>LR738710.1:211122018-211187268 GCA_902687465.1 Secale cereale
GATATCTGGTGATCAAGGGGGGGGGGTTGCCTGGTTGCTCTGGCAAGAAGGAGGGGTCGTCGTCGACACAGTCAATCACAGTGGCACCATCAGCTACGGTTTATTTTATATGATTTTTCAAAGTATTATAAAATATTTTCTAATTATTTGGATTTTCTTATTTATTTTACATTTCGGAAATGAGCAGTTAAAAAACTGGCTGCACCCAGTGTATTGCACCAGAGGTGCACCAGTGAGGCCGACCGGTGGGTCCAGTCAACTCCTGACTCAACAATTGACTGGTCCACGGTTGACCAGTCAAAGGTCTGCGGGACCTAGTTGTCATTCACTGTAATACTTTAACAGTGCTTAGTTAATTCCTAATAACTAGTTGGGTCCACTGTGTTGGGGAACGTTGCACGGGAAACAAAAATTTTTCCTACGTTCACCAAGATCAATCTAGGAGATGCATCTACGAGAGGAGAGTTGGATCCACATACCCTTGTAGATCGCTAAGCGGAAGCGTTAAGAACGCGGTTGATGGAGTCGTACTCGCCGCGATTCAGATCGCCGAAGATCCTAGCACCGAAGCAACGGTGCCTCCGCGTTCTTCACACGTACGGCTCGGGGACGTCTCCTCCTTCTTGATCCAGCAAGGGGTGGAGGAGAGGTTGATGGAGAGACCGGCAGCACGACGGCGTGGTGGTGATGGTGGTGGAGGATTCCAGCAGGGCTTCGCCAAGCACCGCGGGAAGACGAAGATGTTATGGGAGAGGGAGGGCAGCACCGAGGCACAAACGTGTGTTGGCTGCCCTCCCTCTACCTCTCTATATATAGGGGGAATAGAGGGGAGGGGGGCGCCCTAGGGTTTCCCCTAGGGGGGCCGGCGGCCAGGGCAGAGGGGGGCGGCGGCCAAGGGCTGCGCCAGGCCCTAGGGTTTCCCCCCCCAGGTGCCTTGCCCCCCAAGCCAGGGGGTGCGGCAGCCCTAGGAGGGGCCAGCCCCCCATGCGCACTAGGAGAGGGCCCAGGGGGGGGCGCACAGCCCTATGAGGGCTGTTGTGTCCCCCCTTTGTGGCCCATTAGGCCCGAAACCCCTTCCGGGACCCCGAAACCCCTTTCGGTCATCCGCCGATTTCCCGATGCTCCCCGGAACACTTCCGGACTCCGAAACCTTTCATCCTATATATCAATCTTTGTCCCCGGACCATTCCGGAGACCCTCGTCACGTCCGGGATCTCATCCGGGACTCCGAACAACCTTCGGCAACCATGCACTGTTCTCACTAACAACCCTAGCGTCACCGAACCTTAAGTGTGTAGACCCTGCGGGTTCGGAAACCATGTAGACATGACCGAGACACTCCCAGGTCAATAACCAATAGCGGGATCTGGATACCCATATTGGTTCCCACACGTTCCTCGATGATCTCATCGGATGAACCACGATGTCAAGGATTCAGGCAATCCCGTATACAGTTCCCTTTGTCTCGTCGGTATGTTACTTGCCTGAGATTCGATCGTCGGTATCTCTATACCTAGTTCAATCTCGTTACCGGCAAGTCTCTTTACTCGTTACCGTAATACATAATCCCGTGACCAACTACTTAGTCACTTTGAGCTCATTGAGATGACGTATTACCGAGTGGGCCCGGAGATACCTCTCCGTCACACGGAGTGACAAATCCCAGTCTCGATCCATGTCATCTCAACAGACACCTTCGGAGATACCTGTAGAGTACCTTTATAGTCACCCAGTTACGTTGCGACGTTTGGCACACACAAAGCACTCCTACGGTGTCAGTGAGTTACATGATCTCATGGTCATAGGAACTTATACTTGACATGCAGAAAACTATAGCGATAACTGATACGATCAAAAGCTATGTTTAACGTTTGGGTCTCGTCCATCACATCATTCTCCTAATGATGTGATCCCGTTATCAAATGACAACTCATGTCTATGACCTGGAAACCGCGGTCATCTTTGATCAACGAGCTAGTCCTGTAGAGGCTCACTAGGGACACAAAGTTTGTCTATTTATCCACACATGTATTTGAGTTTCCAATCAATACAGTTATAGCATGGATAATAAACGATTATCATGAACAAGGAAATATAATAATAACTCTTTTATTATTGCCTCTAGGGCATATTTCCAACAGTCTCCCACTTGCACTAGAGTCAATAATCTAGCATTACAAGGTAATGAATCTAACACCCATAGAGTCTTGGTGTTGATCGTGCTTAGCTCGTGGAAGAGGCTTAGTCAACGGATCTGCAACATTCAAATCCGTGTGTACTTTGCAAATGTTTATGTCCTCCTCCTTGACCGAATCGCGGATGGAATTGAAGCGTCGCTTTATGTGTCTGGTCCTCTTGTGAAACCTTGGTTCCTTGGCTAGAGCAATGGCACCAGTGTTGTCACAGAACAGAGTCATTGGGTTCAGTGCACTAGGCACAACTCCAAGATCTGTCATGAACTCTTTCATCCAGACACCTTCCTTCGCCGCCTCCGAGGCAGCTATATACTCCGCTTCACATGTAGAATCAGCTACCACGCTCTGCTTGGAACTGCACCAGCTTACCGCTCCCCCGTTGAGAATATATACGTATCCGGTTTGAGACTTAGAGTCATCCGGATCAGTGTCAAAGCTTGCATCGACGTAACCCTTTACGACGAGCTCTTGATCACCTCCATAAACGAGAAACATATCCTTAGTCCTTTTCAGGTACTTTAGGATATTCTTGACCGTTGTCCAGTGATCCATACCAGGATTACTTTGAAACCTTCCGGCCATACTTATGGCAAGGCTGACATCTGGTCTTGTGCACAGCATTGCATACATGATAGAGCCTATGGCTGAAGCATAGGGGACGACACTCATCTTTTCTCTATCTTCCGCAGTCACTGGGCATTGAGTCTTACTCAACTTTGTACCTTGCAATACCGGCAAGAACCCCTTCTTGGATTGATCCATTTTGAACTTCTTCAAAACTTTGTCAAGGTATGTACTTTGTGAAAGTCCTATCAAGCGTCTTGATCTATCTCTATAGATCTTGATGCCCAATATGAAAGCAGCTTCACCGAGATCCTTCATCGAAAAACTCTTATTCAAATACCCCTTCACGCTATCCAAAAATTCTATATTGTTTCCAATCAGCAATATGTCATCCACATATAATATTAGAAACGCTATAGAGCTCCCACTCACTTTCTTGTAAATACAAGCTTCATTGTAAACTTGTACAAACCCAAACGCTTTGATCACCTCATCAAAGCGAAGATTCCAACTCCGAGATGCTTGCACCAGCCCATAAATGGAACGCTGGTGCTTGCATACTTTGTCAGCATTCTCTGGATCGACAAAACCTTCCGGTTGCATCATATACAACTCTTCCTTAAGAAAACCATTAAGGAACGCTGTTTTGACATCCATCTGCCAAATTTCATAATCGAAATATGCAGCTATTGCTAACATGATTCGGACGGATTTAAGCATCGCTACGGGTGAGAAAGTCTCATCGTAGTCAATTCCTTGAACTTGTGAAAAACCCTTTGCCACAAGTCGAGCTTTATACACGGTGACATTACCGTCAGCGTCCGTCTTCCTCTTAAAAATCCATTTATTCTGAATGGCCTTCCGCCCTTCAGGTAATACTTCCAAAGTCCATACTTTGTTTTCATACATGGATCCCATCTCGGATTTCATGGCCTCTAACCATTTGTCGGAATCCGGGCCCACCATCGCTTCTCCATAGTTCGTAGGTTCACCGTTGTCTAACAACATGACCTCCAAGACAGGGTTACCATACCACTCAGGTGCAGTGCGTACCCTTGTCGACCTACGAGGCTCGGTAGTAACTTGATCAGAAGCTTCTTGATCATCATCATTGGCTTCTTCTTCAACCGCTGCAGGTTCCACAGAAACATCTTTCTGTGCTGCGCAACTCTCTGGTTGAAGCAGAGGTTCAATAACCTCATCAAGTTCTACCTTCCTCCCACTCAATTCTTTCGAGAGAAACTCTTTCTCGAGAAAGGACCCGTTCTTAGCGACAAACACTTTGCCTTCGGATCTGAGATAGAAGGTGTACCCAACAGTTTCTTTTGGGTATCCTATGAAGACACATTTGTCCGCTTTGGGTTCGAGCTTTTCTGGCTGAAGCCTTTTGACATAAGCATCGCAACCCCAAACCTTGAGAAAAGACAACTTAGGTTTCTTACCAAACCACAGTTCATACGGTGTTGTCTCAACGGACTTAGATGGAGCCCTATTTAAAGTGAATGCAGCTGTCTCTAACGCATATCCCCAGAACGATAGTGGCAAATCGGCAAGAGACATCATAGAACGTACCATATCTAATAGGGTTCGATTACGACGTTCGGACACACCATTACGCTGTGGTGTTCCAGGTGGCGTCAACTGTGAAACAATTCCACATTTTCTTAAGTGATTGCCAAACTCATAACTCAGATATTCTCCCCCTCGATCAGATCGTAGGAACTTGATCTTCTTGTTACGATGATTTTCAACTTCACTCTGAAATTGCTTGAACTTTTCAAAAGTTTCAGACTTATGCTTCATTAAGTAAATATACCCATATCTACTTAAGTCGTCAGTGAAGGTGAGAAAATAACGATATCCACCGCGCGCCGTGACACTCATCGGACCACACACATCAGTATGTATGATTTCCAATAAGTCACTTGCCCGTTCCATTGTTCCTGAAAACGGGGTCCTTGTCATCTTGCCCATGAGGCACGGCTCGCATGTGTCAAGTGATTCAAAATCAAGAGACTCCAAAAGTCCATCAGCATGGAGCTTACTCATGCGTTTTACGCCGATATGACCCAGACGGCAGTGCCACAAGAAAGTGGTACTATCGCTAACTACTCTACATCTTTTGGCATCAATGTTATGAACATGTGTATCATCACTATCGAGATTCAATAAGAATAAACCCCTCACTTCGGGTGCATGACCATAAAAGATATTACCCATATAAATAGAACAACCTTTATTCTCTGATTTAAATGAGTAACCGTCTCGCAATAAACAAGATCCAGATATAATGTTCATGCTTAACGCAGGCACTAAATAACAATTATTCAGGTTCATAACTAATCCCGATGGTAATCGAAGAGCGAGCGTGCCGACGGCGATCACATCAACCTTGGAACCATTTCCCACGCGCATCGTCACTTCGTCATTCGCCAGCCTCCGTTTATTCCGCAGTTCCTGTTTAGAGTTGCAAATGTGAGCAACCGAACCGGTATCAAATACCCAGGCACTACAACGAGAGTTGGTAAGGTACACATCAATAACATGTATATCACATATACCTTTGTTGTTGTTGTTGGCCCCCTTCCTGTCTGCCAGATACTTGGGGCAGTTCCGCTTCCAGTGGCCGTTCCCCTTGCAATAGAAACACTCAGTCTCTGGCTTGGGCCCAGCCTTGGGTTTCTTCACTGGATGAGCAACTGCCTTGCCACCCTTCTTAGAGTTACCCTTCTTGCCCTTGCCATTCTTCTTGAAACTGGTGGTTTTATTGACCATCAACACTTGATACTCCTTCTGGATGTCTGCCTCAGCGACTTTCAGCATCGAAAACAGCTCGGCGATGGTTTTGTTCATCCCTTGCATGTTATACTGTTGCACGAAGCTCTTGTAGCTAGGAGGGAGTGACTGGAGAATTCTGTCAATGATAGCCTCATCCGGGAACACAAGTCCCAGATCAGCTATGCGGGTATAGTACCCAGACATCTTCAGTAAGTGCTCACTGACAGACGAATTCTCCTCCATCTTGCAAGCAAAGAATTTATCGGTGGTCTCATACCTCTCGATCTTAGCATTCTTTTCAAAGATGAACTTTAACTCCTGGTACATCTCATATGCACCATGACGTTCAAAACGCCTTTGAAGTCCTCCTTCCAAGCCGTACAACATGGCACACTGCACTATTGAGTAGTCATCCGAACGCGACTGCCAGGCGTTCAAAACGTCTGCAGAGGCTGTAGGAGCGGGGGGGTCACCTAGCGGTGCATTTAGGACATAAACCTTTTGGGCAGCTGTGAGGATGATCCTCAGATTGCGGAGCCAGTCCACAAAGTTGCTCCCATCATCTTTCAGTTTAGCTTTCTCTAAGAACGCATTAAAATTCAGCGGAGCTACTGCGCGAGCCATCTACAACAAAAGATTTGCAAAGACATTTTAGACTATTGTTCATGATAAGTGAGTTACTACCTAATCAAATTATTTATAACTCCCACTCAAATTGACATCCCTCTGGTCATTCGAGCGTGACATGATCCAGATCCACCAACCCAAGTCCGATCATCACGTGAGATGAGGTGGTGTCAATGGTGAACATCTACATGTTGATCATATCTACTATATGACTCATGCTCGACCTTTCGGTCTTCCGTGTTCCGAGGCCATGTCTGTACATGCTAGGCTCGTCAAGTCTAACCCGAGTGTTCTGCATGTGCAAAACTGGCTTGCACCCGTTGTATGCGAACGTAGAGTCTATCACACCCGATCATCACATGGTGCTTCGAAACGACGAACCTTCGCAACGGCGCACACTCGGGGGGAACACAATTTTATCTTGAAATTTTAGTGAAGGATCATCTTATAATGCTACCGTCGTCCTAAGCAAAATAAGATGCATAAAAGGATTAACATCACATGCAAATCATAAGTGACATGATATGGCCATCAACTCGTGCTTTTGATCTCCATCTCCAAAGCACCGGCATGATCTCCATCATCACCGGCGCCACACCATGATCCCCATCATCATGATCTCCATCATCGTGTCGCCATCGGGATTGTCGCGCGCCCACCATGCTCTTACTTCTATTGCTACCGTTTAGCGATAAAGTAAAGCATTACAAAGCGCTTAATGATTGACACGCAGGTCATACAAAATTAAAGACAACCCTATGGCTCCTGCCGGTTGCCGTATGCATCGACATGCAAGTCGATATTAACTATTACAACATGATCATCTCATACATCAAATATATCTCATCATGTCATTGGCCATATCATATCACATACATACCCTGCAAAAACAAGTTAGACGTCCTCTAATTTGTTGTTTGCATGTTTTACGTGGCTGCTATGGGTATCTAGCAAGAACGCTTCTTACCTACGCAAAGCCACAACGGTGATATACAAGTTGCTATTTAACCTTCTACAAGGACCGCCTTGTTCTATTCCGATTCAACTAAGATAGGAGAGACAGACACCCGCCAGCCATCTTATGCAACAAAAGTCACATGTCTGTCGATGGAACCGGTCTCATGTACGTGGACATGTAAAGTTGGTCCGGGCCGCTTCATCCCATAATACCGCTGAATCAAGAAAGACTAAGGAGGGCAGCAATTTAAACATCAACGCCCACAAACCCTTTTGTGTTCTACTCGTGAAAGCATCTACGCAAGATCCTAGCTCATGATGCCACTGTTGGGGAACGTTGCACGGGAAACAAAATTTTTTCCTACGTTCACCAAGATCAATCTAGGAGATGCATCTACGAGAGGAGAGTTGGATCCACATACCCTTGTAGATCGCTAAGCGGAAGCGTTAAGAACGCGGTTGATGGAGTCGTACTCGCCGCGATTCAGATCGCCGAAGATCCTAGCACCGAAGCAACGGTGCCTCCGCGTTCTTCACACGTACGGCTCGGGGACGTCTCCTCCTTCTTGATCCAGCAAGGGGTGGAGGAGAGGTTGATGGAGAGACCGGCAGCACGACGGCGTGGTGGTGATGGTGGTGGAGGATTCCAGCAGGGCTTCGCCAAGCACCGCGGGAAGACGAAGATGTTATGGGAGAGGGAGGGCAGCACCGAGGCACAAACGTGTGTTGGCTGCCCTCCCTCTACCTCTCTATATATAGGGGGAATAGAGGGGAGGGGGGCGCCCTAGGGTTTCCCCTAGGGGGTCCGGCGGCCAGGGCAGAGGGGGGGCGGCGGCCAAGGGCTGCGCCAGGCCCTAGGGTTTCCCCCCCCAGGTGCCTTGCCCCCCAAGCCAGGGGGTGCGGCAGCCCTAGGAGGGGCCAGCCCCCCATGCGCACTAGGAGAGGGCCCAGGGGGGGGGGGGGCGCACAGCCCTATGAGGGCTGTTGTGTCCCCCCTTTGTGGCCCATTAGGCCCGAAACCCCTTCCGGGACCCCGAAACCCCTTTCGGTCATCCGCCGATTTCCCGATGCTCCCCAGAACACTTCCGGACTCCGAAACCTTTCATCCTATATATCAATCTTTGTCCCCGGACCATTCCGGAGACCCTCGTCACGTCCGGGATCTCATCCGGGACTCTGAACAACCTTCGGCAACCATGCACTGTTCTCACTAACAACCCTAGCGTCACCGAACCTTAAGTGTGTAGACCCTGCGGGTTCGGAAACCATGTAGACATGACCGAGACACTCCCAGGTCAATAACCAATAGCGGGATCTGGATACCCATATTGGTTCCCACACGTTCCTCGATGATCTCATCGGATGAACCACGATGTCAAGGATTCAGGCAATCCCGTATACAGTTCCCTTTGTCTCGTCGGTATGTTACTTGCCCGAGATTCGATCGTCGGTATCTCTATACCTAGTTCAATCTCGTTACCGGCAAGTCTCTTTACTCGTTACCGTAATACATAATCCCGTGACCAACTACTTAGTCACTTTGAGCTCATTGAGATGACGTATTACCGAGTGGGCCCGGAGATACCTCTCCGTCACACGGAGTGACAAATCCCAGTCTCGATCCATGTCAACTCAACAGACACCTTCGGAGATACCTGTAGAGTACCTTTATAGTCACCCAGTTACGTTGCGACGTTTGGCACACACAAAGCACTCCTACGGTGTCAGTGAGTTACATGATCTCATGGTCATAGGAACTTATACTTGACATGCAGAAAACTATAGCGATAATTGATACGATCAAAAGCTATGTTTAACGTTTGGGTCTCGTCCATCACATCATTCTCCTAATGATGTGATCCCGTTATCAAATGACAACTCATGTCTATGACCTGGAAACCGCGGTCATCTTTGATCAACGAGCTAGTCCTGTAGAGGCTCACTAGGGACACAAAGTTTGTCTATTTATCCACACATGTATTTGAGTTTCCAATCAATACAGTTATAGCATGGATAATAAACGATTATCATGAACAAGGAAATATAATAATAACTCTTTTATTATTGCCTCTAGGGCATATTTCCAACACACTGCCATAGAGAAATTAGGCTAATTAACATAATTAATTAATTATCTAAACTAATTAATTATATTTGTATATTTCTTTTATATCCTTTTTTTAAAGGGCCGGCCCCACTTGCCATTGGCCCCGGGGGGCCAACCGGGAGGCGGCATTAGCGGGCAGTGGGTGCTGGCTGTGGCAAACCCGCCCTGAACAAGGCGCGCGGGCGGGCCGGCGGCCACAGGGGGCGGCGGCGCGCTCGGGACTAGCTGTTCCGGCGGCCTAATGGGCGGCGCCGGGCGCCAAAGGAACGAACGCGCTGCGCGCTCCTACCTACGCTATTGGTGAGCGCTGGGGGTGGCTGGAGCGACGGTCGTGGCAATGGCCGAGCGGCGGCCGACGCACGGGGTGGCGCTGAAGGTGAGACGCGGGGCGACGCCGATGGGGCCCCATGGGAGCGACGACCGACGCAACTCGAGCATCAGGCGGCGACGAGTGGTGCTAGGCGCGCAGGAGCGGGGAGAGCACGAGGCGGCTCGCTGGGCGCGGCCGGCGCTCGCAGGAGCACAACGGCGAGCACGGACCTAGCCGGGATTGCCACACAGGTGGCGAATGGATGCGCAGCCGGACTAGTTCGATGGCCCGCAGCATGGCATGTCGAACGGCGATGTTAGTGATGGCTGGGGTGGTCGGAGGTAAGCGCATCGTCGAGAATGGCGGCTGTCGGAGTTCGGGCATGCCCGGACTCGGAGCTGCGGGGCACGGGGAGGTGGTTTGGGGAGTGACGCTGGTTCTTGGGGAGCCAACGAGCTTGTTGCTAAGCTCGAATGCAAGCTCTGATTGTTGTTGCTGCTGAGGCGACATGGTTTACGGTGGCTAGCTTCGGCCTCGCGGGAAAAGCTAGCGAGAGGAAGACCGAGAGAGAGAGAGAGAGAGAGATGAAAGGAAATGGAGAGGAGCTCACGGTGATCCAGTAGATGCGCTTAGCTGGCTCGGGGTGGGCTCAACGGTGACGGGTTCGATGATGAAGCTCGTCGGGGCCCGAGGAAGAAGATAGCCGTTCTAGTCGATGTAGTGGCTACTAGCTTGCGCTGGTTGGCGTAGAAGATGCAGAGGATCATCGTGGAGCTGCAGGAGACCTCCTTAGAGCATGGGGGCGACAGTGGCCGCGGGATCGATGGATACCATGGCGACGGTGGTCTGGGCGAGGAGGGGGAAGAGGGGATTTGTGGCGAGAGGGGTATCTGGGCGGCATGTAGGGTTCGGGGAGGCCGCAGGCATCTTGTAGGTCGCCGGGGGCGATGGTGGTGGCCGCAGGATGGCCAACGCGTGGCCATCTGCGACATGGACGCGGGAGCGCTGTCCAGCGCGGCTGTGAACAGGGAAAGGACGGGGATGACCTGCTAGTGGGCTGGGCCCACCACTGTGCTAGCAGGCCGAAGTGCACAATGCACTTAGGCCTTTTACATTTCTTTCTTTTCTGTTTTTCCCTTTTATTACTTTCTGTTTTCCATTTATTTTCTAATTAATTTTAGTTTTATTAATTACCATAGTAGAACCTAAAATAGTGCTCCAATACATGCTTCTGCAACAACAAGTTTGGCACCTAAGTAATTTAGGTTAATATTTTATATTTTATAAAAGGGCATTTAATTAATTGTTTAAGTCACTATTTATTTATTTAAGGGCATTTAGATACTTATACAGATGCTTGTTTCTGCACCATAATTAATTAGGAATTGTTTTCCACATGATGAACATTTTAGTTTTGACATTTGAAAACTTTTATGGTTTGACTTTAATTCAAATTCAAATTTGTATTGGTTTTGAACTAACATGAAATTAGTAACAGTAATCGTGGTGACGTGGCATCATTTCCAGAGGGTTACTGTTGCTTGATTACCTGGACGTCACATCAACATGGCATCAAGCTTACTAAAGCCAATGTCATGTGCCGTATTATTTAGTGTCCACATTTCATGCTTCTGACATTCTTGATGTCAACAGTCAACAAATATATGTTGTTATTTCCAGTGTATTGCTTCTAGACAACTCATTCCACAACAAAAAAATATCACTTCATTCCTTATAAAACATTTTTACAAAAATGGTAACGCACAACATTTCGTGTGTTCTCAGGTGACACTCAACAATGACTAAAAGAGAGTCGATTGTGCTCCAAAGTCGATATGCAGCTGGCCGGTTACATGATATTGTCAATGCCCCCCACCTAGAAGGAAAGACCTCATTTGTAAAAAATGGGGTAATTTCCTTAATATTAGCACATTCTCAGCTACTGGGGGTCTCTTAGAATGGATCATTGATAGGATTGACCCAAAGCTAGGTGAACATCGGAATCCACAAAACAATACCAACATCATATTCACTCCTGAAATGGTCGAAAAGGTTCTCAGACTTCCAGCTGGTACTAGGCATGTTGTTATCATAAGCAAGCAGGAAGAATCACCTCATTGTGAATTCTACAAGACAGAGTTTAAACATGGGGGGCGAGAGCCCATTCACTATGCTGCAAATATGCTAGAATTGGCTACTCATTTTACACTTGGAACTAGAAATATAGTGCCTTTGGAATATTTAGGCACCCTTTGTAATGCCCCAGATGTAACACTTTCCATTTGTGGCAATATATGAAACTTTGACTTCATCAATTCCATTCTGGGCTCTTCTTTCATTTCGGGTTCTTCGTTTTGTCATGTGCATGTGTGCATTTCATCCATGTCATGTTGTCATGTGCATTGCATTGCATTCGTGTTGTCACTTGCACCCGGTTCCACTCGCCTCTTCCCGTTGTCCGTTTCGAGTTCCGTCACTCACACGTGCCCGTAGCACCCCCCGAGTCCTTCTTTCGTGTGTGGCCGTGTAACGTTCCCGGAGTGAGGTGAGACTTGTCGTGCGTTGTTGTTTTGGTACGTGTAGGCCACCTGTCAAGTTTCGTAGCGTTTGGAGTTCGTTTGGTACTCCAACGGTTAACCTAGTGGGCTAAAAGTACATCTTTTAAGGCCCAAGACCCCTCCACAACAGCCCACTAACCCAGCACAACCGTTCCCATCATCTCGGTCGTCGGATCACGAACGTGTGGCCCAAAACCGCACCCCATTTGGAGTCTCCTAGCTCCCTATGCCTATAAAAACGTCCACACCCCTCCATTTTCAGGCGAAACCCTAGTCCTTCCCTTTTTTTCCATTTTCCCCGCGCCCCGCAGCTCCTCCGGCCGCCGGACATGTTCGGACAGCGCCGGACACGTTCGTCCGGATGCACCGGACCAACCGGAGTGCGACAGGTCGCCTCCCGCCGCCACCTCGTCGCACGGGCCCGCCAGGCCCATCCCCGGCCCCCGCAGGCCTCCCTCCGCCGCCGCCTGCCCGACGCGCCCCGCGCCTGGGCCGATCCGCCGCCGCCACCTCGCGCGTCGGTCGCCCCTCGACCGCGCTGCCTCCGCCGCCCGGCCGGCCGCCGTCCCCGGCCGGCGAGCCGCCGCCTTCGGCCGGCGCCCTCGCCACCGCCCCGGCTTGCGCCGTCCGTCTCTGGCCACCTCGGCCCTGCCGGCCGCCGTCTCCGGCGGTGCTCTGGCGAGCCGCCGCCGCCGCCGTCCCGGATCTGGTCACTGGGACTAGATCCACCCATCCATGCATCCAAACGTCCCTCCGCGTCTCGATCCACTTCGTCCCGGGACATCCCCATCCCGGGTTGACTTTTGTGTGGTATAAAACGGCTAAGTCCCAGATCTGTCATAATTTGTTGCCTCCTTTGCATGGCTGTAACTTCTCGCTCCTAGATCCGTTTTGTGCATATGACATCAAAATGATCGTGGTGATGTGCTCTACATTTTGTTCGATTGTGGTATGCTTGTTTTAGATCATCTAGAGGTCCTAATCATCATGACAAGAGTGCTACTTGTTATAAACTGCTGTTACTTGTTATTTTGTTGCCATGTTTGAGATATGATAACTTGGTGCATGTTTATCCAAATGGAGCAAATGATATGTCAAACTATTCATTGTGAAGTTCTCTACATGATGGTTGCTGTAGCTTTCATGTTAGGTGTCTTTTGCCATGTTAATCTCTGTTGCAAAAGTGCATCTGGTTGTTAAGTGCTGAAACTTGTTATGAGATGCTGTTTTGAAGTGCTCATTGCTATTGATGTGTTTGTCCCCATGCGACATGTCAATATGTTTTAGAAGCACCATCATATGGTCTTTGCTGTGGTGCAAACCACTTTCCATGATATGACTTGAGGTGACTTAAACAAGCTTGTAAACATGCCATGCCAATGTTACTGTTTTATACTTAGTGAAAAAACTGCTAATTCTGGAATCTGTTTTAACCTGATGCTATGTTTGCTTGATGCCCCTCTCAAATCCATGCTTGTTTTGGAGTGGCCAATGATCATTACTTGTTGTCCATGTTATTGTCTATCCATTCATGCCCTTACTTGCACATATGGCCTGCTGTAGCTTATTTATTTCTTGCTCTCAAGTTGCTATAAATTATAACTGTCAGGTTTTTATCAGCATGATCAATTTGGTGTAGCTTGTTGCTATTGATCCATGCCTCCTATGGAGTTGCTCCAATGGAGTTGTTTGATGTAGAATATGTCTACTTCACATCCATGCTTCTTGTGATCATGTTTGGGTGCTGTAGCGTATATATCTCTTGCTCCAAAGTTGCTATGTGGCTGTTAACTTCAGCTTTGCATTGTATCTTGTTTCGTGTGTATGTGTTGAACCGTTGCTCCGTTTTGAGAGTGCCCTATATGAAACTTGTGTGATTTTGCATGTAAAATCATAATATCATGTTGTTTACATGTTTGGAGTGTGTTTTCTTGATGTTTGGATGCATCTTGCACCGTTGCCTTGCTTGTCTTGTTTTGCTCATATCTTCTAGACCGTAGCTCCGAATTAAACAAACTTTATATGAAACTTACCTAGAATTTCGTGTAGATCATCATGGTGCATGTTAACTTGCTTTTTAACAAAATTTAACTTAAGGTTTGTTCAGATCTGGACCAATTTCAAATTATGCATATGAGGACTTACCGGATTTGCTATATGTTGTTTCCGGCCTCATTTAAACTTGTTGTTTGGTGTTGTTCTTGTGTGCTTCATCCCTTGCCATGAAATGCATCATACTTGCATCATGTTGATTGTGCGTTGCACCTTGTTTGATATTGTGCCATGTTGTGTTCTTGTGTTGAGTAGAGCCGGGAGCCGAGTCAGAGAACGAGGGTCCTACCGAGGTTGAGTACGAGAAGCCGTCTTACGATCCCATCGACGACTCGACAGGCAAGTTGACCTGACCCAGATATCATTACTATCTTTGCCTATTGCTAGATGTCTCGTTCTTTAGCTTATTTCCTCGATGCCCATGTTTGTTTGTCAGCCTCCTATTGTAGCCATGAATCTCTCTAACCACCCAACCTAGCAAACCTTTGTTTGGCTACGTAAGCTTCGCTCAGCCCCTCTTATAACATTGTTAGTTGCAGGTGAAGATTTGAAGATTCTTGCTTCCTGTTGAAGTATTTGTTGGGATATCACACTATATAAACTCTTAAACTAAATCATCTATATATTGGTAATGGGTGGAAGGCTAAGCCTCTTGCTTGGTGTTTTGTTCCACTCATGCCGCCCTAGGAACCGTTTAAACCGGTGTTATGTTCCTTGATTTTGCGTTCCTAACACGGTTGGGGTTATGGGACCCCCTCGATAACCCGCTTAGCGCTAAAGCTTTTCCAGCAAGGCCCAACATTGGTACTCCTTTTGCCTAATAACTAAAACTTGCATAGGGACTAGCTATCCTGTGATCTTAATTAACAACCCCCGGGCCAGTGCTCCACATGAGTGTTGGTCCGACCTGGGCGGACTGCAGGGCCGCCTCGGGGAAACCCGAGGTATCTGGTATTACCTGCAGGATGTCCCATCCGGTCGTGGCCTGAGACTAGATACGCGCGGCTACTGTCGGGGTGTCGGCACGCCGGGAGGTCTTGCTGGATTAGTTTTACCTTAGTCGGAATATCTTGAGCACGGGATTCCGAGAATACTCTGGTCTTCCCACCTTGGAGTTGCGACTCCGCAGATCGTGAGCTTGTGATGGGCTAAGTTGGGACAACGCTGCAGGGTTTGATCTTTCGAAAGCCGTGCCCGCGGTTATGTGGCAAATGGGAATTTGTTAATATCCGGCTGTAGAAAACTTGACACCATGTTCAGAATACACTACCAGCATGAGTAACCGTGACGGTCATTTTCCGAAAGGGCTTAGGGAAGTGAACACAGTGGGGTTATGTTTGACGTGCTTAGATAGGATCACTTCATGATCACTTTGACGCTCGTGGCACTTCTCTTCTCGCTCTAAACACGTAAGCTAGTGCTAGTGCAGCTGCAACCTTTGTTCTTCAGCCTTATTCCACACCCAAGTCTTAGATAGTTTTGCTACCCGGGAACGGGCTTGCTGAGTCCTCCGTGGCTCACAGATTCTACACAACAACAGATGCAGGTACCATGGTGAACTACTCAGGTGATGGCACAGAGCTGAACTGGGAGTTCGACGAAGAACTTGGGCAATACTACGTGTACTATCCCGATGATCAGTAGTGGCTTCTACTAGGGGCGATCGGACCTTGTGTCTTTACTTATTTGGTATCTTTCATTTGGATCTTCGTCCATAGTTGGACTGTGATGTTATTTGGAAGATGATTGCTTATGTAATGTATTGTGTGACGTGGCGAGTGTAAGCCAACTACTCTTTTGCAGTTTCATCCCTATTTTACATGAGTCGTGCAAAGATACTATACTTGAGATCATTCTAGTATGAGCTTATACCTTTAAGTCATGCCTCGTCACGTAGGAGGTATAATCTCATACCGGGCATTACACCCTTGAAGTTGCATCTGAGGTGCGAGTATTCATGGGGAGATCAAATTCTCAAAGATGTCATGTCCGAGATCTATACATTCCAAAAGAAGAAGAAAAATGCGCTATTGGATGGTGTCTTAAAACAAAAAATGGGTTGACAGCTACCTACCCTAGGTGGTAGTATCCATACTAAGTTAGGCATCTTTTCTATTCAAATCCGAGAGCCTTATTATTTATCTTAATATACATGGACCATCTTGATTTTCCCGAATCATCTCTGCCGATGCATCACACAAATTACTCACTTCCGATAGCATCCCATGTAACCGATGACGAATTCAAATTTGTCAAGCTACATAATAAAAGTAGACTGACCCTCAACTCACATATTTATGGTGCCCGACCGGTAAGACACAAAAAATATTATGCCTTCTATACCAATTCTTTAGTACCTGCTTCTAATAGAAGCAAACCATCTCCAATACACTCGTATCTACTTTATCCATATAAATCTAGATATAAGCATTTTTATATTCTACTAATGATCCACCACTATTCACTGTATTCTCTCCACCATTGCTTTAATGTTGCACTTTTTGTGCAGTTCCGTGCACCCGGTAGCACCCCATATGCCATCCAAGCGCCAAACTCTGATGAGCAACCTACTCAACAACCATATATACAGCAAACAGAAACTAATTCTACCAACCACCACCTGAGGTACCCACCCAGGATTTTACTCATTTAGTAACATACAATTTAATTTCTAGCTTGAACTCCATGTTTCCTTGGGTTTTCTAATATTTTATTCCATGCATCACAACAAGGACATGCATCACCAGGTGCCTACATTACCTATTGATCGATTTTAGCTACAACGTTATCAAATTTCCATGCTCCCATCTTACATAAATATGTTGCCACTACTAGTGACATGCTGTCAAGAACACCCACAAGTTATATACATCAAGCCATGATTCTACCTCCTTATTTTAATGTTGTCATGGTTTAGTTTTGATGCTTCCATCAAGCTTGAAGGTCATGAACTACCACATTTTCTATACATGAACCCATGCTTCTACCTTCCTACATGAATGTTTTTGTACTTTAATTTTCATGCTTCCATCATATTCATTTGTAAAATCATTTCTTTATTCAGGAACTACCGGCGTTCATAATTCCAATTTTGCAAAGGCACAATGCAAAATGGGTTCAAGATATTTCAAATGCCACATCGTGACGTAGTAAAATGCACGCCAAGCACATGAGCGAGTTTGCACAAGCTGTCCTTGCTGCCAAAAAAACATACTCCAAATCCACATATTTATTTGTCGCCTCCTAGGGTAGTCCAAGACTCATATACTGAAATGGCTCAAGAAAAATAGGATAAAAGTGACACCCGACACTAGGTTTTGGCAGGAAGCAACTGAATACATCGATGAGGTGGATAAAACTATCAGAAAAACATGTCATAATAACTAGGATGTTTCTTCTACATCTGCTCATATTACGAACCAAGCCACCAGAGAGGAAGATACAAGGTGGACAATCCTTGCTTCTTATGAAGATCCAAGTTTCAGTCTTCTACTCCTGGCCAGACTTGGACCCCAAATATTTTTTTTTGAACTAGCTCCGCCACCACATGAAGCACAAACTGCTAATGTTTGTACAACAGTAGGAAAAAACTCTACTCCACATCAGTGCATCGTATAACATTTAGAAGCCAACTTCACCACTAATTGTTTTTGCACGTAACTCAGACAATGCAGGACCAACAACCATGTCAAAAGTAGACGCAAACTTGGCACACATACGTCATGGAACATCCCCAGTACAAATGCCAATAACAACATACCCAACCCATTTCACCCAGGTGCACCTTTTCATTTGTCAATAGTTCGTCTATTGACCCCATTCGTAGCTTCCATTACATACTTCTCATGTTTCTAACATTTTGTTTAGATGCTTTAAGTTAGGATAATGGAACCGAAGCACCAAACATCAGCTATATTGTGATTAAGGTATGAGTCCATCCTTTGCAACTCTGAAAGTGCAACTATCCCTAGGTGGTTTTGGTAATTACTAACAACATATCACTACTAGAAAAAGGCTGTTAGTGGCGCACGTGTTTTGATTATTAATGGCGCACTATAGGTGCGCCACTATTATCATGCCACTACTAATAAATAGTAATGGCGCACGCCCGGTGCGCCACTGTTAATCTACATAACAGTGGCGTACCACGTGGTGCGCCATTACTATCCCAGACACTAATGGCGCAGCTAAAGTGCGCCATTACTAGGCCCAGAAGTGCGCCACCGCTCTGGGTTACTAATGGCGCACTTTTAGGTAATGCGTCACTGGTGTGTTTATTTCTGTGCGCCACTAAAGTGCAATAAGGTGCGCCACAACTATGAATATTAGGATTTTTTTTTTGCTTTTCTGATATTTGCACAGGTTACAAAATACATTACAGCATAGAATATAAACATTACAATATATAAACAGTAGACTTATCGAATACAATAGAAGATTAGTCTCCGAATATAATTCATCATATTAGTCTCCGAATTCAAAATACTGAACAAAGTTAGAACATTACAAGTCTCGAGACCGCGAGTAGCGAGTTTGTCTTCACATTACAAGTCGATATCTAAACTACCATCACATAGAAGAGGGTTGCGGTCACGATAAGCATCATCGCGATGAAACTGATCTTCATCCGGTTCCTCCTCCGCTCCCTCCTCTCTCCCGCTAGATAGCGAGCGTATCTAGCTTCCGCCTCCGCCCTAGTGGTGTACCCTTTGTAACTGTTACCGCTGAGACGGTGAACCTGTCTCCGACACTCCCAGTCATCGTAGACTCCGGTAACCTCACCCTTTTACACGACATACGACGGCATCTCTATGCATTAGACAAACAAAACATTAGTAGCAATTCACAGATAATATATAAGCAATATATAAGTATGCAACAAAAGGTCCGGAAGAGAAAAGCAACACATTAATAGCATGATTCATGGTCCTACTAATAAATAGCATCGATTACATATAAGTTGAACGACTGTCCAAACTAAAGAGACATACATGTTCATTAAAGTTTAATTACAACATGAACTAATCGATATTTCTGAACTACTTAGAATCGATACTGCTTTTGACTCGACTCGGGGACCGGAGCGTGGATGAAGCCACCGTCTTTCGTGATAGTCATGAATGTGCGGTCGTTGTCAGCCTGCATTTGTAGCGTTGTTTCTATTTCACTATTGGACGGTTGATATTTGAGGTAGAACCGCCCCGAAGTACTAAGGACATCTTGATAGATGATTTCCGCAAACTCTGACTGGATGCGAAAGAATTCTTGTCTGATGTCCTTGTCCTGGATTGCCGACAAGCTTGTGGCCCATTATTTGAGATCATTTGGTAGCATAAGGTTATTATGGTTCCGTACGATCGCCCGCATGTGATGGAGGGCGTAGTAGGCATCCTTCTAACTGCCAGGCGGCTGTGTAATGCCCAGTTGAGACTATACCTCCTACGTGTCGAGGCACGACTTAAAGGCATAATCTCATACTAGAATGATCTCAAGTATGGTATCTTTGCATGACTCATGTAAAAGAGGGATGAAATTGCAAAAGAGTAGTTGGCTTACACTCGCCACGTCACACAATGCATTACATAAACATCACAGTCCGACTACAGACGAAGATCCAAAAGAAAGATACCATAAATAAAGCAGCACAAGATCCCGATCATCCTAGTAAGAGCCCTACTGATCCTCTGGATAAGACAAGTAGTATCGCCCACGCTCTTCATCGAACTCCCAGTACAACTCTGAACCACCAGCTGTGTAGCTCTCAACGGTACCTGCATCTGGTGTTGTGTAGAATCTGTGAGCCACGGAGGACTTGGCAATCCCGATCCCGGGTAGCAATACTATTAAAGCCTTGGGTGTGGAGCAAGGCTGAAAACAAGGTTGCAGCGGCACTAGCACTAGCTTACATGTTTAGAGCGAGAAGAAGAGTGCCAATGATCGCCAAAGTGATCACGAAGTGATCCTATCTAAGCACCTCAAACATAACCCCACCGTGTCCACTTCCGGAACCCCTTCGGAAAGCGACCATCACGGTTACTCACGCTGGTAGTGTATTATGAACATAGTGTCAAGTTTTCTACAACCAGATATTAACAAATTCCCATCTGCCACATAACCGCGGGCACGGCTTTCGAAAGATCAAAACCCTGCAGGGGTGTCCCAACTTAGCCCATCACAAGCCCACGATCTGCGGAGTCGCAACTCCAAGGTGGGAAGACCCGAGTATTCTCGGAATCCCGTGCTCAAGGTATTCCGAATAAGGTAAAACTAGTCCAGCAAGACCTCCCAATGTGCCGACACCCTGATAGTAGCCGCGCGTATCTCGTCCCAGGCCACGACCGGATGGGACAAGCTACAAGTTTTTACCAGCCCTTGAGTTTCCTCGAGGTGGCCCCGCCGCACGCCCAGTTTGGACCAACACTCATGTGGAGCACTGGCCCGGGTTGTTGATTAAGAAAAGGGTTTATAACTCCCTATGCAAGTTTTAGTTGTTAGGAAAATGTAAAACCAAAGTTGGGCCTTGCTGGAAAAGCTTTAGCGCTAAGCGGGTTATCGAGGGGGGCCCATAAACCCCAACCGTGTTAGGGACGCAAAATCAAGGAACATAACATCGGTTTAAACGGTTCCTAGGGAGGCATGAGTGGAACAAAACACCAAGCAAAGGCTTAGCCTTCCACCCATTGCCAAACATATAGATGATTTAGTCTAACAGATTATATAGTGTGATATCCCAACAATAACTTCAACATGAAGCAAGAATCTTCGAATCTTCTCCTGCAACTAACAATGCTATAAAAGGGGCTGAGCGAAGCTTACGTAGGCAATCAAAGGTTTGCTAGGTTGGGTGGTTAGAGAGGTTCATGGCAACAATAGGAGGCTGAAAAACAGACATAGGCATCGAGGCAATAAGCTAAAGAGCGAGACATCTAGCATAGGCAAAGATAGTAGTGATATCTGGGTAAGGTCATCTTGCCTGTTGAATCCTCGGAGGGAACATAACCTTGCTCCTCACACTCAACCTCGGTAGAAACCTCGTACTCCGTATCGTCACCGGGCTCTAACCAAACACAACAATGCAACAACATAACAAAATCAATCAACATGCAGTGCTCCAACACATGATGCATGAACATGAAGCATGTGAACATGGAAATAAATGATGCATGGCCTTGGGTTCACAAGAGTGCAATAGCATCACAACCAAAACAAGATCAACTACACACATGAAACAAGTAAAGGATCAATTTAACTAGTTAATGTAGTTTTCCAAACAAGCAACCAACAAGGTTTTAAGAGTTGGTTAACATGGCAAGGGTGCAACTAACATAACAGCAACATGCTAGCACATTTAAATGGGCTGGAATTAAATAACAACAATATCCAGAAACTCCCATATTAAATTAAATGCATTTGGGACAGATTTGAAAAACTTCTGTGAAAGAGTTGTCAAACATACTAAACAATAGCACCAAAATATTCAACACATTTTTCTACCCCAAATGCATATAAAGTTTGTTAAATTTGGAGTTGTAGATATTTAGTTATGATTTTTGCAAGTTTAAGCATATTTAAAACAAGTTTAAATTCAAACAACATTTTAAATGTTTTTAAACATGGCAGCAAGTAGCATATTCATAATCTACATAAAATTCTAAGCACTTTTCATATATAACTCAACTTCAACTGAAACATAAATATGCAGATATTAAATAAACCAGAAAACAGAAAAGAAAAAAGAAAAACAGAAAAAGAAATAAAACAAAAATATGCGCCAGGGTCCAGATTGACCCAGGCTCGGCTAGCCACACCCACTGATAAGGGGGCCCGGCGGGGCTGAGCTAGCGAAGTGGGTGCGCGCGGGGGCTGGGACAACACTGTGAGGCTGGCGGGTGGGGCCTACCTATCAGCCTCAGGCGAAAGGCAAAAATGGGGCGAAATCACGTGCCCCTGCGAGGGATCGAACCCACGCCCTTTCACTGAATCTGACGGAAACAAACCACTGGGCTACTGAATCGAACTTGACAGATAGCAGGTAGTATATCTGAAGAATATACAACAGAAGCAGAAATAGGGGAGGTGCTGGCCCTCGTCGGAGCTGCTCGTCGGAGTCGCTCCGGCGACCAATTAGCACGGCGGAGGGGTGCGAGATGCTCCTTGAGGAGTTCCGCATCCAACCCGCACACTAGCAGCACCTAAGGGGCACCGCAGCACCGGCAGTGAGGAACTACAGCACGGCGGCGATGGAGCAACGGCGAGGCGAAGCAAGGCCCTAGGCGGCATGGCGACGGCACAGAGAGTTCCTACACGACTAGACAAAACGAACGGGCAGCATGGCATGAGCTAGAGGAGTCGGAACACTCGCCGGCGATGAGGTTCGACGGTGATGCGCTCGGGCGCTCGGAGAACGAGGGCCTAGAGTACGCGCAGAAAGGGGAAAAGGGCTCGGGGAGAGAGAGGAGCTCACCACGAGCACAACGGAGTGCTCGGCTGGCCCAGTCATGGACGGAGTCGACGACGGCGTGCCTCAAACACCTACGAACACCGTAGAGGAAGGAGAGTAAGAAGAGCAAGACAGAGAGGCGATCGGGTCTGCGTAGTTGACGTAGACGACGGAGTCGACGTCGTGGAAGCAGGTAGACAGCTTTGGCGAGGCTGAAGACAACGCGAGGCTCGCCGACGACGAGGGGCTGCTCTCAGATGCGCTTGGGTGTCGATGGGGGCGGCGGATCTGGAGGATCTCAGCTCTCCAGACGGTGAGAGGGGGGAGAGGAAACCTAGAGAGGAGTGGAGGACAAGGCTTGGGTTTAAAAAGGGGGCGGCGACGGCCTCGACGTCCGTGAACTGACGGCACGACGGTGAACGCGGGCATGCTCTGCTTTTCTGATGGAGGAAGACGGCAACGCGATCCTGTGCCACAGAGAGGTGGGGCCAGGCGCTCTGAAAGGCCACGGCGCGACGGCGCGGCTGTTGGCTGGGCTTGCGGTGGAGTTGGGCTGCGCACAGAGGGAAAAGAAGAGGTGGGTGGTGAGAGAGAGACGGAGGAGGAGGCCCAGGAGCACTGTGCTGGCTGCTGCCTCTTTTCTTTTTCCTTTTATTTCCTCAGGCGGAAAAGAAAAGAAAGCACAGAATAAAATAGGAAGAGTTAGGGGAAAAGAAAAATATCTCCAAGCTCAGTGAATTATGCCCTATTTAAATAAATTGATTTGGACATTTTTAGAGGCAGAAAAATAAAAGGAGTTTGTATATGGATCAAACTCTTGATATTTTAAAACCCAACCAAATCATTTTCAAATAGGTTGATATTTGGTGGAGAGGTTGTTGGCAAGGAGTAAGATTTAAAGGAGGAGAAAGAATCACTATGGCACTTGGCTAGGTGGCTTGCATAATACAACAAAGAAAAGGCCAGAAAGAAAAGAAGGAGAAGAAGAATAAGAAGAAGAAGAAGAAGAAGAAGAAGAAGAAGAAGAAGGGAGAAGAGGGGTAGGGTTTAGCTAGGCTTAGCTAGAGCCCACACACAACAACATCACACGGTCTCACACATGCACAAAATAAAGTAAACTATGATGCCATGATGATATGATGATGAGCAGTGCAAGGATGCAAAAATAATAAATGATATGGCAATGCAAATAAAATAAATGACAAGAACCCCCAAGGAAAGTGTTACATATGGGGCATTACAGGCTGCTTGACGCAGGGGAACGTCGTTACGTTGGTGAACACGTGCTTGCCATACCTACAAATTGGCCTCCTGAAGGTGCCTCCAGATTTGGCGTAGCCGGGGAGAGCATCATAAAGAACTTTCTTCAAATTTGTGTAGTATTTCTTCGATTGACGGTCCGAGTCGAAATACGTGGCCATGGAATATTTCGGGCTTAAGAGGATGAGTGTGCAATGTGTGTCACTGCACAAAACATGGAATGTTAGAAAAAAAGAACGATCGAAATCTAAGAAATCATATGTTACGGGGCGGTGAGGGGATGAATTACTCATAAAAGTAAGGTACGAGGAAGTTATCCTTATCTGGGTTTGCCAGAATGACGCCTTCGAGGTATGAACTTGAGACTTGCCGGTCCCTAGCGCTGCCCAAGATCTTGGCACACATGTAGAAGGGGTCGACTATCACGATGTTCGGGGTCTCGTCTCTAATGATCCGCATCTCCATACTGAGCGAAAATAGCCGAATGAAGGTGTAGTGCAGCGGATGAAGGTTACACATAGCGAAGATGTCATAAAACCGCAGGACGATCATACGCCCGATGGTGCTATCGACCAAGCCCTTGCCCTCTGACACCTTGGCCACGAAAACCGGGTATGCCACATCATTCTCGGAGAGACGCAGCTTCTCCATATAAAGAACACAGTCATGCAGACTTCGCATAGCACCGGTTGCAGCATTGAGCAGATTAGTCGGTAGCATCGGCCTACCCGCCACATGCACCCTCCTCGACATATCCTTAGGTATTGGTGGACCGTCCTGAGCATGGATCGTACTCGGTGCCGGCTGGCTCGCACCCTTGTTATTTTTTATTTTCCGTCCCTTCTGCTTCTTCTGCCGTAATGGGATCGAGTTCTGCTCAGAGACCACCTTCTTGAGTGTGTGGGGCTGCTAATATTTCGCACCTCGGCTATTTGAGTCTCAGTAAAGGCGGCAGCTGGAGGCCTCTCTTGAGAACAGAACACCAGATAATGCTTGTTGTAATTGGGTTTCTCCGCGGTACCAGCTAGATCGCGACCGTCTTTTGCAGGGTTGGGTTCTTGAGAAGGAGGCCCCAAGAATTCGTCACTGTACCCTTGTTCGTTGATGAACTTATTGTTGGGGATCGTTGCAGAAATTCAAAACAATTCTACACATCACCATGATCTATATATGGAGCTTACTAGCAATGAGAGGGGAGTGCATCTTCCTACCTTTGAAGATAGCAATACGGAAGCGTTGCAAGAACGCGGTCGGTGGAGTCGTACACGAAGCGATTCACGGCCGAATCCGATCTAAGCACCGAACAACGGTGCCTTCGCGTTAAACACACGTGCAGCCCGGTGATGTCTCCCGCACCTTGATCTAGCAAGGAGAGAGGGAGAGGTTGAGGTAGACTCCTTCCAGCAGCAGCACGACGGCGTGGTGGTGATGGAGGGGCGTGGCAATCCTGCAGGGCTTCGCCAAGCACCGCCGGAGAGGAGGAGTAGTTGGGAGAGGGGGAGGGCTGCGCCAGGTCTTGGTTGAGGCTGCCCTCTCTCTCCCTCACTATATATAGGGGGGAAGGGGGGAAGAGGAGGCACCCTAGGGTTTCCCTAGGGGAGGGGCGGCGGCCACAGGGGAAACCCTAGATGGGTTTGGGCGCCCCCACCCCTAGGAAATTTGCCCTCCAAGCCGGGAGGGGCGGCTGCCCTAGGGGAGGCGCCGCCACCTCTCCAGGTTTCATGAGATGGGGTGGGAGGGGCGCTTAGTGGGCTGATGTGCCCCCTCCTCTTGGCCTATAAGGCCCCCCAACGCTTGCCGAGGCCTCTGAAACCACTTTTGGACACGCTGGTCGTCACCCGGTACCCCCAAAACAATTTCGGACTCCAATACCGTTCGTCCAATATATCGATCTTCGCCTCCGGACCATTCCGGAGTTCCTCATCACGTCCGGGATCTCATTCGGGACTCCGAACAACCTTCGGTAACCACATATTATTCCCATAAAAACTCTAGCGTCACCGAACCTTAAGTGTGTAGACCCTACGGGTTTGGGAACCATGCAGACATGACCGAGATACTCTTTGGCCAATAACCAATAGCGGGATCTGGATAACCATATTGGCTCTCACATGTTCCATGATGATCTCTTCGAATGAACCACGATGTCGGGGATTCAATCAATCCCGTATACAATTCCCTTTGTCTACTAGTATAGTACTTGCCCGAGATTCAATCATCGTTATACGGATACCTTGTTCAATCTCATTACGGCAAGTCTCTTTACTCGTTCCGTAACACATCATCCCGTGACCAACCCCTTAGTCGCATTGTGCTCATTACGATGATGTCTTACCGAGTGGGCCCAGAGATACCTCTCCATCATACGGAGTGACAAATCCCAGTCTCAATTCGTGCCAACCCAACAGATACTTTCGGGGATACCCGTAGTGTACCTTTATAGCCACCTAGTTACGTTGTGACATTTGGCACACCCAAAGTACTCCTCCGGTATCCGGGAGTTGCACAATCCCATGGTCTAAGGAAAGGATTCTTGACATTGGAAAACTTTAGCATACGAACTACACGATCTTGTGCTAGGCTTAGGATTGGGTCCTGTACATCACATCATTCTCCTAACTATGTGATCCAATTATCAATGACATCCAATGTCCATGGTCAGGAAACCATAACCATCTATTGATCAACGAGCTAGTCAACTAGAGGCTCACTAGGGACATGTTGTGGTCTATGTATTCACACATGCATTACGATTTTCGGATAATACATTTAAAGCATAAACAATAGACAATTATCATGAACAAGCAAATAAAATAATAACCATTTTATTATTGCCTCTAGGGCATATTTCCTATAGTCTCCCACTTGCACTAGAGTCAATAATATAGTTACATTGTGATGAATCAAACACCCATAGAGTTCTGGTGTTGATCATGTTTTGCTTGTGGAAGAGGTTTAGTCAACGGATCCGCGACATTCAGATCCGTATGCACTTTACAAATATCTATGTCTCCATCTTGAATATAATTTTGGATGGAGTTGAAACATCGTTTGATGTGCTTGGTCTTCTTGTGAAACCTGGGCTCCTTGGCAATGGCAATAGCTCTAGTGTTGTCACAGAAGAGAGTCATCGGGCCCGGCGCGCTTGGAATAACTCCTAGGTCGGTGATGAACTCCTTCATCTAGACTCCTTCCCGCGCTGCTTCGGAAGCAGCTACGTATGCCGCTTCACATGTAGATGCCGCCACGATGCTTTGCTTGCAACTGCACCAGCTGACTGCCCCGCCATTCAAAATATACACGTATCCGGTTTGTGACTTGGAGTCAACCAGATCTGTGTCGAAGCTTGCATCGACGTAACCCTTTACGACGAGCTCTCCGTCACCTCCATAAACGAGAAACGTATCCTTAGTTCCTTTCAGGTACTTCAGGATGTTCTTGACCGCTGTCCAGTGTTCCATTCTGGAATCACTTTGGTACCTCCCCACCGAAATTATGGCAAGGTTCACATCAGGTCTGGTACACAGCATGGCATACATAATAGAACATATGGCTGAGGCATAGAGGATGACACTCATCTTTTCTCTATCTTCTGCCGAGGTCGGGCATTGAGCCGTGCTCAATCTCATACCTTGCAATACAGGCAAGAAACCTTTCTTGGACTGATCCATATTGAACTTCTTCAATATCTTGTCAAGGTATGTGCTTTGTGAAAGACCAATGAGGCGTCTTGATCTATCTCTATAGATCTTGATGCCTAATATGTAAGCAGCTTCTCCAAGGTCCTTCATTGAAAAACATTTATTCAAGTAGGCCTTTATGCTTTCCAAGAATTCTACATCATTTCCCATCAGCAATATGTCATCCACATATAGTATGAGAAATGTTACAGAGCTCCCACTCACTTTCTTGTAAATACAGGCTTCTCCCCAAGTCTGTATGAACCCAAACACTTTGATAACCCAATCAAAGCGAATGTTCCAACTCCGAGATGCTTGCACCAGCCCATAGATGGAGCGCTGGAGCTTGCATACCTTGTTAGCATTCTTAGTATCGACAAAACCTTCCGGCTGCATCATATACAGTTCTTCCTTAAGGAAGTCGTTAAGGAATGCCGTTTTGACGTCCATTTTCCATATCTCATAATCATAGAATGCAGCAATTGCTAACAAGATTCGGACGGACTTCGGCATCACTATGGGAGAGAAAGTCTCATCGCAGTCAATTCCTTGAACTTGTCGATAGCCTTTAGCGACAAGACGAGCCTTTTAGATGGTCACATTACCATCCGCGTCAGTCTTCTTCTTAAAGATCCATTCATTTTCTATGGCTTGCCGATCATCGGGAAAGTCAACCAAAGTCCATACTTTGTTATCATACATGGATCCTATCTCGGATTTCATGGATTCAAGCCATTTGTTGGAATCCGGGCCCACCATCGCTTCTTCATAGTTCGAAGGTTCACCGTTGTCCAAAAACATGATTGCCAGAACAGGGTTGTCGTACCACTCTGGTGCGGAACGTGTCCTCGTGGACCTACGAAGTTCAGTACTAACTCGATCCGAAGCTTCATAATCATTATCATTAACTTCCTCTCTAGTCGATGCATGCACCACAGAAACATCTTCCTGTGCTGCGCTACTTTCCGGGTCGAGAGGGGTGACAATCACCTCATCGAGTTCCACTTTCCTCCCACTTACTTCTTTCGAGAGAAACTCTTTCTCCAGAAAGGATCCATTCTTGGCAACAAAGACCTTGCCTTCGGATCTTAGGTAGAAGGTATACCCAATAGTTTCCTTAGGGTATCCTATGAAGACACATTTTTCCGATTTGGGTTCGAGCTTTTCAGGTTGAAGTTTCATGACATAAGCATCACATCCCCAAACTTTTAGAAATGATAGCTTAGGTTTCTTCCCAAACCATAGTTCATACGGTTTCGTCTCAATGGATTTAGACAGTGCCCTATTTAAAGTGAATGTGGCAGTCTCTAAAGCATAACCCCAAAATGATAGCTGTAAGTCGGTAAGAGACATCATAGATTGCACCATGTCGAACAGAGTACGATTACGATGTTCAGATACACCATTACGTTGAGGTGTTCAAGGTGACTTCATTTGTGAAACAATTCCACATTTCCTTAGGTGCGTGCCAAATTCGTGACTTAAATATTCTCCTCCACAATCTGACCGTCAGAACTTTATTTTTTTGTCACGTTGATTCTCAACCTCATTCTGAAATTCCTTGAACTTTTCAAAGGTCTCACAGTTGTGTTTCATTAAGTAGACATACCCATATCTACTTAAGTCATCAGTGAGGGTGAGAACATAACGATAGCCACCGCGAGCTTCAACACTCATTGGTATGCACATATCAGTATGTATGATTTCCAACAATTTGGTTGCTCGCTCCATTGTTCCGTAGAACGGATTCTTGGTCATCTGGCCTAGGAGGCATGGTTCACACGTGTCAAATGATTCATAATAAAGAGACTCCAAAAGTCCATCTGCATGGAGTTTCTTCATACGTTTGACACCATTATGACCAAGGCGGCAGTGCCACAAGTATGTGGGACTATCATTATCAAACTTACATCTTTTAGCATTCACACTATGAATATGTGTAACATCACGTTCGAGATTCAATAAGAATAAACTATTGACCAGCAGGGCATGACCATAAAACATATCTCTCATATAAATAGAACAACCATCATTCTCTGATTTAAATGAGTAGCCATCTCACATTAAACGAGATCCAGATATAGTGTTCATGCTCAAAGCTGGTACTAAATAACAATTATTGAGGTTTAAAACTAATCCCTAAGGTAGATGTAGAGGTAGCGTGCCGACGGCGATCACATCGACCTTGGAACCATTCCCGACGCGCATCGTCACCTCGTCCTTCGCCAGCCTCCGCTTATTCCGCAGGTCCTGCTTTGAATTACAAATGTGAGCAACTGCACCGGTATCAAATACCCAAGAGCTACTACGAGCGCTGGTAAGGTACATATCAATAACATGTATATCACATATACCTTTGACGTTGCCGGCCTTATTATCTGCTTAGTATTTGGGGCAGTTCCGCTTCCAATGACCCATTCCCTTGCAATAAAAGCACTCAGTCTCAGGCTTGGGTCCATTCTTTGGCTTCTTCTCGGCAGCTGGCTTACCATGCGTGGTAACTCCTTTGCCGTCCTTCTTGAAGTTATTCTTACCCTTGCCTTTCTTGAACTTAGTGGTTTTATTCACCATCAATACTTGATGTTCCTTTTTGATCTCCACCTCCGCTGATTTCAGCATTGAATATACCTCGGGAATGGACTTCTCCATCCCTTGCATATTGAAGTTCATCACGAAGCTCTTGTAGCTAGGTGGGAGCGACTGTAGGATTCTGTCAAAGACCGCGTCATCTGGGAGATTAATTCCCAGCTGAGACAAGCGGTTGTGCAACCCAGACATTTTGAGTATATGTTTGCTGACAGAGCTATTCTCCTCCATCTTACAACTGTAGAACTTGTCGGAGACCTCATATCTCTCGACTCGGGCATGAGCTTAGAAAACCATTTTCAGCTCTTGGAACATCTCATATGCTCCGTGCTGCTGAAAATGCTTTTGGAGCCCCAATTCTAAGCTATAAAGCATGCCGCACTGAACCAGGGAGTAATCATCACTACGCGGCTGCCAGGCGTTCATAACGTCTTGAGTTGCTGGGAAAAACGGGTGCATCACCTAGCGGTGCTTCAAGGACATATGCTTTCTTGGCAGCTATGAGGATGATCCTCATGTTACGGACCCAAACCGTATAGTTGCTACCATCGTCTTTCAGCTTGGTTTTCTCTAGGAACGCGTTGAAGTTGAGGGCAACATTAGCGTGGGCCATTGGATCTACAAGACATATTGTAAATATTTTAGACTATGTTCAAGATAATTAAATTCATCTAAGGAACTCCCACTCAGATAGACATCTCTCTAGTCATCTAAGTGATACATGATCCGAATCGACTAGGCCGTGTCCGATCATCACGTGAGACGGACTAGTCATCAACGATGAACATCTTCATGTTGATCGTATCTTCTATATGACTCATGTTCGACATTTCGGTCTTCCGTGTTTCGAGGCCATGTATGTACATGCTAGGCTCATCAAGTCAACCCTAAGTGTATTGCGTGTGTAAATCTGGCTTACACCCGTTGTATGCGAATGTTAGAGCCTATCACACTCGATCATCACGTGGTGCTTCGGAACAACGAACCTTAGCAACGGCGCATAGTTAGGGGGAACACAATTCTTGAAATTTTAGTGAGAGATCATCTTATTTACTACCGTCATTCTAAGCAAATAAGATGTAAAACATGATAAACATCACATGCAATCAAATAGTGACATGATATGGCCAATATCATTTTGCTCCTATTGATCTTCATCTTCGGGGCTCCACGATCATTATTGTCACTGGCATGACACCATGATCTCCATCATCATGATCTCCATCATCGTGTCTTCATGAAGTTGTCTCGCCAAACGTTACTTCTACTACTATGGTAACGGTTAGCAACAAAGTAAAGTAAATACATGGCGTTTTCAATGACACGCAGGTCATACAATAAAATAAAGACAACTCCTACGGCTCCTGTCGGTTGTCATACTCATCGACATGCAAGTCGTGATTCCTATTACAAGAACATGATCAATCTCATACATCACATATATAACATTCATCACATCCTTTTGGCCATATCACATCACACAGCATATGCTGCAAGAACAGGTTAGATGTCCTCTAATTGTTGTTGCAAGTTTTTACGTGGCTGCTATAGGTTTCTAGAAAGAACGTTTCTTACCTACGCCAAAACCACAACGTGATATGCCAATTTCTATTTACCCTTCATAAGGACCCTTTTCATCGAATCCGATCCGACTAAAGTGGGAGAGACAGACACACGCTAGCCACCTTATGCAACTAGTGCATGTTAGTTGGTGGAACCTGTCTCACGTAAGCGTACGTGTAAGGTCGGTCCGGGCCGCTTCATCCCACAATGCCGCCGAACCAAGATAAGACTAGTAGCGGCAAGTAAATTGACATGATCTACGCCCACAACAATCTTGTGTTCTACTTGTGCATAGTAACTACACATAGACCTAGCTCATGATGTCACTGTTGGGGATCGTTGCACAAATTCAAAAAAATTCTACGCATCATCAAGATCTATTTATTGAGCTTAATAGCAACAAGAGGGGGGGTGCATCTTCATACCTTTGAAGATCGCGATGCGGAAGAGTTGCAAGAACGCGGTCGGTGGAGTCATACACGAAGCGATTCAGACCACGGCCGAATCCAATCTAAGCACCGAACAATGGTGCCTCCGCGTTCAACACACGTGCAGCCCGGTGATGTCTCCCGTGCCTTGATCCAGCAAGGATAGAGGGAGAGGTTGGGGAAGACTCCGTCCAGCAGCAGCACGATGGCGTGGTGGTGATGGAGGGGCATGGCAATCCTGCAGGGCTTCGCCAAGCACCGCGGGAGAGGAGGAGTAGTTGGGAGAGGGGGAGGGCTGCGCCAGGACTTGGTTGCGGCTGCCCTCTATCTCCCTCACTATATATAGGGGGAAGGAGGGGAGGAGGACGCGCCGTAGTGTTTCCCCAGGGGAGGGGCGGCGGCCACAGGGGAAACCCTAGATGGGTTTGGGCGCCCCACCCCTAGGAAACTTGCCCCCCAAGCCGGGAGGGGCGGCTGCCCTAGGGGAGGCGCTCCCACCTCTCCAGGTTACTGAGATGGGGTGGGAGGGGCGCTCAGCCCCTTAGTGGGCTGATGTGCCCCTCCCCTTGGCCCATAAGCCCCCCCAACGCTTGTCGGGGCCTCGAAAACCACTTTCGGACATGCTAGTTGTCACCCGGTACCCCCGGAACAATTCCAGACTCCAATACACTTCGTCCAATACATCGATCTTCGCCTCCGGACCATTCCGGAGTTCCTCGTCACATCCGGGAACTCATCCGGGACTCCGAACAACCTTCGGCAACCACATACTATTCACAAAACAACTCTTGCGTCACCGAACCTTAAGTGTGTAGACCCTACGGGTTCGGGAACCATGCAGACATGACCGAGATACTCTCTGGCCAATAACCAATAGCGGGATATGGATACCCATATTGGCTCCCACATGTTCCACGATGATCTCATCAGATGAACCACGATGTCGGGGATTCAATCAACCCCGTATATAATTCCCTTTGTCTACCGGTATAGTACTTGCCCGAGATTCAGTCGTCGGTATACCGATACCTTGTTCAATCTCGTTACGACAAGTCTCTTTACTCGTTCCGTAACACTTCATCCCATGACCAACCCCTTAGTCACATTGAGCTCATTACGATGATGTCTTACCGAGTGGGCCCAGAGATACCTCTCCGTCATACGGAGTGACAAATCCCAGTCTCGATTCGTGCCAACCCAACAGATACTTTCGGGGATACCCGTAATGTACCTTTATAGCCACCCAGTTACGTTGTGACATTTGGCACACCCAAAGTGCTCCTACGGTATCCGGGAGTTGCACAATCTCATGGTCTAAGGAAAGGATACTTGACATTGGAAAAGCTTTAGCATACGAACTTCACGATCTTGTGCTAGGCTTAGGATTAGGTCTTGCCCATCATATCATTCTCCTAATGATGTGATACCGTTATCAATGACATCCAATGTCCATGGTCAGGAAACCATAACCATCAATTGATCAACGAGCTAGTCAACTAGAGGCTCACTAGGGACATGTTGTGGTCTATGTATTCACACATGCATTACGATTTCCGGATATTACATTTAAAGCATGAACAATAGACAATTATCATGAACAAGGAAATATAATAATAACCATTTTATTATTGCCTCTAGGGCATATTTCCAACACTTATCGACGTTGGAAAATGTACCATAGTCGTCGTCATCCGGATCCTGTGCCATATGCATGTCCGGATCAACTGACGGCGGTAGCGTTGCAGCAGTCTTGCCATGGCTTGGCTCCGGCACGACTGGCGGTGTTGTCTGTGGGGTGGTATCCCCCATCCCCAAACGAATCTGGCTCTTTGGCCAAAGCATGGACCAGTTTAAGCAGGAGCTGAGGGTCATCACATCATCTTCATCGGCCCCAGTGGGTCGATACCTAGGTAACAAGTCGTCGCAGCCCCGAAGTACGTGAACCAGTTGAACCCTATACACGATGGGTGGCATCGGATTACCGTGGAACGCACGGTTGCCCGGTTCAACGATTTTGGCCTTGGCGACATCTATCAACTCGCCATCCACGAAGTGCAGGAGAGTGCATGGAATGTTGTCGGCGCCCTGCGAAAATATGTAGGGCGTCAGGGATGCCCAGTCAAAGGCAAGGAGATGAAGTCATCGGCCGAGGCTTAGTTACTGTGATGGCGTCGAGCTCGGCTAATGTCGAGGCACCACCAACGGCGGGCGTGCAAGTGACGGAGGGGCCGCTTGCTGCCGAGGTGCCGGCTGGCGTATTCTTCCCACACCCGGGTGCATTAAGTTCCAATGCCGGCGCCGACGCCAAATACACCAATGCTGCCTCCGCCGGAGACACCAATTCCGGCGCATTGTGCGAGTTGCTGCCCGTGAAGCTGGGAATTAGGGGCGACCCCTATTGGCCACCCGCAACCCACCCCCGCAGCCCCTCAAGTAAGGAAGGCATAATGGCAGTGATCGTTGCTCCCACTTGGTCTCACACTTGCTCTTGGACTCTCTTCGGAATCCGCGCCACTTGTGCCTTGAGTTCTTTAACCTCGCACTCTTGGCTTTCCGAGCTAGTCTTTCTCTCCTTTCGCCTAGCCTTATAGTACTCCGACCATTTCGTGGACAAGCCTTTGCCGGCCACATGACCGACTGACGACGGCATACTGAAATTATCCTTGGGTTTCATTACGTTCAACGCCCTATTTAAAGTGGTGTCCCAAGGGGCAGACGGGGAGCTCTGAGACCCCGCCCTACTGATTTCAGTTTCCTGCGGAAGGAACGTGAACCATTTAGAAATTTGGCTTCATTAATTATAATGCAACCATATGGAGCTATTTACGCGGGGGTGTATTCCTTACCAGAACAAGCTCAAGCGCCTTCACCTTCGGATCTGTGGTAAGCTCCTTTGTTACCGGGTCCACCTTGTACTGGGCCCTGACATAGTTCCTGGTCTTCTTTTCAGGGTATTTGTCAAAGAGGGCGGTAGGCCTTGCTCGGCCCGCTCCGCGTCCTCCTTGTACCATTTAGGTTCCGCCACTATGTAACCGCCGGGACCGAGTTTGTGGACCCCTAAGTTCAAGTCCCGCATATCTTTCCCGCAATGACTTGATTCAGTGGATGCGTTGCTCTCGCACTTGATCTTGAACTCCAGGTAGTCAGCTTCGCTAATCGAAGGATTTGTCTCCTTGATCTTCTCATAACTATCACCACTTAGAATCCTTCTCTTCACCGCGGCTCTCCAAGTAGCCAGGGCCGTGCTCATCTTAGGGAGGGCGGCACTATTCACTTTATTCCCTGAGAGGCGTGTGTTTGCGAAGTCACCGGGGAACTTGTATCGTTCGTGCAGCTTTGTGAAGAGGAGGTTGCACAAATTCCCTCGATCACGATGCCTTAGATTCTCGTTGTTGATCGAGACGGTGCTCCGGAGAATGCACCCGAGTTGTCCCGCGTACCCACTGCCCAATTCTTTGGGTGTCGTTGGATGCCCACTAGAGGACACTTCAGTAAATTCCTCCTTGACGATGCCGAGCACGTTCGGGCGCTAGTCCTTCCGTTGCCTCTTCGGTTGGCTGCCATCAGTGCGTTCGCTGCCATCATTAGTGGTGGCATCCTCGGTGGCACCATCAGTGGTGTCATCCCCGACGCCACTAGGGTTGTGTAGTCGGGATCGGTGTCTTCCGCGGCTTCCTCATAGCGGTGAGGTTCTTCCTCCATCTCCTGGGACAGCTCCCAGAATGGCTCGCCCGAACCGTCGGCCTCATCGTTGTCGGCCATGTTCGCTCTAAATAGGAAAAAAGGCTGCTAGAGTTATTGCATGAGATCAGGGTAGTATCTATTCTTCTATCCTATATATTTTCGCATTGCAGGTTATAAACACCCCTTTACCCAAAAGATTGTTCCAAGTGCACTATTGCTATCCTACTAAGTGCACTATTGCAGGTTATATATTTTCTATCCTACTAAGTGCACTATTGCTCTCGCTGCAGGAAGGAAAAATAGTTTGCATTTCAACTTACGGGAAATCTATAAAAGCAACTTAGAAATATTTGCTTTGTAGAAATAACATTGTCTACAAATGTTGAGTAATTTTTGTTTCGGTAGAGAATCGGGCACCTTCTAGGTCAAGAAAATTGGGCATGACCTTTGCTATTTTTCTTGACCTAGGAATGCCCCATTCTCAACCGAAACGGAAATTAATCAACATTTCAGGAGAAACGGAAATTAATCCTCTAGGAACACAAGGCCTCCATCTCTCTTAGAGATTTGGGGAAGGCTCTCAAGACCTCCACTTTCTGCATAGCCAAAGATGTAATTTTTCTGAAAACTATACACACATTAGCACTCATGCCAGTACATTTCCGCAAATGAAGCAGACACCCTCTCCTAATGAATCAACCATATCTAAGATGTGACCCTATCTATCTGTCCCCTGAGCCTTGTTACCTATGGGCTAGAAGCAAACTACATGTGGCAATGAAATTCAGTATTCCTGGTTTGTAGTAATTACAACTGCAATTGCATCCAACAAGCACAAGATTTGCAGTGTGGTGCCCAATCAGAGAGGAGAGAAATCACATTAATTAGGTAAAACATCCCTAATTAAATTATTTTTGATACGGCAAGATAAATTATGTTTGATTTTTTTCTATGGATAATTCTCAGCCAGGGAATTAAAAGTGAGATATCATCAAAGAATACTGGAGCAGGGAGGTGAAGGGTAGAAGAAGCTCCATGGCAGTGGGAGCGGTTACAAATCCAAGAAATCTGGAGCCCCAACATTTGGGGAGGAACGAGCCACCGCGGCGGAAGGGAAGAAAAGGGGGATTTGTCGCATGCACCTGCCCAATGGTTTGCGCCGCGGAGAAGCCAGCATCCATCACCGGAGTATGGCGCACGGTGTGGACAGCTGGCTGGTGGCTTCCTTCCCCCGACCTCCTCCGGCGGCGGCGGTGGACGACCTTGGCAACCCAACCGCTGGAGAAGAGATAAATGTGAGGACAAGAACAACAACGGAGCCACGCTAAAAGAGGCATGCCCAAGAACCAATGGAAGAACCGAGAACGGACATGAGAGGATGAGGAGGAGGAGAAGGAGGAGGAGGCAGTATCGAATTGAAGCCAGGCAAAATCAGGCGGTATCAGAGTGGACAGTGACGTCGTGTGGCTACCGCATCGTGTCGCCACACATGCGAGAGAGTGAGCTGGTCACCGCCGCGGATGGGACGGGACGGGATGGGGATCCGGCGGGAGGATGGGATCCGGCGGGAGTCAGCCTGGGACGGCCGGATCGGCTGGCGGAGGAGATATTCCGGCCGGTGACGTGGGCAGCTGGGCCTGGCGGCGGGGACGGCGGCGGCGACGGCTTCACAAGAGAAGACCAGGGAGAGGGGAAAGATGTGAGCGAGCAGTGTGTGCGCGATCGAGGGGAAAGATGTGAGCGAGCAGTGTGTGCGCGATCGAGGGAGAGGGGATATTTTAGTGGGGGAGGGTTACCAATGGCGCATCTTGTAGGGGTGCGCCATAAAAATGGGTATATCAATGGCGCACCATTTAGGGGTGCGCCGTAAACACCGTGATAGCAATGGCGCACATTCTCCTGGTGCGCCATTACTAATTTTTTTTATTTTTTTGGATTTTTAGTTGCATGTAATAATTTAATATTTGAGATAAAAGAAAAGGAAAATGCAAATGGAGTGATAAAAACATTGAGCAAAGATTTAGAATTAGATGACATGCATGGTTGAAATCAAGTGATACATGTAACAATTTAGTTGCATGTAATAATTGAGCTTGCCACTGACACACACACGCGGCCGACACGTCCAAATTCGATCTTAGCTATCTTTTCACAATCTTCTTGCCCTTCTTTCTTGCGGTTGAATAATTTAGCCCGGAACCCCTTGAGTTCTTCTCTTGAACGGACGTCCTTTAGTTAGGGTGGTCCTGCTTCTTCTTGTGGTGTATGGTACTTCATCGTCGTCGTCATCTTCCATCTTCGGGTCGCCGTACATGTCGAAGGCTTGCTCATTGGCGACTCCATCCATTCCGATGATGTTCATTTTGCCTCTCCTCACGACAACACGACTGGGCTTTGACGGGTCGGTAATGAAGAAGCATTGGTCCACTTGGGAAGCCAATACCCATGGCTCATTTTTCGCGGTGACGTTTGCGCCAGCGGTCTTGGATTTGGCTTCGGGTATAACCATGGTGGTGAAATATCGGTCTTCTTTTAGGACGCTCTTGGCCCATCTGACGCGGAACATCAGGACCTTCTCTCTAGCGTAGCTCAACTCCCAGATCTCCTCGATCCTTCTGTAGTATGTGTCATTGTCGTTACTGGTGTAGGATTCCATCGTTACCCTGAGTTCTGATAATCGCTCTTCTTGTCCTTTTCCTCAGAGTATAATGTGTAGCGGTTGATATCGTACGCCTCATAGGTCATCAGGTTGTGCTCGACGCAATGTGACAAGGCGAATATGAGTTTTTCTTCCGCGGAAGAATCCTCATGTAAAGGGTACGACAGAAGCTTCTCCTTGAACCAACACGTGAAACATGAGTTGTGCTCTTTGATTATATCTCCATCCATCCTCTGTTCGCCTCGGTCATTGTACTACTTCTCAATAAAGGTTTTGTGCTCTACCACCCAAGGATCGACCACGTCTATGTGTTGTAGCGCGACTAGGTTTGCTCTTTCAAAGTCGGCGAGGCGACCCTGGAAGTCGACATGCATTTCACGGATAATCTCACGGTGACCCCATCCAGCGAGCCTGCCAAGGTGCCTATTGACGGGCAGACTAACGGGGTTCTCGATGCCTAGATAATTCGTGCAATAGGAGATGCACTCTTCGGTCAGAAATCCCTTGGCTATGCTTCCATCTGGACGTGCCCTGTTGCGAACGTATCCTTCGATGGCACCATTCATCCTATCGAACGACATCATGCTGTGCAGGAACGTCAGCCCGAGTTGTATGATATCCTCCACGATATGGACCAGCAGATGCACCATAACGTCGAAGAATGCGGGCGGGAAGTACATCTCAAGCTCGCATAGTATCACCACGATCTCTTCCTGTAGACTTCTGAGTTGCCTCACTCCAACCGACTTCTGAGATATGACGTCGAAAAGTTACATAGGCCAAATAGCGTTTCACGGACGTGCGCGTCCATGATCCCATGGATTACAACTGGAAGTATCTGCGTCATCAGCACGTGACAGTCGTGAGACTTCATCCCGCTGAACTTCTGCTTCGCTGAATCTAGGTATCTGCTTATCTTCCCCGCGTAAACGTAAGGAAGTTTTACTCCTACAAGGCAGGTGAAAAACTGCTCGATCTCCTTCTGACTTAGAGTGAAGCACGCGGGTGGGCAGTCATATTTGCCTTTGCGACGACTTTCCGTGTCCTTCGCCTCATCATCATCATCATCATTAGGGCGTTTTGCATGAAGCTCCTCCCTGATGCCCATTGATTGCAAGTCTGCCCTTGCTTTCGGCCCACCTATGGTCCTCTATGGCATGTTGAGCAGGGTACCAAGCAGACTCTCGCACACGTTCTTCGTGATATGCATGACATCAAGGATGTGAGGCACACGGAGGATCTTGCAGTACTTCAAGTCCCAGAAAACAGACCTCATTTTCCATACCTTCAGCAGCGGCTCTAGCGCCTTTCGCTTCTTTCCCAGCGGTGGGCACTCTTTCCAATTTTTCAACAGCTCGTCTATTTCCTCACCGCTCCTCATACGTGGGGGTCTTCGGGGTTCGGTTTCACCATCAAACAGATCCTTGTGTTTTCTCCATGCGTCATCGTCGCGAAGCCACATTCGATGTCCCATGAACACGGTTTTCGAAGACCCGGGATCTCTATCTAGCTGGCGATACATTGTGTCATCCATGCACCTGACGCATGCACAATATCCGTGGACCACCTGCCCTGGGACATATCTGTAACCGAGATAGTCGTGCACCATCGTGAGCAGTGCGGCTCTCATAGGGAAATATTCTTTCGCTGCGGCGTCCCATGTATTTGCTGGCATTTTCCACAGCGTGTCTAGCTCCTCTTTCGGCAGCCCCAGATACAGATTGATATCGTTCCCTGGTTGTTTTGGCCGTTCAATTAGCGTACTAATGTGAATGTACTTCCTCTTCATGCACATCCAGGGGGAAGGTTGTACATCCACACAAACACAGGCCAGGTGCTATGTGTGCTTCTCTGGCTGCCAAACGGATTGACTCCATCGATGCTCACGCCCAGCATGATGTTCCTTGGATCGTCCCCAATTTCTGGGTGTTCAAAGTTCAATGCTTGCCACTGGCTCACATCCTTAGGGTAACTCAGCATCTTGTCTTTTTTATTTATCTCCGGATCATTTCCATCATCTTCTTGCTTCTTCTCCTCCCTATCCGCGTGCCAACGCAGGAGCTTTGCTTGCTTAGGATCCACGAAATACCGCTGCAGACGAGGAGTGATCGGAAAGTACCACACCACTTTTCGAGGAGCTTTCTTCCTCTTCTTGTATCGAGTGACGCCGCACACCGGACATATGGTAGACTCTGCGTGTTTGCCCGATAAATGATGCAATTGTTCATGCACACATGGTATTTCACGCGCGGTAAATCCAGAGGACACACAATTTTCTTCGCCTCCTCGAAACTGGTCGGGCACTTGTTCCCCTTGGGAAGACGTTCATGCTAGAATGACATGTTCTCGTCGAAGCATGCGTCGGTCATTTTGTGTTTTACCTTCATCTCCATAGCCATGAGCGTTACTTTCAGGTGGGTATCCTCGGGCCTCCATCCTCCATACAATGGAGTAACCGCGTCTATCTCCAGTTGATCCAGCTTGGCTTTCTCTCGGGCGGCAACTCTTGCGTTACACGTCTGCTTGAGAAGCAGCTCTTGAATATGAGGGTCCTGCACCCAGCCCATCGATGGTCCATCGTCGTCTGCTCCGGCATCTTCATCTTCATGATTATGCCCTTCGTCATGATATTCCTCATCAGCATGTCCGGCATCTTCTACATGATGACTGTGTCCTGCATCTACTTCGTGATCATGTCCTGGAGATTCTTCGTCTTCTCGCCCGCCCTCGCCACTATTGTCTTGCTGCCCTTCCTTATTTCTAGCCCGGCCCCCATGGACGACTTCATAATCATCTTCATCACCTTGCCACTGATAGCCATCCATGAAACCACGCACGAGCAGGTGGTCCCACACCTGTCTGGAATCCGGGTCCATAAGGCTCTTCAACTTGCAAGATCGACACAGACATCTTATCTCTGTCTCGTTCTTTTGAAGCATCTCGGCCTTCACGGAGCTAAAAAACCTATTCACGAGGCCTTTGGTCATCGTGCGGACCATGGTCTCCTGCGGGGTAGAGCAAAACGATATTTTAGAACCAAAAAAATTTGGCATGACTTTGCCTAAAAATAGGACAAAAAAGAATGTGTAGTGCCAAATTCTCATCGAAACGGAAATGAATCAACATTCTGGCAAAATATTGGCAACTATCGCATTTCAAATACCGGTACCTGCAAACACAAACATATGCAACACCACAAACATACGTAGATCTAGGCCATAAAAAGTGTGTACGTTGGAGGGAGAAAAAAGTAGATCTACAACATAAAGAAAGCTTTCCCCTTACTTACCTATCAAAAAAGGAAATTTAACCACTTAATTTGGGTGAATCTGTGGTGCAAATGAGGTGAGGAGGAGGAGGCAGTCGAGACCAAGCTTGGTAGAGGTGGAGAGAATGAAGTGCAGAAAGTGAGTGTGGTAGGTGGCTGTCAAAAATATCTTGCTGCTCTCAGGTTACCAATGGCTCACCTCCTAAGAATGAGCCATTGGTAACCATGGTTACTAATGGCGCACCTAGTGTGTGGTGCGCCATTACTAGTTTTGACAAAAATTAAAAAAAAATTGTTAGTAGTGGCGCACCGTGGGTGTGGTGCGCCATTACTAGTTAAAACTAGTAATGGCACACTATCCCCTTGTGCGCCACTGCTAAGTCTGGGAAGGGTGTGGGGCAGGACAAAACTAGTAATGGCGCACCACACACCAGGTGCGCCATTAGTAATATGGCCATTAGTGGCGCATCTATATCTGGTGCGCCACTGCTATATAGCAGTGGCGCACCACATACATGGTGCACCATTAATGTCCATATTAGCTATAGCCGTTTTTCTAGTAGTGTATAGGTCATTGAACTAATGCTATCTCAAGATAAATATTTCAAGAAAGTTCAATGATTGGCATGGCATGGATTAGAAATGTGGACCCCTCAAAATGCTAAGGACACATATTGGATCAAGCTCAAGACTCTACATTTTCTATTTTAGTGGTCCAAGATCACATTGAGTCCATAGGAAAGCCAATACTATTAAAAGGGGATGAGGTGTTGCTTAATGGGTTTCTTGCTCAAAATGCTTAGTTATATGCTCCAAAACCCTCAACCACTATCTCACATCCATATATGTCCCAAACCAAATGTCAAACTCGGCCCCACTGAAACCTTCTATCCGGCGCCACCGAGTTCAGCTGACAAAGCCACTGCCACAAACCCTAGTCACTTCGGTCTCACCGATAGGGATCTCGATCTCACCGAGATGGGATTGCAAACTCTCTGTTTCCCTTCGTAACATTTCGGTCTAACCAAAATGAGTGATCGGTCCCACCGAGTTCGCAATGCAAACTCTCTGTTTCCCCTTCGTAATGTTTCGGTCCAGCTGAAACGAGCGAATCGGTCCCATCGAGTTTGCCTGACCAACTCTCTAGTTAGCTTATTACCAAAATTGGTCCTATCAAGTTTGTGTAATCGGTCTCACCGAGATTATGTTATGCCCTAACCCTAATGAAATTGGTCCTACCGAGTTGATCATATCGGTTCCACCGAAATGCCTAACGGTCACATTATGAACTAAATCGGTCTGACCGAGTTCTCTGATTCGGTCCCACCGAGTTTGGTAAATTGTGTGTAACGGTTAGATTTTGTGTGGAGGCTATATATACCCATCCACCCACTCTTTATTCGTGGAGAAGGCCATCGGAACATGCCTACACTTCCAACAGACATTTTCCGAGAGAGAACCACCTACACTTGTGTTGAGGTCAAGATATTCCATTCCAACCACATAAATCTTGATCTCTAGCCTTCTCCAAGTTGCTTTCCACTCAAATCATATTTTCACCAAATCCAATCCTATGAAAGAGAGTTGAGTGTTGGGGAGACTATCATTTGAAGCACAAGAGCAAGGAGTTCATCATCAACACACCGTATATTACCTCTTGGAGAGTGGTGTCTCCTAGATTGGTTAGGTGTCACTTGGGAGCCTCCATCAAGATTGTGGAGTTGAACCAAGGAGTTTGTACGAGCAAGGAGATCGCCTACTTCGTGAAGATCTACCCTAGTGAGGCAAGTCCTTCGTGGGCGATGGCCATGGTGGGATAGACATGGTTGCTTCTTCGTGGACCCTGCATGGGTAGAGCCCTCAACGGACTCGCGCAACCGTTACCCTTCGTGGGTTGAAGTCTCCATCAATGTGGATGTACGATAGCACCACCTATCGGAACCACGGATAAAAAATATTCGTGTCTACATTGCGTTTCCTCCCTCAAACTCCTCCCTTTACCTTCATGTGCAATTGCTTTACATTCCGCTGCTATACTCTTAGAATTGCATGTGTAGGTTGATTGCTTGACTTGTGCATAAGTACTAAAATCTGCCAACATCTAAAATTGGGAAAAGGCTAGGTTTTTATTTGGTCAAGTAGTCTAATCACCCCCTTCTAGACATACTTTCGTTCCTATAAGTGGTATCAGAGCTAAGGTCTCCATTTGCCTTGAATTCCATAGCTTTTGGTGATCATAGCCTTGGTTTCACAACCTAGGAGAGTATGGCATCTAGCAAGGGAAATTACCACCCTAGAGGTTGATACGTCTCCAATGTATCTATAATTTTTGATTGTTCCATGCTATTATTTATGATGTTTTGGATGTTTAATGGGCTTTTTATACACTTTTGTATTATTTTTGGGACAAACCTATTAACCTAAAGGCCCTGTCCAGATTGCTATTTTTTTTGCCTATTTGGGGGTTTTACAGAAAAGGAATACCAAACGGAGTCCAAACGGAATAAAACCTTCAGGAGAGATATTTTTGGAGCCAAATACACACGGGAGACTTGAGAACCACATAGTAGGGCACACGTGGCGTCCACGAGGGTGGGCCCCCCTACAGGGCACGCCCCCTGCCTCATCGGCCCCACGTTTGGCCCTCGGTGCCCTCCTTCCTCCTATATATATACCTACGTACCCCGAAACCATCAAAAGAGGAGAGAAAATCCTATTTCCACGGCCGCAACCTTCTGTACCCGTGAGATCCCATCTTGGGGCCTGTTCCGGAGCTCCGACGGAGGGGGGATCTACCACGGAGTGCTTCTACATCATCATCATCATCGCCTCGCCATGAGTTGTGAGTAGTTTACCACACACCTTTGGGTCCATAGTTAGTATCTAGATGGCTTCTTCTCTCTCTTTGGATTTCAATACCAAGTTCTCCTCGGTCTTCGAGGAGATCTATTCGATGTAATCTATTTTTGCGGTGTGTTTGTCGAGATCCGGTAAATTGTGGGTTTATGATCAAGATTATCTATGAGAAATATTTGGTTCTTTTCTGAACTCTTTATGTATGATTATAATATCCTTGCAAGTCTCTTCGAATTATTGGTTTGGTTTGGCCTACTAGATCTATAGTTCTTGCAATGGGAGAAGTGTTTGGCTTTGGGTTCAATCTTGCCGTGTCCTTTCCCAGTGACAGTAGGGGCAGCAAGGCACGTATTGTATTGTTGCCATTGAGGATAAAAAGATGAGGTTTATATCATGTTATTTGAGTTTATCCCTCTACATCATGTCATCTTGCTTAAGGCGTTACTCTGTTCTTATGAACTTAATACTCTAGATGCATGCTGGATAGCGGTTGATGTGTGGAGTAATAGTAGTTGATGCAGAATCATTTCGGTCTACTTGTCTCAGACGTGATGCCTATATATAATGATCATGCCTAGATAGTCTCATAATTATTCGCTTTTCTATCACTTGCTCGATAGTAATTCATTCACCCACCGTAGAATTATGCTATCATGAGAGACGCCACTAGAGAAACCTATCGCCCCCGGGTCTATTCTCAACATATCAATCTACAATTTACTTTACTTTTCCGCTTTTACTTTCTATTATTATATCCAAAAATACCAAAAATATCAAACTATCATATCTATCAGATCTCACTTTCGTAAGTGACCATAAAGGGATTGACAACCCCTTATCGCGTTGGCTGCGAAATTCTGATTTGTTTGTGCAGGTGCGAGGGACTCGCGCGTGGTATCCTACTTGATTGATACCTTGGTTCTCAAAAATTGAGGGAAATACTTACGCTATGGTGCTGCATCACCCTTTCCTCTTCGAGGGAATACAACGCAAGCTCGAGAAGTAGCAAGAAGAATTTCTGGCGCCATTGCCGGGGAGGCTTACGCAAAAGTCATATACCAAGTACCTTTCACAAACCCTTATCCTTCGCATTACATTTATTTGCCTCTCATTTTCGTCTCCCTCACTTCACCCTTGCTTTTTTTATTTGCCCTTGTTTTGTCGTGTGTTCACTGTTTGTTTTACCTTGCCGTCATGGCTAGTCCCTTATCCACTCCTTTGTATCTCGAGTTTGAAGTTCTTCACTTCAAGCAAAAGCAAGGAGAAAACTTGAAAGATGCTTGGTTTAGGATGTTGGAATCTTATCATAAGTGCACCTTAGAGGTGAATTTTAGAATCTTGCTTCGCAATTTTTATGTTGGATTAAATATGTCCCATAGACAACTCTTGCATTGTGTTGCCAAAGGGAATTTTATCGAAGTTGATCCCAGTATTGCACATGAAATTATAGAGGGAATAGTGGGAACACTACCTCCACAAAAAGGGTCACATCCAATCCAGGAAGGGACACAAGTTTTTGAGAAAATTTGTGAAGTAACAAAAATATTACAAAAGCCTCTTGAACCTCTTAAAAGTGTTAGTGGGAATCTCCACCGCATAAATATGTTGATTACCCTTTGTAATAAGCGGTTGGATTCTTTAGATCTAAAGATTTCCGAATATGAAGGGAAACGTAAAGAACCTCCCGGATTCGAGCTTGACACCATTAAAAGGGTGAAGATCAAAGATGGCAATACGTAGATCTATCCTTGTATTTTGCCTAGCTAGTGGCGTAAAACGATAGCGCTTGTTGGGAGGCAACCCAATTTTATAATTTTTGTTTTTTCTTCTGTTTAGGAATAAATATTGCATCTATCTTCTGTTTAGATGTGGTTTTATGTTTTAATTAGTGTTTGTGCCAAGTTGAACCTTTGGGAAGACTTGTGTGAAGTTTATATGATCTTGCTGTAAAAAACAGAATCATTAGCGCTCGCTAGAATAGCCACCAGATTTTACTGGAGCATGCTATTTAGTTGATTCTTTTTGCTGATGATTAATAGAAAAATTCATCACGTTTAACAATTTATCTCAATTTTTTTGGAGTTACAGAAGTATGCAAAAGTTATAGATTACTACAGACTGTTCTGTTTTTGACAGATTCTGTTTTTCATGTGTTGTTTGCTTATTTTGATGAATCTATGAGTAGTATTGGGGAGTATGAATCATAGAAAAGTTGGAATACAGTAGGTTTAACACCAATATAAACAAAGAATGAGTTCATTACAGTACCTTTGAGTGGTGGTTTGTTTCCTTATACTAACGGAGCTCACGAGATTTTTGTCTAAGTTTTGTGTTGTGAAGTTTTCAAGTGTTGAGTATTGCTCGGTAAAATTCAAGGACAACCAAAATCCTAAGCTTGGGGATGCCCCGGGAAGGCATCCCCCTCTTTTGTCTTCATCTATCGGTAACTATACTCGGGACTATATTTTTATTCACCACATGATATGTGTTTTACTTGGAGCGTCATGTATTATTTGAGTGTTTTCTTGTTAGTTCTCCACAATCATCCTTGCTGGACACACCTTTTTGAGAGAGATAAATATGGCCTAGGAATCGTTAGAACACTCTATGTGCTTCACTTATATCTTTTGAGTTGAATAGTTTTTGCTCTAGTGCTTCACTTATATCTTTTAGAGCATGGTGGTAATTTTATTTTGAAGAAATTGTTGATCTCTCATGATTCACTTAGATCCTTTTGAGAGTCTATTAAAACAGCATTGTAATGTACTTTGGCTATAAAAACAAGCCTTCACATGATGGGCATCCAAGGTGAATGTAGTAAACACTTTCATACTAAGTGCATTGAATATGATGAGAAGTTGGATGCTCGATAATTGTTTTGAGGTATGAGGATAGTGATATTAGAGTCATGCTAGTGGAGTTATTATGAAATTTAGAAATACTTGTGTTAAGGTTAGTGATTCCCGTAGCATGCACGTATGGTGAACCGCTATGTGACGAAGTTAGAGCATGAGGTATTTGTAGAGTGTCATCCTTTGTGAGGAGGTCGGGGGCGCGCGATGGTTAACTCCTACCAACCTCCCCCCTAGGAGAATGCGTTGATTTCTTTGTTTTGATGACTCGTAAATTTTTGCAATAAGTATATCAGTTCTTTTGACTAATGTTGAGTCCATGGATATTACACACTCTCACCCTTCCACCATTGCTAGCCTCTCTCGTACAGCGCAACTTTCGCAGGTACCATACACCCACTATATACCTTGCTCAAAACATCCACCATATATCTTCCTCAGAACATCCACCATATCTACCTATCATGGCATTTCCATAGCCATTCCGAGATATATTGCCATGAAACTTTCCACTGTTTCGTTCATATGACACGCTTCATATTGTCATATTTCCATGCATGATCATGTAGTTGACATCGTATTTGTGGCAAAGACACCATGCATAATTTTCCATACATGTCACTCTTGATTCATTGCACATCCCGGTACACCGCCGGAGGCATTCATATAGAGTCATACAATGTTCTAGTATCAAGTTGTAATATCGAGTTGTAAATCAATATAAGTGTGATGATCATCATTATTAGAGCATTGTCCCATATGAGGAAAGGCTAAATAAAGAAAGCCCCTCCAAAAAAAGAAAAAAAGGGACAATGCTACTATCTTTTTCCACACTTGTGCTTCAAAGTAGCACCATGTTCTTCATGATAGAGACTCTCATGATTAGTCACCTTCATATACTAGTGGGAATTTTCATTATAGAACTTGGCTTGTATATTCCAACGATGGGCTTCCTCAAATGCCCTAGGTCTTCGTGAGCAAGCAAGTTGGATGCACACCCACTTAGTTTCTTTTGTTGAGCTTTCATACATTTGTAGCTCTAGTGCATCCGCTGCATGGCAATCCCTACTGACTCACACTGATATCTATTGATGGGCATCTCCATAGCCCGTTGATACGCCTAGTCAATGTGAGACTATCTCCCTCAATTTTGTCTTCTCCACAACTACCATTCTATTCCACATAGTGCTATATCAATGGCTCACGTTCATGTATTGCATGAAAGTTGAAAGTTTTGAAAGAATAGATTATGAAAACAAGTGCTTGGCTGAAACCGGGGTTGTCCATGATATGAATATTTTGTGTGATGAAAAGGGAGCATAGCCAGACTATATGATTTTGTAGGGATAACTTACTTTAGCCATAGTATTTTGAGAAGACATGATTGATTTGTTAGTATGCTTGAAGTATTATTATTTCTTATGTCAATATAGACTTTTGTATTGATCATTCAGATCTGAACATTCATGCCACAATTTAGAGAACTACATTGAAAATTATATTGGTTACATTCCACATCAAAAATTCTGTTTTTTATCATTTACCTACTCGAGGACGAGCATGAATTAAGCTTGTGGATGCTTGATACGTCTCCAACGTATCTATAATTTTTTATTGTTCCATGCTATTATTTATGATGTTTTGGATGTTCAATGGGCTTTTTTATACACTTTTATATTATTTTTGGGACTAACCTATTAACCCAAAGGCCCAGTCCAGATTGTTATTTTTGGCCTATTTCAGGGTTTTACAGAAAAGGAATACCAAACGAAGTCCAAACGGAATATAACCTTCGGGAGAGATATTTTTGGAGCAAAATACGCACGGGAGACTTGAGAACCATGGAGTAGGGCACACATGGCGTCTACGAGGGTGGGGGCGCGCCCCCCAGCCTCGTGGGCCCCATGTTTGGCCCCCGGTGCAATCCTTCCTCCTATATATACCTACGTACCCCGAAACCATCAGAAGAGGAGAGGAAAATCCTAGTTCCACCGCCACAACCTCTTGTACCCGTGAGATCCCATCTTGGGGCCTGTTCCAGAGCTTTGCCGGAGGGGGATCTACCATGGAGTGCTTCTACATCATCATCATCGCCTCACCATGAGTTGTGAGTAGTTTACCATAGACCTTCGGGTCCATAGCTAGTATCTAGATGGCTTCTTCTCTCTATTTGGATTTCAATACCAAGTTCTTCTCGGTCTTCGAGGAGATATATTCATTGTAATCTCTTTTTGCGGTGTGTTTGTCGAGATCCGATGAATTGTGGGTCTATGATCAAGATTATCTATGAGAAATATTTGGTTCTTTTCTGAACTATTTATGTATGATTATAATATCCTTGCAAGTCTCTTCGAATTATTGGTTTGGTTTGGCCTACTAGATCTATAGTTCTTGCAATGGGAGTAGTGCTTGGCTTTGGGTTCAATCTTGCGGTGTCCTTTCCCAGTGACAGTAGGGGCAGCAAGGCACGTATTGTATTGTTTCCATCGAGGATAAAAAAATGGGGTTTATATCATGTTATTTGAGTTTATCCCTCTACATCATGTCATCTTGCTTAAGGTGTTACTCTGTTCTTATGAACTTAATACTCTAGGTGCATGCTGGATAGCGGTCGATGTGTGGAGTAACAGTAGTAGATGCAGAATCGTTTCGGTCTACTTGTCTCGTACGTGATGCCTATATATAATGATCATGCCTAGATAGTCTCATAATTATTCGCTTTTCTACCAATTGCTCGATAGTAATTCGTTCACCCACCGTAGAATTATGCTATCATGAGAGAAGCCATGAGAGAAACCTATGGCCCAAGGGTCTATTCTCAACATATCAATCTACAATTTACTTAACTTTTCCGCTTTTACTTTCTGTTCTTATATCTAAAAATACCAAAAATATCAAACTATCATCTCTATCAGATCTCACTTTCGTAAGTGACCGTAAAGGGATTGACAACCCCTTATCGCGTAGGCTACTAAGTTCTTATTTGTTTGTGCAGGTGCTAGGGACTTGCGCGTGGTCTCCTACTGGATTGATACCTTGGTTCTCAAAAACTGAGGGAAATACTTATGCTACTATGCTGCATCACCCTTTCCTTTTCGAGGGAATACAATGCAAGCTCGAGAAGTAGCAAAAGTCCTTACTTTGATGGTACTAATTTTGCTCGAGAAGAACCAAACCATGAAGCTACTGCGGAAGAGTTGAAGACGCTGCAATACAATGCTCAAGCTTGTGATATCCTCTTCAATGGATTGTGCCCCGAAGAATTCAACAAAATTAGCCGTCTTGAGAATGCAAAGGAAATTTGGGGTACTTTGATTGATATGCACGAGGGTACTGACTCCGTCAAGGAATCCAAATTGGATGTGCTTCAAAGTCAGCTTGACAAGTTCAAAATGAAGGATGGTGAATGATGGGCCTCGAACCCCTCGTTGGTTACCCCAAGTGGAAGGTGTAAGATGCAGTATTGTAGAAGTGTTTTCCCCTAGCAAAGATGCCAAGGATCGATTCCCCAGAGACTCCTAGGTTCAACAAGTAGGTGTCAATTTCTACGGCGCCAGATTAGTAGCAACCAACGTGGACCTGCACACAGATACAAATAACTTTGCTCCCAACGAGTACAGAGAGGTTGTCAATCTCTCCGGCCTTGTAGTTCACAAAGGATTAAAAGCAATGATAGTAGTGATAGATAGGTTTTGCAATAGTAGGTAAATAACGAAAAGTAAATAGCGGATGTGATCAATGATGGTAATATGGACCGGAGTCTCATGATGTTCACTAGTGATGTCTCTCTCCCAAAAGACGATAAAACAACTATGTGAGGTAAACAAATTACAGCTGGGCAATTGACAGGACCACGAACGCAAACCAATGCTGACTACATTGCAAGAAAGGTTGAGGTTCAAAGCATGGGCGGTACGCCAAAGTAAGTAGACCGAAATCCATAAATATCTACTACTAATCATCCACCTTGAGATTCTATCCAGAACATCTCGCTGGTATTAAGTTGCGAGTCCCACCCATAGTCTAAACTCAATGCAACAGACAACTGCATTAAAAGAACTTTGCGTAAAGTAAACAATCCTTGCACCCGCGGGCACAAGCACCGTTGTTTTCCCCCTTGTGGCAACAACACATCCCCTAGACTCATGTTTCTGTCACTCAAGCTAGTCATCGAGGGGCATGAACCCACAATCGAGCATAACGTTCCCTCTTGGAGTCACTACCTACTACTCGGCCAAAGCAATAAGTAACAACGGAGAACATGCAAGAATTACTTATGAACTAAAATATAAAAGAGGTGAATCAAATATATTACTCAAGATCAATCTAAACATAATCTCATCATCCATCGGATCCCAGCAAACTCAACATAGCAATAGCATAAGGATTACATAGGTGCCTCGATCATGTAGGGCAGCTCACGAGGACTAATTAGTGAAGCACAAGAATGGGAGGAGAACATCACATAGCTACTGGTCATGGACTCATGGTCCAAGGGAGACTACTCACGAGTCATCCAGGAGGCGTCCATGGTGGTGGAGAAGCTCCCGGTGGTGATCCTCCCCTCCGGCAGGGTGCCGGGAAGAGTTCTCATGGTGCTCCCGATCTTGGAAGCGGCGGCGGCGGCGGAACAGAGATGGGATCGCGAAAAGAGTTCCTGTTCTGAGGGTTTCTGTAATGCCCAGGATGGGACTATACCTCCTACGTGTCGAGGCACGACTTAAAGGTATAAGCCCATCCTAGAATGATCTCAAGTTTGGTATCTTTGCACGACTCATGTAAAAGAGGGATTAAATTGCAAAAGGAGATAGTTGGCTTACACTCGCCACTTCACACAATACAATACATAAGCAATACATCATTCAAAACATCACAACCCGACTACGGGTGAAGAACCAAAAGAAAGATACCAAAACAACATAAAGCCATAGGTCCTAGATCGAATCCTAGTAGAAACCACTACTGATCGTCGAAACGAAACAAGCAAACGGCCACACTCTTCATCGGGCTCCCAGCGAAGAACTTGAGCCATCTTCTGCATCTTACTCGGCTGAACCTGCATCTGGTGTGGTGAAGTAACTGTGAGCCACAGAGGACTCAGCAATCCTGTTCCCGGGTAACAAGACTATTTAAGCCTTGGGAGAGGATAAGGCTGAAGAAAAGAATAAGAGGTGAAGGAACAACAAGAGTCTGCAGCAGCAACTAGCACTAACTTACGTAAAAGAGAGCGAGAAGAGAAGTGCCTCGGTCGAGAGGTGATCACGAAGTGATCCTAACTAAAGCCGGTCAAACATAACCCCACCGTGTTCAACTCCCGAATCCCTATTCGGAAATTGACAGTCACGGTACACACGCTGGTAGTGTATTGAAACATTGTGTCAAGTTATCTACAACCGGATATTAACAAGCTCCCATCTGCCACATAACCGTGGGCACGGCTTTCGAAAGTTCAAACCCTGCAGGGTTGTTCCAACTTGACCCATTACAAGCCCACGATCCGCGGAGTCGCAACTCCATAGGTGGGAAGACCCGAGTATTCTCGGAATCCCGTGCTCAAGTTAAACCGAACTAAGGTAAGGCTAATCCAGCAAATCCTCCCGGCGTGTCGACACCCTGATAGTAGCCGCGCGTATCTAAGTCTCAGGACACGACCGGATGGGCGATTCTACAGGACCCAATCCTCGAGTTTCCCCGTGGTGGTTCCCGCAGACTCCCCGTTTGGGACCAACACCATCAGCACTGGCCCCCCTGCTATGTAGAATTAGGAATCCCCGAGGGAGCGACCCCCTATGCAAATTTAATTAAATAATTAAGTTGTTATTATGAGGCAAATAGTACCAAAAGTTGGGACTTGCTGGAAAAGACTTAGCACTTAGCGGTTTATCAAGGGGGTCCCATACACCCCAACCGTGTTAGGAACGCATAATCAAGGAACATAACACCGGTTTATACGGTTCCTAACGGCATTAGTGGAACAAAACACCAAGCAAAAGGCTTAGCCTTCCACCCTGCCAGTATATAGATGATTTCATTTTAAGCATTTATATAGTGTGATATAACCCTACCAAACTTCAACATGAAGCAAGCATCTTCAATCTTCACCTGCAACTAACAATGCTATAAGAGGGGCTGAGCGAAGCGTACTTAGCCAAGCAACGGTTTGCATAGGTAGGGTGGTTAAACAGGTTCATGGTTACAAGTAGGAGGCTGACAGGAAGAACATGGGCATCGAGGCAAAGCTATAGATCGAGACTTCTAGCAATAGGCAAAGATAGTAATGGTATCCGGGTTCGGTCATCTTGCCTGGAATTCCACAAGGAAGAAGAACGGGTCCACGAAGTAGATGGAGCAGCACATACGAGAGAATCCTCACAACTCCGGAACAAAACCGAAGCTATCAAGAGGAGCTAACCGGAAAGAAACAAACAACACGGTAAACACACAAACATAAACATGGCATACGATGCACATCCAAGTATGATGCATGTCCGGTTTAAATATGCATGGCATGGCAAAGTGCACAAACAAAACTACAAGTTAAGTGGAGCTCAATATGCAACGAGTTGCATATTGACGAAACACCACATATTATTCATTTAGTTGACTCTTGTTTATTAACAAGACAAGATTAAATGGTTGTTAACATGGCAAGAGGTGAGGCAAAAAATAAACTACCTATTTAGGCAATTTAAATGGGGCCGGAAATAACAACAACATATCCGGAAAATCTCCATGGGCATGTTTAATAATTATAAGCAAACAACAATTTAACATGTCAATGTTGTTACCATGATGCGGATGACATGATTAAGTTTATGCAAGTTTTTATTAAAAGGTTGACTTAAAAGAGATATGAAGTATTGTCACCGTGGTGGAATGGAAAAGGGTGCCACGGCGACGATCCGAAAATGATGCAACGGCATCATATCGGTGCCGGTAACTCGTGGCGAGACCGGGCAAAAGAAAGATGGCGTGAGCAGTCAAACGAGATGAAAGAGGTGGGGCGATCCCGTTACCGGGTTCCCACGAGCCGGCGACGAGGCAACCGAGGAACATGACAAACGAGACGAAACGGACACGGAGCACACACGGGAGACATTTCATACAACACAACAAGCATCACACGGGTCATCGCCTCAGGTTATACCTTCGAAACACTCGTTTCGGGACGGTTCGAGATCGTCGAGGAACGTAGGGGAAGTAGTCGTTCACGTTCCGTCTCGGAGAGGGAAGTAGTGGTACACGGCCGAAGAGGAAGTAGTTGTTCTCGTTTTCGAAGAGGAAGTAGTCGTTCCGTAGAGGTACACGGGGTGACGGTAGGGGTACTTGGAGTCTCCGAGTAGTCGTGGTACTTGGCGCTTTCGGCGACGATAGTCGTTCACGTATGTAGTGGTACTTGTTCCGTAGCCGTTCACGAGCTCGTTTTTCCGTAGATGTTCAAGTCGTCGGTAGTCGAACTTGACGAAAAACTGTAGTTGTACTCGGGCGACGGTAGCGGAAGTAGACGTTCCCGTAGATGTACATGTCGTTTTTCCGTAGATGTTCAAGTCGTTGCGGTCTTTGGCGTGTAGGCGTACACGTTCTCTGTCAAGGTCAACACAAGCAACACAAAACAAAAGAAAAACTACAGCATGGTCTTGGCGCTCGCGAGTGGCAGCGGGACGAAGTGGAGGCAGGGCCTCGTCGCGGTGGAGAAGAGGAGCACCGCGGTGCTGCTGGTCGGTGCTGGACGAAGGTGCGGCGCTGGAGGCGCAACTCCTGGCGACGGAGAGGCGGCTTGGTGCTGGAGGGTCGAGCGGGACGGAGCCCCGGTGGTGCTCGCGAGAGGAACGAGGCGGAGGACGGCCTTGGCGGCTGGAGATGGAGTCCACGGAGGAGGGAGGCCGCGGCCTGACCGGTGCAGAGGCGGGAGACGTGGTGGCGAGGCGGGGCCCCTGGCGCGCCGGAGCTCGGAGGAGAGGAGGGCTCTGCCGGCCCACGGCACCGCGGCGCTGAGGCCATGGCCTCTAAAGGACCAGGAGCTTGAGGGCTGACGCGAGGAGGGACAAAGAGGGGCGGGGCGCGACCCTGGCGCACGGCGGAGGAAGGCCAGAGGACCTGGACGAGGGGCGAGGCGAGTGGGCGAATCGGGGGCTCGGGGTGAGACGAGAGGGCGAGGGAGATGGGGATCGATGGAACGAGAGGGTTCGGCGACAGGGAGACGAGAGGAAACTGGCGGCGAGGTCAGGACGAGAGGGAGAGCGAGCGCTGGGAGGGAGCGGTCGCTAGGTGCGGCTAGCGCTAGGGTTAGCCGGTCGGGCTGGAGTCGGGCCTGGAGGGGAAGTGGCCTTAGGCCAAAAAGGCTAGGAAGGAAGGAGATGGGCCTGCTGGGCCGTGGGAGGGAAGGCTGCAGGTTGGAGGAGGCTGCGGCTGCACTATTTTTTTATTTCTTAGCAGAAACAAAAGAGAAGAAAAGAAAAAGAGGAGGGGGGGTTTTGGAGGAACCTCGAAACAACGGAAAGAATTATAGGGCGGGTTTTGACGGTGTAACTTGAATTTAAAGAAGCATGGGGAAAATGCAAGTGTGTTACGGTGATTCCGAAGCAATGGAATATTTATTATATAGCTCCCTAAATATTGAGAGGCTTTATATGTTATGAAGAGAAGATATTCTTCCCTCGATTTAAATGGACCGAAGGTCCACACGAATTATTTAGGTGAGATGCAAAATAAAAATGACATGATGGCATGATGACATGATGCAATGCAAAAATAAATAACACAAGCAAAATAAAACACACGGGCAACCCGGGACATCTGGAATCTTCTGGAATCTTCTGGGACGTCGGTCTTCAGGCGTCACAACTCTCCCACACTAACAAAGGATCTCGACCCGAGATCCTAGAGATATCACCGGTTAAAAACGGAAGAGGAAGAGGTAAAACAAAGTTGCTTCTTTGACAGACGAGTGAAACCAAAGAACCTTGAGAGGTTGAGCAAATTAAAAGAAGAATACAACGGAGATGAACGAAGATGAAAACACTCCGTTAGAAAAGAGGAACAAGGAGCATTAAGAGAACTTTGTAGGTTAGAAGACATGAAACAAGAGCTCACGGACCAAACAACTTTGAAACTGCAACGGTATAGCCAAGGAATAAGAATGACAGAATTTGGACAGCACTCCGTCTGAAAATGGAAGGAATTGAACATGAACTCGCCAAGTTGGAATGATACTTGATGAAATGAACAACATATAGCCTTCGAAACAATTGAAAGTATGGCACAAGGGGTAAGAAAGATTCAGACAGCACTCCGGTTGAAAAGAGAGGAAAAGCTAGATAAAAGACGGAACTTGAATGAAGAATACAACACTCCGGTTAAAATGACAAGCAAGGGAGAGAACATGATCTCGATAAAACGAGATGATGGTTTGGAGAGAGCAACATCACAAAGCCTCCGGAATGAAATAATAGAATATAGATCAAAGAAGAAAGAATGGAGAAGAAAAATGACAACTTCTCTCAAAATTGAATTAGGAAAACCTCCTTACGGGAGAAGGGTTTAACAGAGTTGTTGGAAAAAAATCAACAACGAAAAAGGAATAAGCTTGAAGTAGGCTTATGGAAAACATCTCAAAATTAAGAGGTGTCAACCAGCCACTAACAGAAATGACTTGATTGGATTGAGATCAACAAGGAGACGATAAACTTATTTCATCGGAATGATAAATGAAGAACTTGGGTCATTTATAAGCACCATAATAGCAACAATTCTTAGGGAAAGCTTTTAGGTGAAATATAACCCAAATCACTCCAACAAATAAAAAATGAGGGGTTGAAAGAATCTCCTGAACAAAGAAAATGATGGGTTTAAATATCTCATTCTTGACAACTTGTGAATCATAAAACATGAAGGAATTGTCAAAAATGACATACCACCATCTCAAAGAATAAGGTAGAGAGAATTGCAATTGGAAGCATGATGAAGAATGCTTGAGCTCCAACAAGAATCTTGAAGAAGACTTCGAGGATGAATTAAATGATGATGAACCACCATGAAGAACTCCGGTAATGAAAGCATGAGAAGTGAAAGATGAAAAGAATAAGATTCAAGGCCTGAGATGAATTAGATTGAGGTTTGAAATGATATGATTGAAATAATCTTGGAGCTCCGGAAAACAAGATGAACAACTTAGAACCGAGAATATGATATGATGAACAAGCTCCAGACAAAAGAATTAAATCACCTTGAAGGAATAAGAATAAGAATTATGTCATGCATATCCTTCACCAGTTTAAATTGATGACAACCAAAGGATTTGGCATACTACTTATTCTCGTTGGAAAGAATTAAAGAGGGATCTAGCACAAGCTCGGATAATTATTCAACGAACCACCGGTAGGATTATGAAAAGAACAAATGAATTAAAACGATAACAACGGAAGGGTAAACTTGAAAGAACCACCGTAAAAATATGGAGACGAACGAAGAGACATCAATTAAGAATATTTGGAGGACGAAGTTGAAAACTGAGAACGAAGAAATCTTCTGAAATGATGGCCTTCGGAGGATCACAAAGAAAAGAATTCATGAAGAATCTTGAGAGAACGGGCCAAGATTTAAGAGAAACACTTCTCCGATCTCCAAATGCTGAGAATAAAGACGAGAAATGCCACCATGAATTGTATAGGCACTCCGTAATGAAAAATTAGAATGTTGAACCAAAGACGAACAAGAATTTGAAAGCGATCTTGGAGAAGGCATGTGACTGATGGAAATCATTCTTACGTCACGCTTGAAAGGAATTTAAGTATACTCCAGAAAAAATTAGAAGAGTCAGGTAAGATCCTGGAAAAGACCTGTGGGTTAGGGCCCACTCAAAGAATCACCGTTGAAAAAGATTGCTTAAGAGATATTGCACCGGTTGAATTAAATGGCTTGACTAAGAAGATAATCCTCCAAAATAAAAATTTGAACCGATTAAGAATGGAATTAAGAATCTTCAGCACTCCGGATATGAATAACAAGAGGAGAATGATTAATTGGTGCACCGGAATAAGAAAGCATTGTGAAAAGAGGAAAAGGATAAGATCAACACCGAAATCTTGAATTGCATCCACCGGCAGAATTTGAGAACAAAAGAATGATGAACTTGAAGCTCTTGAGCATCTTCACGATAAATCACCGGATAAGAACATTGAAGGAAATGAATGAAGAAATATCGCATGAATAAAATGGATACTTCATTAGAGACTCTGGCTCCAAGAAGAAAAAGGGAGGGAGGGTGGGGAAAACAAAGACAACTTGGGATGAATGAAACAATACACCGTCAGATTTCTCAACGACGTTTGTATGGAATAACTTGAAGAGAAGGCACACCGGTTGAAAAAGGATTAACATGAAAAACTTGATGATTAAGAAGGACTAGCACTCCCATAGAAATATGAGAACACCGATTAGGAAGGTATGGAATCACATTTGACATCGAAGCAACTCGAATACCAGAATCAAACGAAACAAAGGATAGATATGCAACATGATCTTCACAATATCATCCGAACAGAGAATTGAACGAATGAATTTCGCAGGTACATCAACCTGTCGAGAAGCCACTTGGAGAACAAAAGGTAAATAAAAAGGAACAAGGATCAGATAGAACAAATACAAGATAGAAGTTTCATTCGACATCTTCGTGCTGAAAGCTCATGGAACGTGTTACAAAAGGGTTTTGCAATCCCCGGATCAGCATAGCCAAGGATCCTTTAAGATGCAACTCCCGATCAGTACAAGTCCATAAAACCACTTCACTCAATGTAGAACCCCGAACTTCATATCGAGCATCCGTTGGAAGAATGCCTAGAACTACTGGATGAACCCACCTATAGATTTCTGAAAGTTTCCAGTTATGCAATCAGGTGTTGGGGATACACAGGAAGCACCGCGCAATCAACTCTAAACCTACATCCACGTGTATCCATCCTTCAACACATAACCAGTCTTTCTCGGAAACTGTTTACCTCGGACCTTCGAAACGCATCCACTATACAAGCTATGGCAATACTCTCGAACTACCTCCCCAGTACTGGGTGATGTCGGGGTTATCTTGCCACTGGCCGTATAGGAGAGATTTTCGATGTCGGCCGTCCTAAGTATTTAGTACTGCCGCGATATGCTTGTGACAACAATACCCCGAAGCTCAACTCCTCGGGAACAGGAGGCATCGAGAACAATATCCTTGTCACAAGAACATCGAAACAATCCCAGAATACTCGCGGGATTCCTAAAAAAAATTTTGGTGCGATTTTTGAAAGTAGAAGAGGCCAGAGTAATCGTCAGGAGTCCTCACAAGAATGAAAGGGGATGAGAAGCAAAGAAATCCTACTCTCCGATATAAATATAGGACTCAAAATATTTTCAGTGTGTGCCTAGACTCAATCGTCAACGATTCGATCAATCAGTGGGGGCTTCTAGGTCGGAGAAGGCTCTGAATACCAACTTGTAATGCCCAGGATGGGTCTATACCTCCTACGTGTCGAGGCACGACTTAAAGGTATAAGCCCATCCTAGAATGATCTCAAGTTTGGTATCTTTGCACGACTCATGTAAAAGAGGGATTAAATTGCAAAAGGAGATAGTTGGCTTACACTCGCCACTTCACATAATACAATACATAAGCAATACATCATTCAAAACATCACAACCCGACTACGGGTGAAGAACCAAAAGAAAGATACCAAAACAACATAAAGCCACAGGTCCTAGATCGAATCCTAGTAGAAACCACTACTGATCGTCGAAACGAAACAAGCAAACGGCCACACTCTTCATCGGGCTCCCAGCGAAGAACTTGAGCCATCTTCTGCATCTTACTCGGCTGAACCTGCATCTGGTGTGGTGAAGTAACTGTGAGCCACAGAGGACTCAGCAATCCCGTTCCCGGGTAACAAGACTATTTAAGCCTTGGGAGAGGATAAGGCTGAAGAAAAGAATAAGAGGTGAAGGAACAACAAGAGTCTGCAGCAGCAACTAGCACTAACTTACGTAAAAGAGAGCGAGAAGAGAAGTCCCTCGGTCGAGAGGTGATCACGAAGTGATCCTAACTAAAGCCGGTCAAACATAACCCCACCGTGTTCAACTCCCGAATCCCTATTCGGAAATTGACAGTCACGGTACACACGCTGGTAGTGTATTGAAACATTGTGTCAAGTTATCTACAACCGGATATTAACAAGCTCCCATATGCCACATAACCGCGGGCATGGCTTTCGAAAGTTCAAACCCTACAGGGGTGTTCCAACTTGACCCATTACAAGCCCACGATCCGCGGAGTCGCAACTCCATAGGTGGGAAGACCCGAGTATTCTCGGAATCCCGTGCTCAAGTTAAACCGAACTAAGGTAAGGCTAATCCAGCAAATCCTCCCGGCGTGTCGACACCCTGATAGTAGCCGCACGTATCTAAGTCTCAGGACACGACCGGATGGGCGATTCTACAGGACCCAATCCTCGAGTTTCCCCGTGGTGGTTCCCGCAGACTCCCCGTTTGGGACCAACACCATCAGCACTGGCCCCCCCTACTATGTAGAATTAGGAATCCCCGAGGGAGCGACCCCCTATGCAAATTTAATTAAATAATTAAGTTGTTATTATGAGGCAAATAGTACCAAAAGTTGGGACTTGCTGGAAAAGACTTAGCACTTAGCGGTTTATCAAGGGGGTCCCATACACCCCAACCGTGTTAGGAACGCATAATCAAGGAACATAACACCGGTTTATATGGTTCCTAACGGCATGAGTGGAACAAAACACCAAGCAAAAGGCTTTGCCTTCCACCCTGCCAGTATATAGATGATTTCATTTTAAGCATTTATATAGTGTGATATAACCCAACCAAACTTCAACATGAAGCAAGCATCTTCAATCTTCACCTGCAACTAACAATGCTATAAGAGGGGCAGAGCGAAGCGTACTTAGCCAAGCAACGGTTTGCATAGGTAGGGTGGTTAAACAGGTTCATGGTTACAAGTAGGAGGCTGACAGGAAGAACATGGGCATCGAGGCAAAGCTATAGATCGAGACTTCTAGCAATAGGCAAAGATAGTAATGGTATTCGGGTTCGGTCATCTTGCCTGGAATTCCACAAGGAAGAAGAACGGGTCCACGAAGTAGACGGAGCAGCACAGACGAGAGAATCCTCACAACTCCGGAACGAAACCGAAGCTATCAAGAGGAGCAAACCGGAAAGAAACAAACAACACGGTAAACACACAAACATAAACATGGCATACGATGCACATCCAAGTATGATGCATGTCCGGTTTAAATATGCATGGCATGGCAAAGTGCACAAACAAAACTACAAGTTAAGTGGAGCTCAATATGGAACGAGTTGCATATTGACGAAACACCACATATTATTCATTTAGTTGACTCTTGTTTATTAACAAGACAAGATTAAATGGTTGTTAACATGGCAAGAGGTGAAGCAAAAAATAATCTACCTATTTAGGCAATTTAAATGGGGCCGGAAATAACAACAACATATCCGGAAAATCCCCATGAGCATGTTTAATAATTATAAGCAAACAACAATTTAACATGTCAATGTTGTTACCATGATGCGGATGACATGATTAAGTTTATGCAAGTTTTTATTAAAAGGTTGACTTAAAAGAGATATGAAGTATTGTCACCGTGGTGGAATGGAAAAGGGTGCCACGGCGACGATCCGAAAATGATGCAACGGCATCATATCGGTGCCGGTAACTCGTTGCGAGACCGGGCAAAAGAAAGATGGCGTGAGCAGTCAAACGAGATGAAAGAGGTGGGGCAATCCCGTTACCGGGTTCCCACGAGTCGGCGACGAGGCAACCGAGGAACATGACAAACGAGACGAAACGGACACGGAGCACACACGGGAGACATTTCATACAACACAACAAGCATCACACGGGTCATCGCCTCGGGTTATACCTTCGAAACACTCGTTTCGGGACGGTTCGAGATCGTCGAGGAACGTAGGGGAAGTAGTCGTTCACGTTCCATCTCGGAGAGGGAAGTAGTGGTACACGGCCGTAGAGGAAGTAGTTGTTCTCGTTTTCGAAGAGGAAGTAGTCGTTCCGTAGAGGTACACGGGGCGACGGTAGGGGTACTTGGCGTCTCCGTGTAGTCGTGGTACTTGGCGCTTCCGGTGATGATAGTCGTTCATGTATGTAGTGGTACTTGTTCCGTAGCCGTTCACGAGCTCGTTTTTCCGTAGATGTTCAAGTCGTCGGTAGTCGAACTTGACGAAAAACTGTAGTTGTACTCGGGCGACGGTAGCGGAAGTAGACGTTCCCGTAGATGTACATGTCGTTTTTCCGTAGATGTTCAAGTCGTTGCGGTCTTTGGCGTGTAGGCGTACACGTTCTCTGTCAAGGTCAACACAAGCAACACAAAACAAAACAAAAACTACAGCACGGTCTTGGCGCTCGCGAGTGGCAGCGGGATGAAGTGGAGGCAGGGCCTCGTCGCGGTGGAGAAGACGAGCACCGCGGTGCTACTGGTCGCTGCTGGACGAAGGTGCGGCGCTGGAGGCGCAGCTCCTGGCGACGGAGAGGCGGCTTGGTGCTGGAGGGTCGAGCGGGACGGAGCCCCGGTGGTGCTCGCGAGAGGAACGAGGCGGAGGACGGCCTTGGCGGCTGGAGATGGAGTCCACGGAGGAGGGAGGCCGCGGCCTGACCGGTGCAGAGGCGGGAGACGTGGTGGCGAGGCGGGGCCCCTGGCACGCCGGAGCTCGGAGGAGAGGAGGGCTCTGCCGGCCCGCGGCACCGCGGCGCTGAGGCCATGGCCTCTGAAGGGCCAGGAGCTTGAGGGCTGACGCGAGGAGGGACGAAGAGGGGCGCGGCGCGGCCCTAGCGCACGGCGGAGGAAGGCCAGAGGACCTGGACGAGGGGCGAGGCGAGCGGGCGAATCGGGGGCTCGGGGTGAGACGAGAGGGCGAGGGAGATGTGGATCGATGGAACGAGAGGGTTCGGCGACAGGGAGACGAGAGGAAACTGGCGGCGGGGTCAGGACGAGAGGGAGAGCGAGCGCTGGGAGGGAGCGGTCGCTAGGTGCGGCTAGCGCTAGGGCTAGCCGGTCGGGCTGGAGTCGGGCCTGGAGAGGAAGTGGCCTTGGGCCAAAAAGGCTGGGAAGGAAGGAGATGGGCCTGCTGGGCCGCGGGAGGGAAGGCTGCAGGTTGGAGGAGGCTGCGGCTGCACTATTTTTTTATTTCTTAGCAGAAACAAAAGAGAAGAAAAGAAAAAGAGGAGGGGGGGTTTTGGAGGAACCTCGAAACAACGGAAAGAATTATAGGGAGGGTTTTGACGGTGTAACTAGAATTTAAAGAAGCATGGGGAAAATGCAAGTGTGTTACGGTGATTCCGAAGCAATGGAATATTTATTATATAGCTCCCTAAATATTGAGAGGCTTTATATGTTATGAAGAGAAGACATTCTTCCCTCGATTCAAATGGACCGAAGGTCCACACGAATTATTTAGGTGAGATGCAAAATAAAAATGACATGATGGCATGATGACATGATGCAATGCAAAAATAAATAACACAAGCAAAATAAAACACACGGGCAACCCGGGACATCTGGAATCTTCTGGAATCTTCTCGGACGTCGGTCTTCGGACGTCACAGTTTCGGAGGTCCCTCTAAATATATGCCAAAGGGGGGCATCGGACGGGCTTCGGGGGGCCCAGGCGCCCCCCGGCGCGGCCCAGGGGGGGGGGGGGGCGCACCGACAGGGCGTCTGGAGCCCCTGTGCCCCCCCAGGCTGCCCTTCGGACGCAGTGTTGTTTCCGGATCGCTGATTTTTTATATAATTTTTCTGGATTTTTCTGGGCAGTTCTCGAAACGTGAAAACCTGAAATACAAAAACAGCCGAAAACAGAAACTGTCACTGGGGTGCACTGGATTAGTAAGTTAGACCAAATATGATCAAAAGTGTATGGAAGTGTATGAATATCATAGCAATATCACCCAATAGTGACATGGAGCAAGCCGAAATTATAGATACGTTTTGGACGTATCAGTGGAGGTGTCGCTGAAATGTACTCTAGGCTTGCTCTCATCACAAATGAGATTGCCGGCTTAGGAAGTGAGGAGACGACCGAAAAATTCATCATCAAGAAGATCCTAAGAGCCTTGGATGGAAAATATGATACTGTGTGCACATTGATCCAAATGATGCCCAATTATAAAGATCTCAAGCCTACGGAAGTCATTGGAAGAATTGTTGCTGAGGAGATGTCACTTAAGGATAAGGAAGAGCTCCACAACCAGTCAAGTGGTGCTTACAAAGCCTCATGTGATGCTACCACATTATCAAGTTTGAAACAAAACTTCAATGAAGAATTGAGCCTAATGGTTAAGAACTTCACTACTAGGAAAAGGGCTATAGATGGAACTGATACTAATGGCGCACCGGACAAGCAGTGCGCCATTAGAATATAGTAATGGCGCACCAGCAACAGATACGCCATTAGAGCTCGAACTACTAATGGCGCACGATGTCCAGAGTGCGCCATTAGTATCAAGAAGTTTTTTTTTTGAACTAGCGCGCCTGTCCAAACATACTAATGGCGCACCTGGGTAACGTGCGCCATAAGAATCTACATACTTATGGCGCACAGAGGTGCAGTGCGCCATTAGTATTCCCCCATCCATATCCCCCCCACCGGCCGCACCCTCCTCTCTCTCCCTCGCCAGATCTCCCCCCTCTCCCCAACGCCTCTCTCTCCCTCCAGCGCCGCGCCGCCGCCCCCGCGCCACCCCCGCCGAGCCGAGCGCCACGCCGCCGACGCCCTCGACGCCCG
>LR738710.1:211187605-211209233 GCA_902687465.1 Secale cereale
CCCGGCCTCCCCCGACTCTGCAGCAACGCCGTCGCCCGGAGCTACGCCGCCGCCGCCCGCGCCCCCGACGCCCCGACCTCGACGCCCGCGCCCCCGACGGCCCGGCCTCCCCCGACTCTGCAGCAACGTCGCCGCCCGGAGCTACGCCGGTGACCACTCCCTACGCAGGTAGCCATCACTCCTCCCTCCTTCCTCTCTAATCACCACCACAAAGTAATTTTTTTTGTATTTCTGCCATTTTCGTTGAAGTACGCGGTTGAGATCAAAATTTAGGTCACTTGGATCAAAATTTAGGTCACTTGGATCAAAATTTGATTAGCCCGGTTGCTTAAACTAGCTCCTGCTCTTCCCCCCTACCTATTCTACGTGAGAGTGGAAATCTGCTGTTTCCTGATTATTGTTCTCATGAAGATGATGATATACTGATATACCTTTAAGATTCGAGCTTGCTCTTCAATGGTAGTCCCTGTTTGATTAATGGGTCATTTATTTGATGATATATAATTGATGATATACTGTTAAGAGCTGATCGGACTTGCTGTTAATATGCCTCTGGGTGGGTTTCACCATTCTGGCTGCAGGATACTCCCTCCGTCCAAAAATAAGTGTCGCTGTCTGTAAGTATCGGAGCTGTTTTGACAATGCGGCTTCTTTATGTGTTTTGTTGTCCCGAACTCCTGCCCCAGCATGTTATGCTGTCCATGATGTACTAGAAAATATTGTCCTATGTCAGTAAATTTGTATGGATGAACCACTAACTTGCAGTTATCCTGTTTTATAATCTTGCACAATAACAGGGATGCGTTCTCTCTTCCATTTTCTTTGTGCATTCATGAGAGCCCAATGTTGCAAATATTGACAATATCGGGACCATGATGAAATGAATTGTTTTACTGAACTGTAATTATATTGTCCACATATGTCCACATATCCTTGTAAGGGGTGGCTAGGGATAGATTAAACTTACTGTATTTCCAAACATTGCTTATTAGATGCCATGCCCTAATTTCTTGGTGGTGTTTTAGGATAAAGATCTTACACTTTTTGAACTCGTTTAAAATGAGTTTATAGAGAGGATAGTAATCAGATTGTGAGGTTCTGCTGAATGTCACAAGCGCTTCAAGTTTGTATGCTGTAGCAATGTTGAAACTTAAAAAGCCTAGGATGGTATGTAGCAGAACTAGTGCAAAAGTGTTGACAATGTTAGTCCTAATGAGCCTAGGATGGTGCCACAGCTAGCTTGTCTAGGTACATATTTTTAGTTTATAAAGTTTAATCTCTTTGAAACATAGGAAATGTCGTCTTCCGACGATGATAGGATCCCGGAGTGCTCCTGGTGCGGTGACGACCGGGGTCTGTGCGACAGGCCTCACCTGGTAGACGGTCGTTACTTCAGTATTAAGCTCGACGAGACCTTCGATGTCGAAACGGTACGCAACGACAAGTCTTGTTTCGTAATTAATTAAGCACGATTTCTAGCTACTTCAACGTGTAAGTAATTAATTTTCTTCTTTTACATGCAACTAGTTTATCCCGTGTCATGCAAGACGCTATGTCTTGGAGAGGATGGGATTTGAAGATCATGAAACTTCGGAGACAAAGCAAATTCAACTAAGGACCATGCATAATGTTGATTTAGAAGTGGATTTGTACAATTCAGATAACGTAACCACTTTTGGTTGCAAGAATTGGGAATCATTTTGCAAGATATATGGTTTTTATGAGGGTATGCTTCTCACCATGCATGATGCTAAGTTGTTCTATGAGCTATTATATACTCCCTCCGTTCCGATTTACTCGTCGTGGTTTTAGTTCAAATTTGAACTAAAACCACGACGAGTAAATCGGAACGGAGGGAGTAGATTCTAATAGTTTCGATGTGCGTACCATATATGTTGGCTCCACGAGAAATTATATTTATATATATGCATAACCTGTGCAAAAAACAGAAAAAAAAACCTAATATTCATACTAATGGCGCATCACAGAAGATTGCGCCATTAGTATGCCAAAGCACCTGGCTACACATGGCCCCTGGGAGGCATACTAATGGCGCACCACTGGGCAAACTGATGGCGCATCTGTGGTGCACCATTAGTATACCAGATACTAATGGCGCACCGGAGGTGCGCCATTAGTAAAGTATACTAATGGCGTGCTAGTAATGGCGCACCCCTAATGCGCCATTAATGGCCAAACTAGGTGCGCCATTAATAGGCCTTTTCCTAGTTGTGCTTCAACAAGTTCTACAAGAGTAAAGGCAAGGAGAGAAGTTCCACATCAAGGTCCTACAATGACAACAGATCTTCAAGTCGTGATCGGAATTGCTACAATTGTGGAAGACCCGGACACTACTCCAATGAGTGTACGGCCCACACAAGAGAAAAGAAGACTCCCCTAAAAGGAGGAGTAGGAGAGAAGAATCACCACCAAGAGAGAGAAGGAGTAGAGATGATCGTTATGAACGAAGACCTTCTCGGAGAAGCAAAGATTTGGAAAGGAAGGACAAATCATCAAGGAGCTATACAAGACGAAGACATCAAGCTCATGTTGGTGAATGGGTATCTGGTTCCGACTCTGATGACCACTCGGAAAGAAGCTACTACTCTGACTCCAAAGATACTCAAGATGAAAGTGTTGCCGGAATTGCTCTTGTGTCATCCAACTCCTACGACATATTTGACTCAACAAATGAATGAATTGGAAGATGCTTCATGGCTAAAGTCCCTTAGGTATCACACCCCGAGTATCTTGATTTTAATAGTGATGAATATGACTTGCTAGGAGATGATGATTTACTTGTTGACAACTCTAGTAATGAGAACTATGATGAACTTGCTATTAATCATGCTAATCAAGATAAAATGAATGACGATGATAAGAAGGACATTGAGCGTCTAACTAAAGAACTAAACACTCTTAAGTTAGCTCATGAAACTACCTTAGAATATCATCAAGAACTTTTAAAGATTCATGCGGAGTTATGCTTTGAAAATCTCAACCTTGAGCAAGAGCATTAGTTCTTAAAAGCGATCAATGATGATCTTCGCAAAAAAAGTTCTTCTTACATTGCCGAACGTTTACTCCTGTCTACTTACATGCCACAAGTTAAATCTAGCAACAAGAACAAGAAAGATTCTTCATCTAGTAGAACAATAATCATGCTAAATCAAATATTTTTCTTCTAGTAGTACTCTTTATTCCACTAATGATTCTCTTAGCCAAGTTACACTTGAGCAAAAAAATAGCCTATTGAATGGAATTATAGAGAAAGGTGTTTACAAGAGCCTTGCCGGAAGTAAGCAATTTGAGGAGATTGTACGCAAGCGAGGAAGACACCGGAAGAATCAAGGTGTTAGTTTTGAACAAAAGTTCAATGCCAATGGAGTTGAGTGGGAAGAAGATCAATATCCCAAGATGAAGTTTGTTCCTCAACAAGAGACGTATGATCCTACTTCTTTCCAAGGAACATAAGCTCAAGATGATCTTCCACCACTAGACCACAAGCAAAAGGGCAAGGACAAGCTTCAAGAGGAGATTGATGCATTTGAAAAAGCTCCCAAGGCCTTGGTCAAGTGGGTTAGCAAGACTACTTCAAGTTCTACTTCATCAAGTACATCTACAACTCCAAGGATTCCCATCAAGATTGTGTGGATCCCGAAGAAGAAGAACTAGAGAGTTCTTGAGGGTGACTCCACCAACATACTTCACTCTTATTCATATTGGCGAGGGCAAGTGCAACAACTTCCACATCTTGCACTAGTTCAAGGAGTCACAAACCCTCTTGTTAGTAAGTCAAGGGACAAGGTAAGCTAGTGCTTTCATGGACATCATCTTGTGTGCAGTTCACTCTATGTCCATGGATATCTTTGTTTGTTCCTTGTGGGACTAACCCGTGTAGGTATTGAAAGTACAACTCAATCCAATGGATTGATCCAAATGATCTACATCAACATAGAGCATCCACATCTTCAACATCTACATGAAGTCATCATCGAGAAAACCCAAGGTTAGTTCATCCCTCTTAGGGGGGATATCACATCTAGGGGGAGCTTTACTCTAATCAATTGAGCTAAAGAAACTCTAATGATGTGAACACAACAATGCTTTATGTAAAAGTGGTAACCCCACATGTGCTTAAACGATGAGTATGACCTATGATCAAATGTTCTCATTTGACTCCTAAGTTAATATATTCATATATAGATGACCTAGTCATCGCCAATTGCTTGATAGATGCTAGAATGGTTGTGCCTGCTTTGCCACATGTTTCATTTGCTATATTATTGTGTGAGCATGTTGAATGCATATTTTTCTCATTCGAGGACATCCATTTGTTTTTTTGATTGTTTGGCTCCTTTTCTTTTGCCAAATGAATGGACAAGAAAGCCTAAGAACCCCCTCTAGCTATCTATTATTTTCTCGTTTCAAACTCTATTCATGCAACATCACAAAGTTTGATCAAGTCAGATTCAAACCACTCTGTGTGAGGAGCACTCGGAGTCCCCGATTTGTCATATTCTTAAACTTCCAAAACTTCTTTGTGCATTTCGGTCTGACCGATTCACCCTTTTTGGTCATACCGAGTTCACTGAGTTGATCTAGGTTTTCAATCTCGATGCAACCGATTAGAACTTTCCGGTCACATCGAGTTGCAGTAACTGCTAGCAGTTTTGCAACTCGGTGCCACCGAGTTGTTCCACTCGGTCACACCGACAGGGTCAGGTTATATATACCGTCGGGTCAAATTTTGGAAAACTTTCCAAAACCTCACGCCCGCGCGTGACCTGCTCAGCCCTCTCGGGTCTTTGGATTGTCTTCACGCCGCCAGCGACCTCCCACCGCTGGTCTCCGCCGTTGCCGCCGTAGCGAGCTCACCGCCAAGTTAGGGTATGAGCTCGATCTCTGTGCAATCCTTATCTCCGATTCTAAGCACAAAGATATTGCCACGATTGAAATCATCCTGTCCAGCAGAAACTCCATATAGATTAGTTTTGATTCAAAAATTTAGGGTTAGGTCTCCGCCGAACTCATCTTGGACCGACCGAGTTGTCGAAATCGGTCTCACCGATTTGGCTCATGCCATTGCACATGCGATTTTCGGTCTGACCGAAAACTGCAAATCGGTGTGACCGAGTTCGACTCTCTGTGAAACCCTAGAAATCTTGGTGCCACCGAACTGTGACTCGGTCTGACCGAGTTCACTAGTTTAGGTTCCAAAATTGCTTCGGTATCACCGAGTTTAACAAATCGGTAGCTCCAAAATGCTTTCTGTGGAGAACTAAAACTAAGTTTTTGAGTCATCTATTTTGCAAAACCTCTGCACTTTGTGATGCTCATCCACTCTATCTCATCTACATCTATTCATAGGGTCAGCTGTCAGTCTGCAGTGTCAACAATGTCTGATCAAAGTGACAGTCAGAACAGGTTTGAGGAGCAAGTTAACATGAGTGAGGGCACTAGTCCCTCTAGCAGTTCGGATGAGGGTAGCAGGAGCACACCAAGCAACCTGCCTAAGGCATCAACTAGGCAGAGAAAGAAGAAAACTTCTGATTCAGAGGATGAAAATTTTGAAGTTGAAGAAGTCAGCTCAAAGAAGAAAGTTTCTAGGAAGGAATATGTCACATCTGCTTCAACCAAGCCTGGATTGAACACGAAGTCCCCTGCCAAAAGAGCGCCAATGTCAAAGGCCAGAGCATCAACTCAAGAAACAATGGTGTTCACTCTTGAAACCAGAGATGATGAGCCAGCAGGAACAAAGAAGAGGGCAAGGAAAACCACAGCCAGAGTGATTGGCAAGCCATCCGTGAGAGATGATGTGATGAAGGTGAAGAAGAATAAGAGGATGTTGTACCAGCACCTAAATCTCAGAAGCTGGTGGAGGATGCCATTAAGTCAGGGGCTGCTCCTTCAAAGCCCAAGACTGCCCCCAAAGCTGCTGCTCAAGCCACCAAGTCTGCACCCAAGAGAAGCACAAGGAACATTCCCACTGCAGAAAAGAACAAGGTCCCAGTGCCTGAAATTGAAGAAGATGATGAAGTCCAAGTGCTTAGGAAGCTCGAGCCCAAGATCCCTGATCATGATGATAATCATATTTTTGTTGAGGACATGAATTTGATGAAGGATGCAGGTCTTAGAAGATGGAGAAAATCTGATCCATATGCCGTGAGGAGAAGGACTGCTGTGGATTACATGTTCCACACCAAAGAACAGCAGGATTTCTATTAGACCATTCTGCTTGACAAGACGCCAATTGTATGTGACATGAGATGGGTTGATTGGGAATACATCAAGGAATATGAAGATCATTTTCCAAGTGTGCATGAAACTTTCAAATCATGTGGCGTTGACAAATTTGTGGGTCAGAAGATGACAAAATAGAATGATGAACTCATCATGCAATTCTACTCCACAGCTCATTTTTACCCAGATGGTAGAATTGTATGGATGTCTGAAGGTACATGGTACCTGTTAACTATTGATGAGTGGGACAAGTTGATAAAAAAACCTGAAGCGCATGAAGATGACTTGGATGTCTATGCCAAGAAGAAGAAATACCACAATTCTACGGCCAACATGTACAAAGAGATCCCAGACAAAGCATTGGAAACACATAAGCTTGGATCTGTACATTACTTGTTGTCTGGTCTAGCTATAATCAACACTATATTGAGGCATACATTGTTGCCCAAATCTGGAGATCATAAGATGATCAGAGGACACTCAATCAACTTGCTGCACATTTTTTATGTCCCTCAAAAGTTCAAGGTCATGTGCCTAATTGTTGAAACAATCAAGACGACTGCTGCAGACCAGAACAGATGATGTGGGTATGCTCCACACATTTAGGAGCTCATCAACTCCAAGATGGGCACAAGCACATACTTATTGGACAAGGAACATCTTCCCTTATTGCCTTAATTTGAGGACAACACAGTTGTCATGGATGAAGAAGATCCCACATATGTGCAAGCACAAGAAAAGAGAGAAATCTAGAGTTGAGAAAGCAGCAAAGATGCCAAGTGTTGAAGAGGCATCTCAAGTGTCCCTCAAGTCAAAACAAGATGAAATGGCATATCTGATTCAAGCAACTTTGAGTATTGAGAAGGGCTTGGCCACCCTGACTCAAAATTAGGAGAGCTTGGAGAGGATCATTGAAACAAAGTTCTATGATCTTGATCTGAAAGTGACTGCGATACAGACTGCAATTGAGCAGCTCTAGGAGGAAGCAGAGGAGAGGAAAGGGCAGGCTACCACAGATGCCTTTCAGAGAGTGCCTAGAGGTCAGAGATCTGCTAGAGTGCCCATACCTGACACTAGGGCTACTACATCAGCACCAGCAGCTACAGCTTCAGTGCCACCTCCAATTGCCACTCCACCAGCTCCAACAACATCTACAGATGCCTTCGTCCTTGGAGTCTTCTCAACACCACCTCCCGAAGATCAAGCATAGAGAGACGCATAGTGCTATGAATTTTCAAACTTTTTGCTAACTTGTTGCCGAAGGGGGAGAAATGTATAGATCATAGGCTTCGAGAGAGAGTGTTTTTGCTTCTTGGTCTCTTGCTATTTGGCTGATACATTTGTGTGTTTGCTTGATACTTTACGTTATGTGTGTGAGATACTTATTTGATCATGCGATTGATCATATGCTACTTTAATACTTTCTTGAATGATATTATCTTTTATATCCCTATATGATCATTCACTTTGCTTGGTGATGAGTGCATGCTTTTAGTTTATATCATTTTGAGCGCTCCACCAAGATGTATGTGACATGGAAGAGTAACCCATGATCCTAATCAATTCTGTATTTGCATTGAAAAGAAAATTTTAAATAATACACAAATTTAGGGGGAGCTCTTGCTTATCAAATACTTCTCAGAGCGACGATGTATTTCAATATTATTATCATTTGTCTAAGCTTTGATCTATATGTTGTCATCAATTACCAAAAAGGGGGAGATTGAAAGTGCAACTATCCCTAGGTGGTTTTGGTAATTATTAACAACATATAGCTCATAGAACTAAGGCTATATCAAGATAAATATTTCAGGAAAGTTCAATGATTGGAATGGCATGGATTAGAAATGTGGACCCCTCAAAATGTTAAGGACACATATAGGCTCAAGCTCAAGACTCTACATTTTCTATTTTAGTGATCCAAGATCACATTGAGTCCATAGGAAAGCCAATATTATTAAAAGGGGATGAGGTGTTGCTTAATGGGTTTCTTGGTCAAAATACGTACTGATATGCTCCAAAACCCTCAACCACTTTCTCACATCCACATATGTACCAAACCAAAAGTCAAACTCGGCCCCACCGAAACCTTCTATTCGGCGCCATCGATTTTAGTTGACATAGCCACTGCCACTAACCCTAGTCACTTCGGTCTCACCAATAGGGATCTCAGTCTCACCGAGATGGGATTGCAAACTCTCTGTTTCCCTTCGTAACGTTTCAGTCTAACCGAGATGACCGATCGGTCCCACCGAGTTCGTAATGCAAACTCTCTGTTTCCCCTTCGTAACGTTTCGGTCCAGCCGAAACGAGCGAATCAGTCCCACCGAGTTTGCCTGACCAACCCTCTGGTTAGCTTATTACCAAAGTTGGTCTTACCGAGTATGTGTAATCAGTCTCACCGAGATTACGTTATGCCGCAACCCTAATGAAATCGGTCCTACCGAGTTGATCATATAGGTCCCACCGAAATGCCTAACGATCACATTGTGAACTAAGTCGGTCTGACCGAGTTCTCTGGTTCGGTCCCACCGAGTTTGGTAAATTGTGTGTAACGGCTAGATTTTGTGTGGAGGCTATATATACCCCTCCACCCACTCTTCATTCGTGGAGAAGGCCATCAGAACATGCCTACACTTCCAACATACATTTTCTGAGAGAACCACCTACACTTGTGTTGAGGTCAAGATATTCCATTCCAACCACATAAATCTTGATCTCTAGCCTTCTCCAAGTTGCTTTCCACTCAAATCATCTTTCCACAAAATCCAATCCTATGAAAGAGAGTTGAGTGTTGGGGAGACTATCATTTGAAGCACAAGGGCAAGGAGTTCGTCATCAACACACTATCTATTACCTTTTGGAGAGTGGTGTCTCCTAGATTGGTTATGTGTCACTTGGGAGCCTCCGTCAAGATTTTGGAGTTGAACCAAGGAGTTTGTAAGGGCAATGAGATCACCTACTTCATGAAGATCTACCCTAGTGAGGCAAGTCCTTCGTGGCCGATGGCCATGGTGGGATAGACAAGGTTGCTTCTTCGTGGACCCTGTATGAGTGGAGCCCTCCATGGACTCGGGCAACCGTTACCCTTCGTGGGTTGAAGTCTCCATCAACATGGATGTACGATAGCACCACCTATCGGAACCACGGATAAAAAATCTCCGTGTCTACATTGCGTTTGCTCCCTCAAACTCCTCCCTTTACCTTCATGTGCAATTGCTTTACATTCCACTGCTATACTGTTAGAATTGCATGTGTAGGTTGAATGCTTGACTTGTGCATAATTGCTAAAATCTGCCAAGACTTAAAATTGGGAAAGACTAGGTTTTTATTTGGTCAGGTAGTCTAATCACCACCCTCTAGAAATACTTCCAATCCTACAAACTCACGCTCACTCCTACAACAAAATTCCAATCTGACTCCAGTAACCACCATTAACAAAAAATATTTTCTACAAACTATGATCCATTCAGGTACAACAACAGTTGGCACCTATCGTAGGGCTTTCGCTCAGTGGTATTGAGTTCTTGGAGGGATCTCTCCCAGGGATCGAGGGATACGCAATCGGTCGCATGACCAAGAGTCACCGCGGCAAGCTCTACATTGACGATTCAGGCTGGGCCCCCAATGCCAACTCAAATGAGTACGGGTACCGGGTCCCCTTTGGCAAGATCAATGTCTTCATCGGCAAGACCGGCGAGTCAGCACCCGAGTCGGACATTTGCAATGACATCGCTGAGCCGGCCCGGCGTGCACAACTCGCCCGGGCTCATGTCGGTCGGAACCACATTTTCATTGGCTTCACCCAGGGGGTGGATCTCACGAATAACTCTGTGTCTGGCAGTGAAACCCTGATCTACTCTCATTGTGAGTTATCAGTCGGGGATACTAAGTCCATTCTCTCGCTGTATGACGGGTGTCTTGGGGGCTCCTCGAACGATGAGCCAACCCCTATTGACGATGAACTGCCCTGACGGATCGCCGTCTACATGGCACGCACTGCGCCAACTCTTAACTCCAACGCAACAGGTACCATGGGAGGAGTTGACGCCACGGCAGATGATCTGAATGTAGCGGGCCTGGTTAAGACGCCGGCTCAAGTTCTCTTATTGCTGGTCGATTCTTTGACGGCTCTTCTTGGGACGCCCTTAACAGTAGAAAATCAGGATGAGCGCAACGCAGGGGTAGCTAAAATACGTGAGAAGTTGGACGAAGCTGAGGAGGATATCAATGCCGAGAGAATACTCTAATGGAGCAGTTGGAAACCTTGATCCGTAATGAGACAGAGGGCCTAAGAACAGAGGCATGGTGTCCGGGTATCCGTCAGAATGCATCCTAGGCGGTTCACAGGAGACGTCACGAGAGTCGCCTGCCCTTGGCTTCGAGGGGACACATCTGTTTAACACGCCAGATGTCGGGATAAGCACCCCTGCGGCACTAGTCATACCCCAATTGAACCAGGTTGTGCTCCAGAATTGAGATGGATAGCAGCCGGCTCGTCAGCAGCAGCTTGAGCCAGCCCGTCATCCGCCGTCGGATCATTTTGTGACTCCAGCGGGTCATTTTTTCAACCCTGTTGATAATCTAGTGGCAACAACCACCAATCTTGCTGGACTTCCAATCATAGGAAATACCCCTGCTGAGAGGGAGGCCATATACATCATTGAGCATCTAAAAACTGTGGTCGTTCAACAAGCGAATTATTCTTACAGCCGGCAACGCCTTCACTCCACCCCACATTTGAGTCATAGCAGGAGTCGTCATGCTGAGTCGCCGGCCGTCTCTAGTAACGTTCATTGAAGACGTGAGCCACAGTGTGACCCATCCCGGTAGGGGGCTTTGGATGCCTAGGAGATCGCCAACACGATCCGAGCACAGCGGGAGATAGAGGCAGCCCACTCGGTGGCTGATCAGCCAGGTCCTCCTCAGTCGCCTCCCATGACCCCTTTGGCCTCACAGGGTGTTGGATCGAGCACGCGTACCATCGGGATACCATGCCTGGTACTGACTCTACACAATGAGCTTATGCCTAAGGATTTCAAGGGTCCTCGGAAGGTTTCCAACTACACAACTGACCTCGAGCCGGCGGCTTGGATTGAGAGTTACAAAATTGCTATGGACATGTTGTACGTCAGCGATTCAATTTACGCTAAGTATTTGATTATGATGCTGGTAGGTCCGGCTCACACTTGGCTGAAGAGCTTGCCCCTAATTTCATCAACACATGGGCAGAGTTAAAGGAGTGTTTCGTCAAGCACTTCCAAGGAACTTGCAAGCGTCCGATGACAATTGTTGATATACAGAACTATGTTCAACGGGAGGGCGAATCAGCTCATCACTGGGCTCGCTGGGCCGCGGATATCATCCACTCCTCCAAGGGTATACCAGCCGCTCAGGCAGTGTTGATTTTGGAGAAAAAATGTCACTTTGATCCTCTAGTTCAGAAGCTTGGGCGCCTCAAGCGGACAGTTCAGGATATGGGAGGTCTCATGGATGTCTTCATCTAATACTCTAAGTCATATTCTACAAAGGACCCAACGTAAGATGATGAAAAATGGGGCAAGGGCAAGAAAACAGTGGTGGCAAAGGACAATAGCAAAAATAACTCTCGATACAATGGAAACCATGGCGATTTAGGAAACGGTGGTAAGCGCAAAAATCCGAAGGGCAACTTAGATTTTGTTGCCAACACTAATACTAGTTTCAAGGGCCAGTGACGGAACAATTTTGGGAGGTCGCTCAATGCAAGTAAAGCTCGCAACCTCGAGGAAGCCCTCAAAGGACCGTGTCCCAAGCACAGTGCACCAAATAGGCCGGTGAGTCACTCCTGGGAAAATTGCTATATTATGTAGTTTTTGGGGAACGTAGTATTTCAAAAAAAATTCCTACGATCACGCAAGATCTATCTACTAGATGCATAACAACGAGAGGGGAGAGTGTGTCTATGTACCCTTGTAGACCGAAAGCGGAAGCGTTTATCAACGCGGTTGATGTAGTCGTACACCTTCACGATCCGTCCCGGTCTAGTACCGAACGTACGGCACCTCCACGTTCAGCACACGTTCAACTCGATGATGTCCTTGCCTTCTTGATCTAGCAAGACGGGCGACGTAGTAGATGAGTTTCGGCAGCACGACGGCGTCGTGACAGTTGTTGATGAAGAACCATCTCTGCAGTGCTTTGCCAAGCACTACAGAAACTAGACGGGGGATAAACTAGAGGGTCGGGGTTGCCGGCACACGGCTTGGTGTATCTTGATGTGTCTTGGGTGCTAGCCCTACCCCTCTATTTATATGTTGAGCCTTGGGGTCGAAACTTGGAGTAAAATCCTTCACAAAGTCGGTTTCACCCGAAAGTCAAGAGTCCTTCTCGGACTCCAGGGCCAGACGCCAGGGTTCCCAGCGTCTGGACCCTGGCATCTGGCCCCTGGACTCCGCAAAACTTCCTTTTGCGCTTTCCAAAAACCTTGTGTGCTTTCCCTTTTGGCCCAAATAAAGTGTTCTCCTACCCAAACACTTCGGGAAACATCCGGAACCCCTTCCGGTGAATTCCGGAACCCTTCCGGAGGTCAAACACTATTATCCCATATATTAATCTTTATCTCCGGACTATTCCGGAGTTCCTCATCATGTCTGTGATCACATCCGGGACTCCAAACAACATTCGGTCACCAACATACTTAACTCATTCAATACTATATCGTCAACGAAACGTTAAGCGTGCGGACCCTATGGGTTCAAGAACTATGTAGACATGACCGAGACATCTCTCCAGTCAATAACCAATAGCGGAACCTAGATGCCCATATTGGCTCCTACATATTCTATGAAGATCTTTATCGGTCGAACCGCATTACAACATACGTCGTTCCCTTTGTCATCGGTATGTTACTTGCCCGAGATTCGATCGTCGGTATCATCATACCTAGTTCAATCTTGTTACAGGCAATTCTCTTTACTCGTTCCATAATACATCATATCATGACTAACTCATTAGTCATTTGCTTGCAAGGCTTATTATGATGTGCATTACCGAGAGGGCCCAGAGATACCTCTCCGACACTCGGAGTGACAAATCCTATTCTTGATCTATGCCAACACCACGAACACTTTTGGAGACACCTGTAGAGCATCTTTATAATCACCCAATTACGTTGTGATGTTTGATAGCACACAAGGTGTTCCTCCGGTATTCAGGAGTTGCATAATCTCATAGTCATAGGAACATGTATAAGTCATGAAGAAATCAATAGCAATAAAACTAAACGATCATAGTGCTAAGCTAACGGATGGGTCTTGTCCATCACATCATTCTCCTAATGATGTGATCCCGTTGATCAAATGACAACTCATGTCTATGGCTAGGAAACATAACCATCTTTGATCAATGAGCTAGTCTAGTAGAGGCATACTAGGGACACTATGTTTTGTCTATGTATTCACACATGTACTAAGTTTCCGGTTAATACAATTATAGCATGAATAATCAACATTTATTATGATATAAGTAAATAAATAATAACTTTATTATTGCCTCTAGGGCATATTTCCTTCAGTAGTAGCATCCCAACCAAGCTTATCAGAATCACCAGGGTGGTGGTGGTGGTGGAAACCTGGGTCAGCCAGGTGCTGGTGGCTCAGGATTTGGTTATATGGGAGCTAAAGGCTCATCATGTGGGTATAACGCCAATGGCGGCTTGTCGGTGTACTAAGGTAGGGGTACCTCAGTACCCCAACTTGTGCACGGGCAGTTGCAGCTTCCCGCGGCAGGGTTTACCGCGTGCTCGCTGGAGACCTTCCTGCTCCATATCAAACCATTCAAAAACAAAGTATACAAGACAGAAGATCGAGACCCCGGCAAGCGGAGCTTGCCGGGAAGGCCGTTCTAGGCTCGAGGTTACCTCACTCACGCAAGGCCCTGGCAAGAGGAGCTTGCCAGGAAGACTAGAAGATTACATCATAGAAGACCCGGCGAGGGGCCGGGGAGCGACAAGCTTCAGAGCCCGGTAAGCTCCCGGGCCCGGCAAGATCAAGACCCCGGCAAGGTGCTTGCCGGGAGAGTTGCGCTGTGTGCCCGCGCTCCAGCTCATCGGCCCACGCGTCACCCTGGGGCCATCCCAGGGACGCGTGGCGGATGGCTGTGCAGCCTGGGGGACACGGTGGCACTCCACGGTGGTGAAACCATCGCCGTGGCAAACGGAGAAGCGAAGGCGGGAGCTTTTGGGGTCGACGGCGACGGGCATTAAATGCCCTTGTCCCCCACTGTCAAAGTAGGTGGCGACCACTGTTCGCGCACTGTAGCTCCACTATTCCCGCACTGTTACAACTACCACCTCTTTTACGTTTTTACCCCTTTCTCCTACGTTGACACCTGTCGGTGACCCCTTGCACTATAAAAGGAGGCCCATGCACAACGTGGAGGGGGTTCGGAACCTAGATCGTTCATACGCTCGGTGTAGCTGCTTCTTCAAGCTCCCGAGCTCTCCAACTCAATACACAACTAAGCAGGAGTAGGGTTTTACGCGTCTACCGCGGCCCGAACCTGGGTAAAACTGCCCGCGTGCTCGCTACGATCTGCTCTTCGTGCTCCCTCCGCCCTCGTACCGCACAGACAAGGGGCTCCGGTCCCATAGGTGTTCGTGGCGGACAGTTTCCCCCGACATCTTTGGCGCGCCAGGTAGGGGGCGTCGAGGTTGTGCGAATCTGATCCGGCGTTCGCGCGGGCGCATTCTTCATCAACCTCTCCAGTTCGTTCAGCAACTTCATTAGCAACAGCACCATGGCCCCGAAGAAGAAGGCTTCGGAGGTCGGAGGCCCGTCTGCGTCTCATCCGCCGCCACCAGAGCCAACGGTGGGCGGGGGAGGCGCCGTCGGAAGGGTGGTCGCCGGCGAGGACACTCGCGGTGCCACCAGATCCAAGGACAAGACGGACGACCGAGCTTCGGTCTCCGTGGACGCGCCACGTCCATCTCAGCACACGACAACCCAGCAGCGCCATACCACAGGAGGTGGTATCCGCTTGCTGGGGCAAGGACAAACCGGAGGCTCGCGGGACGCCCCGGACCACCGTCCGGGCACAAGCAAAGCGAAGGCGCCGGCGCGGGACCCTGCTCCTTCTAACGCTGTTAGGAGTCCGATCATATCCCGCTCCTCGCACCATTCGCCCCCGTTCCCCTCCACTCCAGCGGAAGCGCTCGCAAGAGCGCAACTGCTCCTCGACTTCCCTCCAGCAGCGGACAAGGCCGAAGACTGGAGGGCCACCATCCAGAGCCTGATCGCCTTCGCCAACAACGATTCTCCACAGCAGCCGGCGGCCTCGCGGCCGCGGCAAGCTGAGAAGACGAAGGCCGACGGCGACAAGACCGCCGGGGGTGCGACAAGCGTGCACTCCCCGCCGCGGAAGCAGAAGACGCCGCCCCGCCGGAACAACGCCGACGACGGCTCCACGGCATCGTCGGATCCGCGGGCCCGTCGGGACCAGCGCCAGGTCCTCGACGACCGGCAACAAGAAGACGCTCGGACAACCATCGAGCGCCGCCGAGAAGCTCGGCGACAATCAGACCAGAGAGCTGGGAACGCTGTCGACGCGCGCGCGCCCGGTGAACCAGGCGACTTGCCGTACGCGGCAGGCTGCCCTGCGTTTACCCGCGAGCTGCGGCGCGTCCAGTGGCCCAGCATGAAGAATTTCAAGCCCGACGTACCGGAGAAGTATGACGGCAAGACGCACCCCTCAGAATTCCTCAGCGTTTACACCATCGCGGTGCAGGCTGCCGGGGGGCGCGACGAGAAGATCTTGGCAAACTACTTCCCGCTCGTGCTTAAGCCGAACGTCCGTTCGTGGCTTATGCACTTGCCGGAAGGCTCCATTTCTTCTTGGGCAGACCTTTGCCATCAGTTTGTTGGCGCCTTCACCGGCGGCCACAAACCCCACGGCCAAGAGAGCGATCTCCACATTTTGGCCCAGAAGGAAGGAGAGTCCCTGCGCAAGTACATCCAACGCTTCAGCCGTGTACATCACAACATCCCTGATGTCCACCCTGCCGCGGTTATCAGCGCGTTCCACCAGAACGTGCGTAACCGCCGCATGCGTGAAGAAATGGCGATGACCAAGATTCGGGATGTCAGCGAGCTCTATGCTCTGGCTGACAAGTGCGCACGCGCAGAAGAGGGGAGGAGACTCCCCGGGGAGGATACTGGCGCAGGAGGAAGCGACAGCGACGACGCCGCCCCGGCAAAGAAGAGCCGGCGGCGGAATAACAGAAGGAAAGGCAAGAAGGAAGTGCTTGCCGTCGAGAAGTCCGGCAAGGAGGCTCCCGCCAAGCAAGCACAGGCTGGCGGCTCCGGCAAGGAGCCTGCCCCTGTAGCGGCGGCCGACAAGCAGGACGGCTCCGACAAGCAATACTGCAAGATCCACCGCACCAAGGGTCACGACCTCTCCAACTGCAAGCGCGTCGAGTATCTCGTCGAGCAGCAGAAGGCTGAGTACGAGAGGCGCGACAAGGAGAAGGCCCAAGGTGGCGGCGGAGAGCCAAGCAATAAGCGGCCATTCAATGGCCGGGGAGGACGCCGCGGCAAGGCCAAGCAGCGGCAAGGTGACCGACCTCCCCGGGGCCGCGACAAGGATGAAGAAGACGACGACGAAGACATGGAGGACGAGGATAACAGCGAGCAGGAGTTCCAGAAGGCCACGGAGGTCCTGTGCGTCGACGGTGGCGCCTCTCTGCACACCTCCCACCGCCAGCTAAAGCAGTGGGTGCGTGAGGTGAATGCAGCAGAGCCGCCCGTGGAGTCGCGCAGGCTCCTCAAATGGTCCAGCACGCCCATCATTTTTGATCTTGAGGATCACCCTGACCGCACCACTGCGGTCGGGTGCTTGCCGATGCTGGTCTCACCCACCATCCGCAACCTCAAGGTCACCAAAATGTTGGTTGACGGCGGGGCCGGGCTGAACTTGATCTCCTCTGCTGTGATCAAGAAACTCCAAATCCCAGATGGCGAGCTCGAAGAGACCGGTTGTTTCCAAGGAATCAACCCGGGAAGGAGCAAGCCCAAGGGGAAGATCACTCTGCCGGTGACCTTTGGCGGGGAGCTCAACTTCAGAACTGAGCGCATCACTTTCGACGTCGCCGATATTCCATTGCCATACAATGGAATACTTGGCCGTCCTGCCCTCGCCAAGTTCATGGCAGCTTCCCATTATGCCTACAATGTACTCAAGATGCCGGGGCCGATAAGCGTCATCACTGTCCACGGCGACAAGAAAGATGCGCTTGTCTGCGCCGACAAGATCTACCGGGATGCGGCAGCTGCGGCAGAGAAAGATACACTTGCCGCTGAAGCTCCCGGGGGGAAGAAGACGAAGACCAAGTCCGGCAAGAGCTCTGGGGCCCACTCCGGCAACCGCACCTCTTCGGAGTGCTGCGCTGCCGTCGAGGACGGCCCATCGAGCTCCACCGGCAAGTGTAAGAAAGGGATGGCCGCTCCTCCGGCAACGAAGAAGGTGTCCGCCAAGGAGGACGGCACTGGTGGTACCTTCACCATCAGTGCCACGCTTGACAGCAAATAGGAAAGCGCGCTCGTTGCCTTCCTGCGGGCGAATGTCGATGTGTTTGCCTGGCAACCATCTGACATCCCCGGTGTTCCCAGGAAGGTAATTGAGCACAAGCTTGCTGTTTGTCCTCATGCGCGGCCCATCAAGCAGAAAGTGAGGAAGCAAGCCGTGGAGCGCCAAGAATTTATCAATGAAGAAATCAAGAAGCTAGAGGCAGCAGGCCTAGTTAGAGGTGTGATCCATCCGACATGGTTAGCAAACCCAGTCGTCGTGCGCAAGGCCAACAGGAAGTGGAGACTGTGTATAGACTTCACCGATGTGAATAAAGCATGTCCCAAGGATCCATTCCCTTTGCCGCGCATCGACCAGATCGTTGACTCCACTGCCGGATGTGAGCTACTCTGCTTTCTTGATGCATATTCAGGCTACCATCAGATCTTTATGGGCAAAGAGGATGAAGAGAAGACTGCATTTATCACTCCATGTGGCACTTATTGCTTCATACGCATGCCATTTGGACTGAAGAATGCAGGATCAACGTTTGCAAGGGTAGTGTACACTGCTTTCGAGCCACAGATCCACAGAAATGTAGAGGCTTACATGGATGACATTGTGGTGAAGAGTAAGAGCAAGGAAACCCTGATCCAAGATTTGGAAGAAACATTTCAGAACCTGCGCAGGATACAGCTCAAGTTGAACCCCGAGAAGTGCGTCTTCGGAGTCCCCTCCGGCAAGCTTCTCGGGTTCTTTGTGTCACAGAGGGGGATTGAAGCTAATCCCGACAAGATTAAAGCCATTGAGCAGATCGAGGCCCCGAAGCGCGTCAAGGATGTCAGAAGGCTTGCAGGTTGTGTAGCTGCCCTCAGTAGGTTCATTTCGAAGTCTGCAGAACGCGCCCTACCTTTCTTCAAAATCTTGAAGAAGGCAGGTCCCATGAAGTGGACTCCGGAAGCGGAGGCAGCGCTGCAAGACTTGAAACGGTACCTATACTCCACTCCAATACTTGTCGCACCTAGACCACAGGAAAAGTTGTTGCTATACCTAGCGCCAACCAACCAGGTGGTTAGTGCTGCGTTAGTAGCGGAGAGGGAGTCCGACGAGGAGGCTACACCACCGGCAAGCGAATCCAGCGACAAGCAGGGGGCTGCTCCGACAAGCTCTGGCCCCGACAAGGACAACTCTGCGCAGGAACAAGATGAAGTGCGGAAGAAAATGGTGCAGCGCCCAGTGTATTTTGTGAGTTCCCTTCTCCAGGGGGCTAGATCAAGGTACTCTGGTGTGCAAAAGTTGCTTTTCGGCCTCCTCATGGCCTCGAGAAAGCTGCGCCATTACTTCCAAGCACATGAGATAACAGTGGTCACTCGCTTTCCGCTGAAGAGGATATTGCACAACCCAGAAGCAACAGGCATGATCGTTGAGTGGGCCCTGGAGCTGTCAAGCTTTGGACTCAAGTTTGAAAGTACTTCCACCATACAGAGCCGAGCGTTGGCAGAATTCATAGCTGAGTGGACCCCAACACCCGATGAAGAAGTCCAAGAAACGAGCGCACCCGTACAAGAAGCGACAAGTGAATGGGTAATGTATTTTGACGGTGCCTTCTCGCTGCAAGGCGCCGGTGCTGGCGTGGTACTCATCGTGCCCACCGGAGAGCACCTCAAATATGTTATCCAGATGCACTTTCCCAGGGAGCAAGCGACAAACAATACTGCTGAATATGAAGGCTTGCTTGCCGGCCTCAGGATTGCGGCCGAACTTGGGATCAGGAAGCTGATTGTGCGGGGAGATTCTCAGTTGGTGGTCCGACAAGTTAACAAGAGCTATCAAAGCCCTTTGATGGAAGCTTATGTAGATGAAGTGAGGAAGCTTGAGGAGCACTTTGAAGGTCTGCAGATGGAGCACGTCCCGAGAGCTCAGAATGAAATAGCAGATGGCCTTTCAAAGTGTGCTTCGATGAAGTTACCTGTGGAACCAGGGACCTTCTTACTCAAGCTGACTCAACCATCCGTTACACCATCAATTGCGCAGTCCAAGAAGAGAAAGTTGGTCTCCGGCGACTACTTGCCGGCGGATCTCCCTGAAACCGCCGCCAAGGTCCCCAAGATCAACAACCAGAACGCTGAGGAACAGTTTGCTCCTGCAGATCCTCGGGTCTGTACAGTTGAAGCAAGCGTTCCCGACAAGCCTCGCCCCGGCGAGCTTGCCGGGGGACCTTTAGCTCCGGCAGAGCCAGAGGTTCTCGCCGTGGAAGCTGAGGTTCCCGCAGCGGCCCTCATGCCTTTAGTCCTTGCCGTTGAGCCTCAAGCTCCGGCATGGGCGCAGCAGATCGTCCGTTTTCTGCAAACTGGAGAACTTCCCGACGAACCAGAAGAAATAGAGAAGATAACCAGGCAGTCAAGTATGTACCAGTTCGTGGATAACGAGCTGTACAGAAGAAGGCTCAATGGTGTCAGACTGAAGTGTATCTCCAGAGAAGATGGACAGAAGCTGTTGGCAGAAATACACGGAGGCATATGCGGCCACCACATTGGCGCAAGGGCGCTTGCCGGGAAAGCTTTCCGGCAAGGGTTCTTTTTGCAAGAAGCCCTCCAAGATGCAACTGCACTAGTAACCAAGTGTGAAGCGTGCCAGTTCCATGCAAAGCAAATTCATCAGCCAGCTCAAGCTCTCCAAACAATTCCTTTATCCTGGCCCTTCTCGGTCTGGGGGCTCGATATCCACGGCCCCTTCCCCCGAGCCGTCGGGGGCTTTGAGTACTTGTACGTTGCAATCGACAAGTTCACAAAGTGGCCAGAAGTGGAACCAGTGAGAAAGGTGACAGCACAGTCAGCAGTCAGGTTCTTCAGGTCGATTGTTTGCCGTTTCGGGATCCCTAACAGGATCATCACCGACAACGGTACACAATTCACTAGTCGCACCTTCATGCAGTATGTCCAAGACCTTGGCGCCAAGGTCTGTTTCGCTTCTGTTGCTCACTCGAGGAGCAACGGTCAAGCGGAGAGGGCAAATGCTGAAGTGCTGCGCGGACTCAAGACAAGGACCTTTGACAGGCTGCGCAAGTGCGGAAGAAATTGGATAGAGGAGCTACCGGCGGCTCTTTGGTCAATCAGAACGACACCAAGTCGAGCCACCGGACAGACACCCTTTGCTCTAGTCTATGGAGCAGAGGCAGTTCTCCCCACGGAACTCGTATACGGATCTCCTCGAGTGCTCGCTTATGATGAGCTCGAGCAAGAGCAACTGCGACAAGATGATGCGTTGCTCCTCGAGGAGGGACGTCTCCAGGCTGCTGTACGAGCTGCTCGATACCAGCAAGCCTTGCGTCGCTACCATAGCCGCAAGGTCAAGGCCAGGAGTCTCGAGGAAGGCGACCTTGTTCTTCGGCGTGTTCAGTCCGCCAAGAATTCCAACAAGTTGACGCCGAAGTGGGAAGGCCCTTATCGGGTGAGACAAGTCACGAGGCCCGGCGCTGTCCGCCTCGAGACCGAAGAAGGCTTACCGGTGAGCAACTCCTGGAACATAGAGCATCTTCGCAAGTTTCACCCATAAGGCGCGGTTGCCGTGATCCGCTCCGGCAACCACCTTTTGTACAAGCCTTGCCGCTGTTGCATGTAACCCTTTGTACAAAGCCGGGCGCAGACCCCGTGCATCAGTAAAGATTTTGCGTTTTGCGCTATTTGCCTTTTTTCATGCTTTTCTTTGCTATTTGCATGTGTTATTTGGCATATTGTGCAACATACGTATCCGGTAAGCACTAGCACGCCGAAAGGCCATATACTTGTTTTCCTCTTCTTTTCCTTTGCCTCTTAAGCAGAAGGAAGGTTCCTCGTGCACAAGT
>LR738710.1:211209326-211249765 GCA_902687465.1 Secale cereale
GGGGGAAGGAGATGGAAGAGGAACCAAGTGCTGTTCAAGAAAGAGAAGCCTTACCAAGAAGCAAGCAATATATGGAAGCTAAGTTATTAGAATTTGGCCAGTTCAAATTTTTAAATTTTAGTTGTCTTCCTTGAACAATCACACTTTGTATGGAAAACCTGTGCGCGGAGGGACCTACCCGTAGCTAGTCGCACCCTTGTCTTGTTTCCGAGTACGCTCAACGATTTAAGTGAGCTGCGACAAGTGTCGCGCCCTTGCTTCGTTTTCGAGTTCGCTCAGCAAGCTAAGTGCGTTGCGACTAGCTGCGGCAAGGTTGCTTGCCGGTGAGGCCTTGGCCAGCAGGCTGCTCAGAGTCCAGCACTCAGCGCTCGCGGCGAAGACCCCTTGCCGGCAAGCTCCCCGGGAGCGTAGGGTGAAAAACATACAAAGTAGAAGATCAAGACGAGGAAGATAACATTGCACTGATTGATCGAAATGAGATAAATATCTTACAAAGATAACTTGTCCCAATGGATTAATGAGTTCATAACACCCAATGCAGCAACAAAAAGAGATAAAGATAATGGAGGCCTAATCAACGCGGTCGCCCTCAATCCTGGAGATCTTGTTCACCTTGGCGATGATGTGGGCGACCTGCTCCTTCAACACCTCCATGTTTGCGTCGGCCGGCAGGCTGCGAAGAACGTTGGTGAGGTTTATGCCGGGATTGCGGTATACAATCTTCGTCAGCACGCGCTCCAAGGTTCCCGTGCAGAGCAGGCGCGACTCCTCGGCCAGCTGCGCGGGGATCTTCTTCCGAAGACCTGCAAGAGCCGTCGCGATCCCTCTGAAGAAGAGGCTGAGCTTGGCGCTGTGAGGGAGGTTCGGATCCGAGGAGTAGATGAGATGCTCGACTTTCAGCGCCAGCAGCTCCTGGTCGATGTTGGACGCAGAAGATACCAAGTCCTCGGTCCATACCTCAATGGTACGGCGGAAGTTCTCGGACGCCTTGTTGACGCTGTCCACCAAGGCTCGCTCCTTGCGGAGCTCCTCCTTCAACTTGGTCTCCCGATCCCGGGCGGCGTCAAGCGAATCCTTCAGTGTGGAGACCTTCAGCTCCAGGTCCTCGATGGAGTCCTTGGCGGCCTTCAACTCGTCGCCCCTCTCAGAAAGACGCACCTGGAGTTCTGAGTTAGTGTGGGCGTCCTTCTCGCGCTCTATATTGAGCGCGGCGACCTTCTCCATGCTCGCCTTCAGCGACTCCTCCAGCTGCGCGACCTTGGCGGCAAGCTCCTCCTTGGCGGTCTCCGCGGCGGCCGCGGCGGCTTTCGCCTCCTTCAGCTCCCCGCCAAGGGCCTGCTCCCGAGCGGCAAGTTCTTCCTCGTGGGCGTCGAGGTTGACCTTCCGCTGGGCGAGTTCTCCTTCTCGCCGGGACAGCTCCACCCCGGCGAGCCGCTGCTGCTCTTCGGCCTCGGCCTTCTCCAGCACCCACTCTTGGTATTCTCCGGCGAGTCGCTCGCGCTCCTCCGCCACCTCGCGGAGGGCCGCCTGGTTGGCGGCGCTGAGCTCCGCCGCGCGCTTCTCCGTCTCCGCGGCGGCCTTGGCGGCGAGGGCCTCCCGACAAGCAAGCTTCGCCTGCCTGGCCCGGTAAAGGGCCAGGAGCTGGTGAAGCAGCTTCTCCTCCTCGGGCCCCTCGCTTCCGCCGGGCGCCTCGACGATCTTCAAGCCCGTGGAGGCGAGGACCTCCCCATCAAAGGCCTCGCCCTCCGCGGGAGCCCGCGACGAAGAACCCCACGGCACCTGGATGAAGACGCCGTTGGGGGCTTCGAGATAATAGCCGGCCTGCTCCGTTCCGGCGGAGGGGTCGGCGGCCGGCGCAGCACTGGATGCTCCCGCCGCCTCCGGGCCGGCGGTGCGGTCGCCGTCCCCCTCCCCGGCCGCTGCATCTGCAGCCGGAGCGGTCTCCTGCGCGGCCGGCTCGGCGGCTCCCGCCGTGTCCTCGGCGACAGGGGCATCGCCGCCACCGCCCTGCGCGCCCTCCTCCTCGAGATTGATGACCGCCGTCTCCATTTGCTCGGGGGGAGGAGGATCTAGAAGAAGAAGAAGCAAAAGAAGCTCAAGCAAATATCCAAAAAGAAACAGCGCCAAGAAGACAAAGTTACGAGACCTACCTTGGCGGACGTCGTCAGCGGCGGGCTCCCTCGCCGGGGAGCTCTGCCTTGGCGGAGTGGCCGCCCTCGCCGGGCTGCTCGCCCTTGGCGGGGTACTCGCCCTTGGCGGAGTACCCGCCCTTGGCGGAGCACTCTCCCTTGCCGGAGAGTTCGGCCTTGGCGGGGACGGCGGGGCCTGCGGCTCCTCGGGGGCGACCTCCGGACGCTCCTGCGGCTGTGGCTCCACCTCTGCACAAGTCAAGATAAAAGCATCAAGATGTTAGAGCAAGACCAAAATCTCCAAGCGCACCCGACGAGCGGAAAGCTGGAACCCAGACTTACGCTGGGGGCTGCGCTGGGGGCTGCTCCTCGGAGCAGCGCTCGGGTCCGGCAGGCTTGGCTCCGGCACGTCCCCAGTTGCCGCGGTGGGCGAGTCATCCGCGACCTCGACCACGGGCACCTTGGCTTTCTTCGCCGCGCGCTGAGCCAAGGTGCTGAAATTGAAGCAAGAAACAAGATCAGCATCTACAATAACCAAGACGAAATTTGAGAAGATGAAGGATATCGAGTTCTTACTCCTGTTCCTCCTCGTCGTCGTCGCTCAAGGCGGAGAAGTCAAACTCCACCTGGGGCGCGTCTGCGCGAGGAGCGGGAGGCGAAGACTCCCTCGGGCGCTTGGCGGTCCCCGGGGCTGGGGGCTGCGAAGACCCAGCCCCCGTGGTAGCCGGGGCCCGAGGGGCAGGCGGAACCATCGCTCCGCTCTGCGAAGACTCCTGTCTGCTCGACGCCGGCCTGCGAGGCGCCTCTGCCGTGGCCTGCGCGCGGGCCGCCTCCGCTGTGGCTGGCGCGCCGGTCGCCCCCGGCGCGGCTTGACTTTCCCGGGGAGCTCGCGTTGCCCGGCGAGCTGGTTGTTGCCGGGGGGCCTGCGCCCTCTCCCCCGTCGCCGTCTTGCGGATGCGCTTAAGTGGAGACCGCCTAGGGCTTGCCCGGGGCGGGGAGGTCTCCGACGAGGAGAGGTCGTCGGCGTAGAGCTCCGTGGACCCGCCAGAGTCCTCGGCGGCCTCGGCGTCCTCCTCCTCCTCCTCCCCGGCTGGCTTGCTGGACCCAGCGCCCTGCGCTGCGGCCTCTTTTCCTCTGGCGCCTCCGCTTCCTCGGGCGCCTCCGCTCCCTGCGGCGCCCCTGTTCCCTCCGGCGGCGTGTCCTCTTGCCGCGGCCTCGGCCACGATCCCGGGGATCCCGGAGTGCCTCAAAGAGGGGACCCCGGCGAGTGCGTCGGGAGGGAGCTGCAGTAGTCTGCGGATCTCCGCCTCCTCCGCTTGGCAGGACGCGTCCGCAGCCTCTGCCTGAGCGGGTGTATAGCCAAATTCTCCTGCCGCTGCGGCTGCAGCGGCCTCTTCAGCCCGAGAAGCTATGTATGCAAGCTCTTGGTCAGTGGTGTCCCGTGTGTGCTCCTTGATATCGTCCTTGTTCTTCGCCACCTCCGTGAGGTTGTCGAAGAAGCTGAGGATGTCTATTGACTTGGGCGGAATCCATGTGCGGTCCACGCCGTGCGAATCACATGCGGGCATCATGGCGCGAAGAGGGTCACAGGCTGTGCTGTTGCAATGGGGCACCACTCCCCGGGGAGATCTGAACCACTCTGGGTGGGCCGGGTCATGTTTAAAGAGTTCCCGGACCATCCCCTTCAGCTCCAGCGTCGTGAAGTTGAAGTTCAGCCCGGGGCGCAGCCTCATTATATCCACCGCGTTGCCGTACTCCCATGCCGGCCTTTTCCTGTCTTGGAGAGGGGCGATGCGGCGGCGGAGGAAGTCTGCGCCTACTTCTGCGACAGACAGCCTGGCGGTCCGGAGACGCAGAATCCTGATGAGGGCGACGTTGAGCTTGCCGTCGTCCGAATCCAGCTCGCTCCAGTCTCTGCCGCGCACGATGGGCGTTGTGCGCGGCGCGGTGAAGGATTGCGGCTGGTCCTCGACAATCCAGCACCATTCCGCACGCCACTCCTCCCACTTGCCGCGGAGCTCCCCCGGCAAGTAAGACTCCTTCTTGTTCAGACGAAAAACCCAAGAAATTCCTCCGGAGAGGGGGGCGCCGGCCTCTACTCTAGGGGTGAAGAAGTGCCTAAACAGCGCTACGTTTGGGTGTATTCCTATATAGTTTTCGCACATATGTGCGAAAACCGCCATTGTGAGGATGGCGTTGGGGGTGAAGTCAAGAAGGTGGAGGCCATAGGTGTGCATTATGTCACAGAAGAAATCAGAAAAAGGAGGGCAAAGACCGCAGTGGAAGAAGGCTGCGAAGAAATAGTACCCGCCGGGATAGTTGTCCTTGGCGGCGGCCGGATAAGCTCGAGTGCGGGGGTGCGCCTTGGTTTCCTTGGCCCAGAACAAGCAATACTTGTTCCAGAGCTCCCGCGCGCTGAGCTTCGGCGGGAAGACGAGGTTCCGCTTCCGATACGCGGCGAGCTTCGCCGCTTGCTCCGACTTCTCCTTCTTGGCCTTCTCCGCTTTCGCCTTCTCGGTCTTCGGGGCCATGGCGGAGGCGGCGGGGGAAAGGGGAACGAAGAGCCCGGCGACGGCGGAGGTGTGGAGGCGGAGCGCAAAGGGGATCTCTGGAGGAAGAAGAGGATGCAATGAAAGCGTAAGGAGGGGAACCGCTCCTGCTTCCTCTGCTTTTATGGGGAAGTGGGGGGCGTTTCGCCCTTTCCATTGAAGGAACGTGGGCACGTCCCATCCCACGACGCCGCAATCGATGCGTGCCGTTACAGGGGGATGCGGCGGATACGGAAGTGGATTCGGCGCGCCGTGGGCCGCGTGTGCCCGTGCACTGTTTTGGGCCTGGCCCAACAGCGCTTGGCACCGTGTGTGGCCCAGGCCCGGGGGCTCCTGTCGGTGTACTAAGGTAGGGGTACCTCAGTACCCCAACTTGTGCACGGGCAGTTGTAGCTTCCCGCGGCAGGGTTTACCGCGTGCTCGCTGGAGACCTTCCTGCTCCATATCAAACCATTCAAAAACAAAGTATACAAGATAGAAGATCGAGACCCCGGCAAGCGGAGCTTGCCGGGAAGGCCGTTCTAGGCTCGAGGTTACCTCACTCACGCAAGGCCCTGGCAAGAGGAGCTTGCCAGGAAGACTAGAAGATTACATCATAGAAGACCCGGCGAGGGGCCGGGGAGCGACAAGCTTCAGAGCCCGGTAAGCTCCCGGGCCCGGCAAGATCAAGACCCCGGCAAGGTGCTTGCCGGGAGAGTTGCGCTGTGTGCCCGCGCTCCAGCTCATCGGCCCACGCGTCACCCTGGGGCCATCCCAGGGACGCGTGGCGGATGGCTGTGCAGCCTGGGGGACACGGTGGCACTCCACGGTGGTGAAACCATCGCCGTGGCAAACGGAGAAGCGAAGGCGGGAGCTTTTGGGGTCGACGGCGACGGGCATTAAATGCCCTTGTCCCCCACTGTCAAAGTAGGTGGCGACCACTGTTCGCGCACTGTAGCTCCACTATTCCCGCACTGTTACAACTACCACCTCTTTTACGTTTTTACCCCTTTCTCCTACGTTCACACCTGTCAGTGACCCCTTGCACTATAAAAGGAGGCCCATGCACAACGTGGAGGGGGTTCGGAACCTAGATCGTTCATACGCTCGGTGTAGCTGCTTCTTCAAGCTCCCGAGCTCTCCAACTCAATACACAACTAAGCAGGAGTAGGGTTTTACGCGTCTACCGCGGCCCGAACCTCGGTAAAACTGCCCGCGTGCTCGCTACGATCTGCTCTTCGTGCTCCCTCCGCCCTCGTACCGCACAGACAAGGGGCTCCGGTCCCATAGGTGTTCGTGGCGGACAGTTTCCCCCGACACGGCTCATCTGGTGGATATCAAGGGACTGGTAATAACGGAGGTAACAATCAGCATTTTGGCCAAGGGAATCAGCACCAGGGCAACCAAACAGGTTTTTAGAGCAATCCTAAGCAATTGAGTAGTGGGCAATATCACATTTTCATGACTTGCATCTGGAAACGGGATCACGAGGTTCAGAAACGTTCCGTTAATCTAGTTGAGCTGGTGGTTCATCATTATTTGAATTGATCAGAACAAACTATCACTTGGAGTAGGGCCGATCACCTGCCATGGGTTTGTAATCTTGGTGGCCTGGCTTTGGTGGTGGCGCCTCAAGTTGGTGGATATAAGCTCAAAGGTACTGATGGATGGAGGAAGCAGCATCAAGATCCTATATTATGACACCTTCAGGCGTATGAATTTGTCAGAAAAGCAACTATCATTGTCTTCAACTGTTTTCATGGGATAGTCCCTGGGATATCTGCCTATCCCATCAGACAGATAAAGCTAGAGGTTGCATTCGGCGATGAGTATAACTACAGGACAAAGTTTATGACGTTTGAGGTAGTCAAGATCAAGAGTCCTTATCATGCCTTGTTTGGACCGCCGGCGTATGCTCCTTTCATGGCTCAGCCTTCTTATGTGTATCTCAAGCTCAAGATGCCTGGGCCAAAGCTTACTATAATAGTCAATTGGGACAGAAAAAATGCTCGTGATGTGAAGAAGGGGACACAGCTTAGGCTGAATAGGCCTATGCAGCGGAGGTGTTGAAATTCTACACATCCAATGTTTATCTGGCTGATTTGACGTCTCTAAAAAAACCCACCATAGAATCTGACTCACCCGTGAAGTTCTAGTCGGCCAAGGACACAAAACAAGTTGACTTCACCCCGGGCAACTCATCTCAGCAGTTCACTATTGGGACTCGCATGGATCCTAAATAGGAAAGTTCGCTTATTGAGTTCATGTGAGAATCAGGACATATTTGCATGGAAGCCTTCTGACATGCCTAGTGTACCGAGAGAATTCGCTGAGCACCACCTTAATGTTGTTCCTAAGATGAAACCAATCCGGCAATACCTCCATCATTTTAACGAGGAGAGATGCAAGTTTATTATGGAAGAAGTGGCCCGGCTCCTAGCTGTCGGGTTCATCATGGAACTATTCCATCCTGAGTGGTTGGCTAATCGATTACTTGTTCTAAAGAAGAATGGTACTTGGCGTATGTGTGTTGATTACATAGATCTCAACAAGGAATGTCCCAAAGACCCATTTTCCCTCCCCCACATTGATCAGATCATCGATTACACCACTGGGTGTGAGAGTTTATGTTTGTTTTACGTTTACTTCGGCTGTCACCAGATTAAGATGGATGTTGAGGACCAGGACAAGACGGCCTTCATCATACCTTTTGGGGCCTACTGCTATGTCTCGTTGCCTTTTGGGCTTAAGAGGTCGGGGTGACATATCTGCGCCTCGTATAGAATTATTTTCACAAGCAGATCGACCACAATGTTCATGCTTATGTTGATGACATTGTGGTCAAATCTCAGAAGAAGGAAACATTATTGGCACATCTCAAGGAAACTTTTGACAATCTTCGGGTTTAAAAGATGATGCTTAAATTGGCCAAATGTGTCTTTGGTTTCCCTGCAGGCAAGTTTCTCAGATTATTGTTGTCTGAAAGAGGCATAGAGCCAAATCCAAAGAAAATCAAAGCGGTAACTTCCCTTGGTAAGCCGGCCAACATCAATGATGTGCAACGGATGGTGGGTCGTATTGCCGCCTTAAGAGGGTTCATAAGCCGTCTGGGCGAGAAGGCCATCCCTCTGTACCAGATGTTGAAGAAAACAAATAACTTCTTCTCGAGCGATGCTGCGAACGATGCTTTCAAAGACCTCAAGAAATAGTTGGCTGAGCGACCTATCTTGGCTGCACCAGTTTACTATATCAGTGAAGTTTTAGCTCAATCCAAGAAGAGGTATCCACATTGGGAGAAACTGGAATTCGGGGTGTTTATGGCAAGTCGCGAGCTAAAGCATTGAGAATCCTATCATTTTGGTCAGCTCAGCCCCTTTGGAAGATATAATTCAGAACCGGGAAGCCACAGGTCAGGTCGCGAAGTAGGAAATTGAGATCGTGCCACATCATCTGAAATATGTGCCCCGTACAGCTATCAAGTCCCAGGCATTGATGGCTTTCATCAACGATTGGACTGAACGTCAAGTGCCCGAGAAGAAGTTGGACAACATTTATTTGACAATTCACTTTGATGGTTCGAGGCGACTAGAGGGCTCAGGGGCTAGAGTTATTTTGTCTTCCCCTCGAGGCAACAAATTTTGTTTTCTTCTAAGGATTACGTATCCTTGTACTAACAATGCAGGTGAGTATGTGATGTCTACTACGCACCCTTCTTCTTGTAGACGTTGTTGGGCATCCAAGTGTAGAGGTTTGTAGGACAGTAGAAAATTTCCCTCAAGTGGATGACCTAAGGTTTATCAATCCGTGGGAGGCGTAGGATGAAGATGGTCTCTCTCAAGCAACTCTGCAACCAAATAACAAAGAGTCTCTTGTGTCCCCAACACAACAAATACAATGGTAAATTGTATAGGTGCACTAGTCCGGCGAAGAGATGGTGATACAAGTGCAATATGGATGGTAGATATAGGTTTTTGTAAACTGAAAATATAAAAACAGCAAGATAGCAAGTGGTAAATGTGAGCATAAACGGTATTGCAATGATAGTAGGCAAGGCCTAGGGTTCATACTTTCACTAGTGCAAGATCTCTCAACAAGGATAACATAATTGGATCATATTACTAGCCCTCAACATGCAACAAAGAGTCACTCTAAAGTCACTAATAGCGGAGAACAAATGAAGAGATTATGGTAGAGTACGAAACCACCTCAAAGCTATTCTTTCTGATCGATCTATTCAAGAGTCGGTAGTAACGTTCAATCTATCATAGAGTTCATGCTAGAATAACACCTTAAGACGCAAATCAATCAAAACCCTAATGTCACCTAGATACTCCATTGTCACCTCAAGTATCCGTGGGCATGATTATACGATATGCATCACACAATCTCAGAAACATCTATTCAACCAACACATATAACTTCAAAGAGTGCCCCAAAGTTTCTACCGGAGAGTCAAGACGAAAACGTGTGCCAACCCCTATGCATAGGTTCCCAAGGTCACGGAACCCGCAAGTTGATCACCAAAACATACATCAAGTAGATGACATGATATCCCATTGTCACCATAGATAAGCACGTGCAAGACATACATCAAGTGTTCTCAAATCCTGAAAGACTCAATCCGATAAGATAACTTCGAAGGGAAAACTCAATCCATTACAAGAGAGTAGAGGGGGAGAAGAAGATCAAACTAGAATAGCAAAGCTCGCGATACATCAAGATCGTTCCATCTCAAGAACACGAGAGAGAGATCAAACACATAGCTACTGATACATACCCTCAGCCCCGAGGGTGGACTACTCCCTCCTCGTCATGGAGAGCCCCGAGATGATGAAGATAGCCACCGGAGAGGGATTCCCCCCCTCCAACAGGGTGCCAAAACGGCTGTAGATTAGTTTTCGGTGGCTACAGAGGCTTTCGGCGGCGGAACTCCCGATCTAGGTTAATTTCCGAAGGTTTCAGTATTTATAGGATTTTTTGGCGTAAGGCACACGTCAGGGGGGCTGCTGGGCTGTCCTGGAGATAGGGGGCGCTCCCCCCTTCATAGGGCGCTCCCCCCACCCTCGAGGGAAGCCCCGTGGCTCCCCTGGCCCATCTCTTTTACTTCGGGGGCTTCTTTTGGTCCAGAAAAAATCATAAAAAATTGGCTCGTCAATTGGACTCCGTTTGATATTCCTTTTCTGCGAAACTCAAAAACAAGGAAAAAACAGAAACTGGCCCTGGGCTCTGGGTTAATAGGTTAGTCTCAAAAATCATGTAGAAGTGTATAATAAAGCCCATAAGACATCCTAGATGGATAATATAATAGCATGGAACAATGAAAAATTATAGATACGTTGGAGACGTATCAGCATCCCCAAGCTTAATTCATGCTCGTCCTCGAGTAGGTAAATGATAACAAAAGAATTTTTGATGTGGAATGCTAACCAATATAGTTTTTCAATGTAATTCTCTTAACTGTGGCATGAATGTTCAGATTTGAAAGATTCAAGAGAAAATTCTATATTGACATAAGAAATAATAATACTTCAAGCAATACTAACAAAGCAATCATGTCTTCTCAAAATACTACGGCTAAAGAAAGTTATCCCTACAAAATCATATAGTGTTGGCTATGCTCCCTCGTTATCACACTAAATATTCATATCATGCACAACCCAGATTTCAGCGAAGCACTTGTTTTCATACTCTATCTTTTCAAACCTTTCAACTTTCACGCAATACATGAGCGTGAGCCATGGACATAGAACTATTGGTGGAATAGAGGTGGTTGTGGAGAAGACAAAAATGAGGGAGATAGTCTCACATCGACTAGGCGTATCAACGGGCTATGGAGATGCCCATCAATAGATATCAATGTGAGTGAGTAGGGATTGCCATGCAACGCATGCACTAGAGCTAAATATGAATGAAAGCTCAACAAAAGAGACTAGTGGGTATGCATCCAACTTGCTTGCTCACGAAGACCTAGGGCATTTGAGGAAGCCCATCGTTGGAATATACAAGCCAAGTTCTATAATGAAAATTCCCACTAGTATATAAAAGTGACTAAGCATGAGACTCTCTACAATGAAGAACATGGTGCTACTTTGAAGCACAAGTGTGGAAAAAGATAGTAGCAATTGTCCCTTTTTTCTTTTCTTCTTTTTCTTCTTTTTTTTCTTTTTTTTTCTTTTTTTGGGCCTTTCTTTTTTTCTTTGGCCTTTTTTTGTGTGGAGGGGCTTTATAGATTTAGCCTTTCCTCCCATGGGACAATGCTCTAATAATGATGATCATCACACTTTCATTACAACTCGATATTACAACTCGATACTACAACAACAAAGTATGACGCTATATGAATGCTTCCGGCGGTGTACCGGTATGTGCAACGAAACAAGAGTGACATCTATGAAAAGTTATGCATGGTGGCTTTGCCACAAATACGATGTCGACTACATGATCATGCATGGCAATATGACAATATGATGCGTGTCATATAAATGGAACGGTGGAAAGTTGCATGGAAATATACCTCAGAATGGCTATGGAAATGCCATGATAGGTAGGTATGGTGGCTTTTTTGAGGAACAATATGGTGGCTGTTTTGAGGAAGGATATATAGTGGGTTTATGGCACCGGCGAAAGTTGCGCGGTACAAGAGAGGCTAGCAATGGTGGAAGGGTGAGAGTGCGTATAATCCATGGACTCAACATTAGTCATAAGAACTCATATACTTATTGCAAAAGTCTACAAGTCATCAAAACACAGTAATCAATGCATGCTCCTAGGGGAGAGGTTGGTAGGAGTTAACCATCGCGCGCCCCCGACCCCCACACAAAGGTTGGCACTCTACAAATACCTCATGCTCTAACTTCGGCACATAGTGGTTCACCATACGTGCATGATACGTGACACAAGCATTTCTCAATTTCATAATAACTCCACTAGCATGACTCTAATATCACTATCCTCATATCTCAAAACAATTATCAAGCATCCAACATCTCATCATATTCAATGCACTTAGTGTGAAAGTTTTTACTACATTGATATTGGATGTCTATCATGTGAAGACTAATTTTTTTAGCCTAAGCACATTACCATGCTGTTTTAATAGACTCTCAAATGGATATAAGTGAAGTATGAGAGTTCAGCAATTTCTACAAAATATAATCACCACTATTCTCTAAAAGGTATAAGTGAAGCACTAGAGCAAAAACTAACTACTCCGAAAGATATAAGTGAAGATCAATGAGTAGTTGAATGATTATGTAAATATGTGAAAACTCTCTAAAATTTAAGAACTTCGGATATTGTGATATTATTCAAACAGCAAGCAAAACAAACGAAAATAAAATGACGCTCCAAGCAAAACACATATCATGTTGCGAATAAAAATATAGCTCCAAGTATAGTTACCGATGGATGAAGACGAAAGAGGGGATGCCTTCCCGGGGCATCCCCAAGCTTTGGCTTTTGATTATCTTGAATTTTACCTTGGGGTGCCTTGGGCATCCTCAAGCTTAGACTCTTGCCACTCTTTGTTCCATAGTCCATCAAAGCAATACTCAAAACTTCAAAACTTCACAACACAAAACTTAGACAAAAATCTCGTGAGCTCCGTTAGTATAAGAAAACAAACCACTACTCAAAGGTACTGTAATAAACTCATTCTTTGTTTATACTGGTGTTAAACCTACTGTATAACAACTTCTCTATGGTTCATAATTCCCAATACTACTCATAGATGCATTGAAATAAGCAAACAACACACAAAAAACAGAATCTATCAAAAACAGAACAGTCTGTAGTAATCTGCAGGATTCGCCTACTTCTTTGCGCAATTTGTCTCTCAATCATCTTCAAAGAGAATCAACTAAAAATCACGCTCCATTAAAATCTGAGGACTAATTTAGCAAGCGCTAACGATTCTGTTTTTCATAGCAAGATCTCATAAACTTCACACAAGTCTTCCCAAAGGTTCTACTTGGCACAAACACTAAACAAAACATGAAACCACATCTCATCAGAAGCTAGATGCAATATTTATTCCCTAACAGCAACAAAAACAAAGAAATTTTAAGTTGGGTTGCCTCCCAACAAGTGCTATCGTTTTACGCCCCTAGCTAGGCATAATGATGCTCACATAAAAGATAAGAATTGAAACATAATGGGAGCATCATTAAGGATGTGAATAGCTCATTTTAAGTCTAACCCACTTCCTATGCATAGGTATTTTGTAAGCAAACAACTTATGGGAACGATAATCAACTAGCATAGGAAGGGAAAACAAGCATAACTTCAAAATTTTAAGCACATAGAGAGGAAACTTGATATTATTGCAATTCCTACAAGCATATGATCCTCTCTCATAATAATTTTCAGTAGCATCATGAATGAATTCAACAATGTAACCAGCACATAAAGCATTCTTTTCATGATCTACTTGCATAGAAATTTTACTACTCTCCACATAAGCAAATTTATTCTCATCAATAGTAGTTGGAGCAAACTCAACAAAATAACTATCATGTGAAGCATAATCCAATTGAAAACTAAAATCACAATGACAAGTTTCATGGTTATCATTATTCTTTATAGCATACAAGTCATCACAATAATCATCATAGATAGCAACTTTGTTCTCATAATCAATTAGAACCTCTTCCGAAATAGTGGATTCATCACTAAATAAAGTCATGACCTCTCCAAATCCACTTTCATCAATATAATCAACATAAATAGGAGGCATGCTTTCATCATAATAAATATTATCATCAAAACTTGGGGGACTAAAAATATCATCTTCATCAAACATAGCTTTCCCAAGCTTGTGGCTTTGCATATCATTAGCATCATGGGTATTCAAATAATTCATACTAAAAACATTGCAATCATGCTCATCATGCACATATTTTATGCCAAGCATTCTATGTAATTCTTCTTCTAGTATTTGAGCACAATTTTCCTTCCCATCATTTTCATGAAAGATATTAAAAAGATGAAGCATATGAGGTAACCTTAATTCCATTTTTTGGTAGTTTTCTTTTATAAACAAAACTAGTGATAAAACAAGAAACTAAAAGATTCGATTGCAAGATCTAAAGATATACCTTCAAGCGCTAACCTCCCCGGCAACGGCGCCAGAAAAGAGCTTGATGTCTACTACGCAGCCTTCTTCTTCTAGACGTTGTTGGGCCTCCTAGTGCAGAGGTTTGTAGGACAGTAGCAAATTTCCCTCAAGTGGATGACCTAAGGTTTATCAATCCGTGGGAGGTGTAGGATGAAGATGGTCTCTCTCAAGCAACCCTGCAACCAAATAACAAAGAGTCTATTGTGTCCCCAACACACCCAATACAATGGTAAATTGTATAGGTGCACTAGTTCGGCAAAGAGATGGTGATACAAGAGCAATATGGATGGTAGATATAGGTTTTTGTAAACTGAAAATATAAAAACAGCAAGGTAGCAAGTGGTAAACGTGAGCATAAACGGTATTGCAATGATAGTAGGCAAGGCCTAGGGTTCATACTTTCACTAGTGCAAGTTCTCTCAACAAGGATAACATAAATTGATCATATTACTAGCCCTCAACATGCAACAAAGAGTCACTCCAAAGTCACTAATAGCGGAGAACAAACGAAGAGATTATGGTAGGGTACGAAACCACCTCAAAGCTATTCTTTCTGATCGGTCTATTCAAGAGTCCGTAGTAACGTTCAATCTATCATAGAGTTTATACTAGAATAACACCTTAAGACACAAATCAATCAAAACCCTAATGTCACCTAGATACTCCATTGTCACCTCAAGTATCCGTGGGCATGATGTGACGCCCTCGATTTGACCGTACACTAATCATGCACGCAAATGTGTACGTCCAAGATCAGGGACTCACTGGAAGTTATCACAACACAATTCTAGACACCAATTAAAATAATACAAGCTTTATATTACAAGCCAGGGGCCTCGAGGGCTCGAATACATAAGCTCGAATACACAAGAGTCAGCGGAAGCAATAATATTTGAGTATAGACATAACTTAAACAAGTTTGCCTTAAGAAGGCTATCACAAATATAGCAACGATCGAAAAGGCAAGGCCTCCTGCCTGGGACCTCTTAACTACTCCTCGAAGCCGAACTCCACGTAGAATCATCCTCGGGATCTTCTGGCTCCTGGACTCCACCGATCTGGTTGCATCAACCAGAAAGAAGAAAGAAGGGGGAAAAGGGGGAGCAAAGCAACCATGAGTACTCATCCAAAGTACTCGCAAGCAAGGATCTACACTACATATGCAATGGTATCTGTGAAAAGGGGTAATATATGTGGGTTAAACTGCAGAATCCCAGAATAAGAGGGTGATAGCTAATCCAATCGAAGACTACACTTCTGGCCACCTCCATCTTGCAGTAGTAGAAGAGAGAAGATGGAAAAGTAACAAGTATCCTCGCTTCAGGCAGCCTCCATCTTGAGTAGCTGGAAAGTTCACCAAGTAGCAATGTATAGCATAATCCTACCCGGTGATCCTCCCCTTGTCGCCCTGTGAGAAAGCGATCACCGGGTTGTATCTGGAACTTGTCTAGGTGTGTTTTATTAAGTAACCAGTTCTAGTTGTCATGAGGTCAGAGTACAACTCCGGGTCGTCCTTTTACCGAGGGACACGGCTATTCGAATAGATTAACTTCCCCGCAGGGGTGCACCACATAACCCAGGACGCTCAATCCTATTTGGCTGGACACACTTTCCGGGGTCATGCCCGGCCTCGGAAGATCAACACGTCGCAGCGCTACCTAAGCACAACAGAGAGGTCAGCACGCCGGTCTAAACCCTAAGCGCACGGGGGTCTGGGCCCATCGCCCAATGCACACCTGCATGTTGCGAGGGCGGCCGGTAAGCAGACCTAGCCTCTCCTAATACCAGAGTAGGGTTTCCAGTCCAATCCGGCGCGCGCCGCTAAGTCGCTGACGTCAAGAAGGCTTCGGGTGATACAACGACGTCGAGTGCCCATAACTATTCCCACATAGCTGGTTAGTGCGTATAGGCCAATGGCCAGACTCAGATCAAATACCAAGATCTCGTTAACGTGTTATTATGAAATAACCGCGGACAACGACCAGGGCCAGGCCCACCTGTCTCCTAGGTGGTCGCAACCCGCCCTGTCGCTCCGCCACAAAGTAACCACAGGGGGCTGCCGGGAACCCAGGCCCACCACTACCTGTGTGGAACCACCTGCCCCTTCATCCCCCATCTCTGAATCATCATCATGAGTATGTAATAGTATAGTATATACCCGTGATCACCGCCCGAGTGATCATGGCCCGATAGTATAGCATGGCAGACGGACAAGACTGTAGGGCCACTGATGGAATACTACCATCCTTTACTAAGCATTAGGATAGCAGGTAAGGTATCAACAGTGGTATTAACAATGACAGGCTATGCAACAGAATAGGAGCTATCGAATCATCAACAGTAGCAAATCTAATGCAAGAATAAGAGAGAGGAGAATGGGCGATATCTGGTGATCAAGGGGGGGCTTGCCTGGTTGCTCTGGCAAGAAGGAGGGGTCGTCGTTGACGCAGTCGATCACAGTGGCACCGTCGGCAGTCTCAGTCCCGGTGTCTATCAGAGAGAAGAGGGGGAGAAACAATAAATATAAAGCAAACAATTGTAACACATAGTATGACATGGCGGTACGATGTGCCGGGTGTGCCCTAATGCAGTGTTACATGTTACCGACAAAGGAGGATCCCATCCGGGAAAGTTTTCCTGGTTCCGGACATTTGTCAGACAGATGACCGGAGGGGGAAAGTTCCATGTTCAGGTATTTAGAGACATCACACGAATATGCGGGTAACGTATCCGGGTTCGTCTCGTCGTTCTAAGCAACTTTCATATATATAACTTTTTCATCCGAGTGATAGTTTAATTTATATGATTTTTCAAAGTTTTTAAAGAATTATTGGATTTAATTTAATGTTTAAATTCAAATTATCCAGAATAGTGAGTGATGACATCAGCATGACAACACCATGATGTCAGTAGGTCAACTGACCTGTTGACCTGTCAAACCCGACAGGTGGAACCCACTTGTCATGGACTAGATTAATTAACAGAAGGTAAGATTAATTAATTCACCTAATTATCTAGTGGGCCCCACTGTCATTGACTGCTTAGCAGTTAACCAAATTAATTTGTTAGCTAAACCTTTTAATTAAGTTAACAAATTAGTTAATTAATTATTATTTTTATATCTAATTTTTTCAACTTCGTTTTTTTAACAGGGGGCTGGGCCCCCCAAGTCAGTGGCCCAGAGGGCCTTAGTGGGCGATGGGCTAACGGGCGCTCGGGTCCTGGCGCCGGCACTCGAGGCCATCGAGGCGAGGAAAGGGGTGCGGCTGAGGCTGGGCTCGGCCGGAGCGGAGCCCCGACGAGGCGAGGGCGGAGGTACGCGGACGCGTGGGCGGGGCGGCGCTACGCGCGGCGGTCGGCGGCGCTAGGCTCGGCGGGCGACGCAGAGCGGCTGAGGCGAGCGGCCTCGGGGTGTTGGCCGTGGGCGGTCAGCGCGGCGGCATGGGCGAGCAGGGGAAGCCACCGGTGGGCGCGTGCGCGGGATTGCAGCCAAAGGCGCGCGGGTGGCTGCAGGCGCAGGGCTGCGCGGATAAGCGCCTAGGCGTGGCCGGCGGGTGAGAGCGGCAAAGGCGGGCCGGCGGCCATGACTAGCAGCAGTGTGGAGTTGCAGCGGCTGCGGGGAGGCACGGTTCAGGTCTGCGTGCCCATCAGAGAAGCCTAGGGCGCGGACCGGAGGTGGTTGCGGGGTGTGGTCGAGCACGAGCTCGGCCATGCGGAAGAAGTACGGGGATGGTGCTACGGTGGTCAAAACAAAAGAGGGAAGTAGGGGGTCGACGGTGGAGGTCACCACGAGCTCACGGGAGAGGTCGGGACGGTCGGGGTGGCTTGACGGCGACGTGCAGGATGATAGCGTCCGACGGCCGCGCATGGAGCAGACGACTCGATGGCGGTGATACAGTGCGCCCCAACACGAGCTAGTCCTCGTAGTCGACGAAGCAGCAGACGGCGGTCCTCCAGGGTATAAAATTGTGGCAAACGGTGGCCGGTGGCCACGGGATCGACGGCGATGATGACGACCGCGAGCTCGGCCTCGGCCGGGTCGTCGAATACGAACGAGGGAGATTGGGATTTGGGGGGCTAGGGTTGCAGAGGGGAAAAGAGGCTGCTGGGGGGGTGCTCTTAACCACTTAGGGGAGCCGGGGGATGGCCGACTGATAACCCTCAACCGTAAGGGATCGAGATAGTCTTCGCGGGTAAGAATAACCCAATTTATAGATTCGACACACGGGGAGCCAAAGAGTATTTATAAGCTTTGACAGTTGAGTTTTCAATTCAACCGCACCTGAAATATACTTACTTGCAACAAAAGATAAGAAGTAACGGTGATATGAAAGTGATGGTGGTGACAGCAAAAGTGAACAGCAAAAGTAACAACTAATAACCAGGAGGATTAAAACACTGTAGGCTAGGGAGATGGATGGTTGGGTGCTGCATGGATGAGATACATCATGAATCTAACTTGGGGCAAGGCACACAGAAAAGTAATTATCATCTAGGCAAATATCAAACATTAGGCATGTATCCCACAGGTAGTTGTACGTGCTTGCAATAAGAACTTGCACAACATCTTTTGTCCTACCATCTCGCTACGAACGGGGCCAAAAGGAACTTATGGAGATTAAGGTACTCCTATCAAAGAGCACCGGAACAAAGGAATAAACTCAATGGATACATGGAATCCTCAAATTATGGACCATCCCCTTTGGTCTCCCAAGCTATCACCTTTGGGATCGCCGGTTCTGGACCATAATAGGTGCAAACAACTCATAGATAGGATCAAGAACACAAATATTTTCATGCAAACACATAGGGTTCAGATCTGAAAACATGGCACTCGGGCCCAAAGTGACAAGCATTAAGAGCAACAAGTTGAAGCAAAGATGATAAACACCAGAGTAGATGATAGGCAACATGCCCCCAACAATCTGATCAACTATTACATGATCTAACTCATCCAATCCCTACCATCCCCTTTGCCTACAGTAGGGAATTACTCACACATGGAAGGAGAAGTCATGGAGGGAGGATGGAGTGGTGATGATGATGACGATGGCGATGATCTCCCCTCTCCGGAGGCCAAATCAGCCTCCAGATTAGCCCTCCCGAAGAAGAACAGAGGGTGGCGGCGGCTCCGCGACGGAAACTGGAAAAACGACTTCTGTTCTGGGGTTTCCTCGCCACGGGAATAAATAGGAGCCAAGGTAGGGAACCAGAGGGGGAAGGACCCTCCCAGGCGGCCTCCTGGCACGGCCAGGGGTGGGGCCGCGCCAGCAGGGCGCCTGGGGCCCCCTGGCTGCCCTCTGGCCCCACTTCTGGCACAATGGCCCTTCGGGTGCATGGATTTTCTGTGTTTTTTCTTGGAATTTTCTGAGACACCTAAAAATCCATTTTCCTGCACAGAATAAAACCATACAGGCAGCTCTGCTGAAAACAGCGTCAGTCCGGGTTAGTTTAGTTCAAATCATGCAAGAATGAGGGTAAAACAATAGCAAAAGTGTTTGGAAAAGTAGATACGTTTGAGACGTATCAACTCCCCCAAGCTTAGCATATTGCTTGTCCTCAAGCAATTCAGTTCAACGAACTGGACGCGACAAAGAAAACTTTGACAAACTCTTTTGCTTCATTAGATGTATATAAGCATGTACTACGAAAATAGTCTAGCAAGTATTGAAACAATGCTATGAGGACAATGCATGAAGCAATCCTTCTTTCAAGTGACCAATCACAAATAACTAAAAGTAAATAATATGCTACTGAAAATCAAGACAAGATTACATTGCACATAGCTTGAACATACTAGAGTGGTATCTCGCTAGCCTCCATGAGTGAAGCAAAACATAAATGCAGAAACTCCTCCAGAGTTTTAAAGGAGACTAGAACTAAGAATTTCAGAATAAATAATACCACAAGCATGCAGAAGACAATGTAATACTTTGGGACAATGCACATTACACTCAGAATGACAATTATGCTCTCCTAGTTGGTGCTTTGAAGAAAGAAGGTGGAGACTCTCAAACCATGGAATTTGATGGCAAGGTTGAAAACCCGTGGTTGGAAGCAAAGACTAAACATGTACCAGAGCTCTTGGTTTTGAAAACAGAGGTAAAAATGATTTTGGGAGGTGCATATTTCGTCAACGAATGCTAGTAGACAACCCAATCACTTCTTATGCTAGACATGTTTCAAGGAACGGCTCCCAAGATGGGGACGATCACATCCCCTTAATCTCCTTTGTTTATCACTACCAAAGTTTTCTGATTTCTCATAAACAAAGCGTGAAGGAGGGTTTGTTGGTTGTGATTATCTTTTGTGAGCTGGGCGCACTCATGCCAGTCCCTCCTCGTATTAGGAGTTTGCAGATTAGACATGCAATCCCGGGATAAAACATGTCCAACATAAGAAGATCATGAATTACCTACTACTTCCTCATGAGCTAAAACAGAGGCACAAAACAGGAGTAAATTTGAATAATTTCGAGATGGTACAAGAAAGTCTTCGTTAGGATGGCCGGTAAATACCACATAGGAAGGTATGGTGGACTCATATGGAATAACTGGTTTAAAAGGATTTGGATGCACAAGCAGAATTCCGCTTAGTGCGAGCAAAGGCTAGCAAGAGACTGGGAAGCGACCAACTAGAGAGCAATAACGGTCATAATCATGCAGAGCGACAAAGCAACATTGAATTGGGCATGAAAGTGATATAACTATTCTGAAACTCAAAGATCATCAAGGCAAAGCAGACTTTTTAGTCTTAAACATGTGTAAACATGTGCCAAGTCAATCCTAGAATTCTCCAAAGGGAAATACCACCTTAGTATACCAAACTATGAACAATGCAATGCATGTAAATCATTTCAATAACACATTATATACTCTAGCTATTTGAGGTAAGCCACAAGGAAAGCATGAACCACTGGGAAAGCATTGTAAACATAACACTATGTCGCTACAAGCTGGTCTCTAGATCATAAGTACAGGCATATGTACAAAAGTAGAACAAGAAGAGTTCATACAGGTTTTCCTTGTTGCTTCCCTTCCGTCGATCTTCGTCATTACTGCCTTGTCACTTGCACGATCGAACGTAGGAAATATAATTAAATGCCATCACGGACTCGAGCTGAACTCTGAAAACAAAGCAAACTAAAGAGAGAAAGGAAATCTTTTTGGGTTTTTTCAAAGGTTGAACGAAAGCAAAAGAAAGAGAAAATCTTTTTGTTGTTTTTGCAAAGAAAGAAACAAAGAAGAACGGGCAAAAACTTCGAAAAGATCAAAGGGAACAAAAATAAAACGGATAATACAATGGAAAAGTGAGAAGGGCACGTACTCCCCCAAGCTTAGGCTTTTGGCCTAAGTTGGTAGTAGCTACTGCCCCCAGGAGCCTCCTGCTCTGGGGTGGTACTGGTGAGTCCAAGGGTCGTATAAGGATTGCGGCGCGTACACCGAAGTCCTCGGATCCTCCCACGAAGAAGGGTCCGCACTCCAAGCAGAGGAAGACCCTTCACCAAACTGGGTGACGGTCTCCCCCTGAAAAGGTGGTAACTCACCGTGCTCCTCCTCGTCGGGCACAACTCCTTCCATGGGGTTATGAAACTGATGTTGGACCATGAACTCATCGAACTGGATAACATCAAAGGACCATCCGTTCCTGCGAGAAAAATCAAACAAAAGAGGTGCAGGTAGACGGATCTTGCATTCCGCGGTAGTTCCGAAACGCAAGATATAAACAAGGTTACCGAACTCAGAAGTCATGGTAACAAACTTATGCATTTTCATAGCAGCAAGATCAAAACTTAAATAAGTAAAAGGCTTATCATCAGGGTGTGGGGTGCCTTTAGGATACTCTAAGATAAGTGTGGCATAAACGCCACCAAATAAATCTCCCTTGTTACCGTTCATAGCAAGGCGTCGAGCAATTAAGGCACCCACATTATAATCAAACCTCCCTGAGAGGGCGGTTGCCAGGATAGCAATATCCGGCGCAGAAATGCTGCTCATGTTCTCACGAGCTAACACCCCTCTAGCAACATAATACGCAAAATACCTGAGGTGAGGGAATAAGATGCTGGAGATTTTTGACCGATGAATATCCCTCGTATCCATGCTGCAGAGAGAGTTGAAGACGGTTCTCAGCTCGGAGGGCTGAGAGGTCATCTTCGCCGTCCGCCCAACGTTTGGCACACCTATTATTTCACAAAACTTTTCCAAGGGCATGGTCAAAAGATTATTGTAAATTTTAAACTCAATAGAACTAGTATCAAGGTTATATCTAAAACTTTTAATGAAACCGGAGGTGAGTTTTTGATACTGAGCAACACGGCACGTGACGAGCCGTGTCAGACCTGCATTAGCACAAAGGTTATAAAACTCATCCTTAATTCCTGCAGCTTCAAGGAATTCATCACATGGGAACATCATCGCACGTGCTGGATTTGTGTCTCCCAACAACTCTAGGGGCACATGATCTTCATTGTAGCTCACCCTAGCAGTCGAGGGTGAAGCTGCGGCTCTAGTAACTCGATCGGAGCGCGCGGGCTTCTTCTTCTCAAGCCACCCCTTTGCCCTTCCTAACAAACTCATTTCTGAAATTTTTGGCAAATTACAAAAACAAGGATTTAAACAAAGTGGGTTAAGGCAAACTACTCAACTCACTTACCTAAGGCATAAACTTGCATCAAAACTTGGAAAATAAATTTCTACACATGCATGCAAGCTCATCTACACAGCACCAAGAACTACTAAATACTCACAAATGAAGCCACCAACCAAAAATCTAATTGGAGGGGTGGAGTAGTTACATACCAGGGAGTATTTGTTGAAAATCTCAGCTCGAATGACAGGCTGTAGAGAGAGATCGAAAATTTCCTCCAAGAACAGCAAGAACGCAAGAACAGGTGCATAACTCGTGTTTTCGAAGAGACAGAGAGAGAGAGGAAGAAGACTCACCTGGAGGCGGGACCTGTGGGCCCCAGGCGCCCTATGGGCGTGGCCAGGGGGCAGGCCGGGCCAGCTGGCCGCCTGGGCCACTGGTGGCCCTCCCTGGTCAGCCCCAGGTGCCTCTAGGTCACTCCCGACATGGAAACTTTAATTTTAATTTTTCTGGAATTTTTCTGAAAACTTCACTGTTGAATTTTTTTCGAAGTTCAAAAAGCTGCAAAACTTTCTGAAAACTTAAAGCAGTGATTAGTATTGTGAAGCTTCAAAAACGCAAACACTTGGTACAACAAGGAGAACAAAAGCTAAAACAAATGAAAACATAACAAGCTCAACTTTTAACCTATATAAAACATGCTCACTAGTAAGGTTGATCAAGTCTTACCAACAAACCGGCGATATATAGAGCAAAAAGTCCCACCTCTTACGAAGTGATCATTGCACCTTTACTTTAATGGACATTGTCCCCACCATAATAGTTTTGTATTTGTGGTGCACATGTATTGGACAGTCCCATTCTCCAATCTTCACGGTCTCGATATTTTCTATAGAGTTGAGGCCATGCCTCTTGTCGGTCTTCTTTGGAAAATACACCGTGTGCTCTTTATCATTCACATTGAAGGTAACCTTTCCTTTATTGCAATCAATAATAGCACCTGCGGTGTTAAGAAAAGGTCTACCAAGAATAATGGACATGCTCCCATCCTCGGGCATGTCAAGCACGACAAAATCAGTAAGGATCAAACAATTAGCAACTTCTACGGGAACATCCTCACAAATACCTATCGAGACGGCTGTTGAATTGTCAGCCATCTGAAGAGAGATATCTGTAGGAATTAGTTTCTCTAAACAAAGCCTCTTGTAAAGAGAGAAAGGCATAACACTCACTCCTGCTCCAAGATCACATAAAGCAGTTTCGACATAATTATTCTTTATGGAGCAAGGAATGGTGGGTATACCTGGATCACCAAGCTTCTCAAGAATCTTGCCACTGAAAGAGTAGTTAGCAAGCATAGTAGATATTGCTTCATTAGGAACTTTTCTTTTATTAGTAACAATATCTTTCATATATTTTGAATAGGGAGGTAACTTAATAGCATCAGTCAAAGGGATTTGAAGAAAAAGAGGTTTCATCCACTCACAAAACTTATTGTAATGCTCTTCTTCTTTAGATTTGAGAGACTTACCTCGAAAGGGCATGTATTTCTGTATCCATGGTTCTCTTTCCTTCCCATGTATTCTTGTGACGAAGTCTTCTCTAGTGTACTTCTTGCGTTTGTCAGTTGCTTCTTCTTTTCGAACTTCAGGCGGATCATTCTTCTCCTTATCCTTATCTTCAGGTTCGGTACCGTCTTCAGTCTCAGCATCGGAGGTAGATATACTGTTGGGATCAACAGCTGGCTCTTCACTTGTAATAGGATCACTGGAATTATCAGCCTCCTTGTGTTTCTTCTTCTTCTTCTTTGGAGAGCCAACAATTTCTTCTTCCTGCATTTGAGAATCTTGCTCAATTCTCCTCGGATGCCCCTCTGGATAGAGAGCATCTTGAGTGCTAGTTCCTCCTCGGGTCTTAATCCCGAAGGCCTGTAAATCATCTTGTTTGGTATTGTTAGCAAGCAAATCTTTTTGCACATTAGAAATTTGTTCAAGCTGAGTTTGAACCATATGAAAATGCTTCACAAGACATTTAACATCATTAACTGTTCTACCTAGAACATCAAGCAAACTTTTGATAGCAAGGGAATTATCATGCAATTGACTTTGTATCCTCTCATTAAAATGACTTTGCTTCATAATAAAATTATCAAGCTCATCTAAACATTGATCAGGAGGCTTACCATGAGGGATGTGACTTGCGTTGAAATCTAAAAGAGAGTGTACCTCTACCATAGGAGGGTGAGTGGTAGGCTCACACAACTTCTCAATAGGGGGTAGATTCTTCACGTCTTCAGTTTTAATACCCTTCTCTTTAATAGACTTCTTTGCTTCTTGCATATCTTCGGGGCTTAGAACAAGCATGCCCCTCTTCTTTGGTGGTGGAGGTGGTTCAGGGACGGACCAATCTTCATGGTTTTTGGCAATCCTGCTCATCAATTCTTCTGCATCGTCCGGTGTTCTTTTCCTGAAAACACAACCAACACAACTATCCAAATACGACCTGGATTCATCAGTTAGACCAGCATAAAATATATCGATTAATTCATTCTTAGGGACTCGATGTCCTGGTCTAGCCTGGATCAGACTACAGTACCCCCCAAGCTTTAGGGAGGTGCTCATCCTGCAACTGTTTAAAGTTATAAATTCTTTATAAAGTAGCATGTTGCATATGAGCAGGAAAGTACTTATCAACAAAAGAGTGAGCTAAGTCTTGAAAACTCTTAATGGAACCACATGGTAGTGCATCATACCATGTTTTAGCACCTTCCTTCAAAGAGAAAGGAAGAAGCTTAGTCACATAAAAGTTTCGTATCTTTTCCTTCGTGGTAAACAAGCCACCCAACTCAGTGAGTTTGGTAAGGTGTGCAATAGCATCATCATTTTCTCTGCCATAAAAGGGGTCAGCTTCAACCATAGATATAAGTGAAAGATCAATAGAGAAATCATAATCAGGATCATTGATGCATATAGAAGATGTAGCAAATTCAGGATCAGGAACAGTCTTGTTCTTCAAGGAGTGTTTCTCAAGCAGCTTCTTAATAGCTTCAGGGTCAGAGTCGGCAAACTCTGTCAGTTCCTTGCATAAATCATCATCAAGCATAATGTAATCATCATCAAGGAGTCCCTCCTTGAGTTTACTCAAATCAGGATAATCATAAGTTCCACCAATAGGGTAGCGAGTAACAGGAATTTCAATTCCAGATTTTTTTGCAGCAGCAGCGATCTGTTTCTCAAGAGCATAACCAAGTGAACCAATATCATCAAGGGTAGTAGAAGCATCATCAAAAGTATCGGACATAGTAACAGATTCAGTAGAAGCATCATGTGGTGGTGGTGAGGCAAATTTACTCATAACAGAAGGTGAATCAAGTGTAGCACTAGTGTTCAGAACAGTACCTCTTCTTGTAGTGGATAGTAAGATCGGAACCTTGGGGTCTCCTTTCTTACCCATAGCGGATGAAGTGCAGCAGGTAGGATACTTCAAGTAGACTTGTAAATATTGTTGTGCTTCCCGGCAACGGCGCCAGAAAACGGTACTTAATAACCCTCAACCGTAAGGGATCGAGATAGTCTTCGCGGGTAAGAATAACCCAATTTATAGATTCACCACACATGGAGCCAAAGAGTATTTATAAGCTTTGACAGTTGAGTTGTCAATTCAACCACACCTGAAATATACTTACTTGCAACAAAAGATAAGTGGTAACGGTGATATGATAGTGATGGTGGTGACAGCAAAAGTGAACAGCAAAAGTAACAACTAATAACCAGCAGGATTGAAACACTGTAGGCTAGGGAGATGGATTGTTGGGCGCTGCATGGATGAGATACATCATGAATCTAACTTGGGGCAAGGCACACAGAAAAGTAATGATCATCTAGGCAAATATCAAACATTAGGCATGTATCCCACAGGTAGTTGTACGTGCTTGCAATAAGAACTTGCACAACATCTTTTGTCCTACCATCCCGCTACGAACGGGGCCAAAAGGAACTTATGGAGATTAAGGTACTCCTGTCAAAGAGCACCGGAACAAAGCAATAAACTCAATGGATACATCGAATCCTCAAATTATGGACCATCCCCTTTGGTGTCCCAAGCTGCCACCTTTGGGATCGCCGGTTCCGGACCATAATAGGTGCAAACAACTCATAGATAGGATCAAGAACACAAATATACTCATGCAAACACATAGGGTTCACATCTGAAAACATGGCACTCGGGCCCAAAGTGACAACCATTAAGAGCAACAAGTTGAAGCAAATATGATAAACACCAAAGTAGATGATAGGCAACATGCCCCCAACAATCTGATAAACTATTACATGATCTAACTCATCCAATCCATACCACCCCCTTTTCCTACAGCAGGGAATTACTCACACATGGAAGGAGAAGTCATGGAGGGGGGATGGAGTGGTGATGATGATGACGATGGCGACGATCTCCCCTCTCCGGAGGCCAAATCAGCCTCCAGATTAGCCCTCCCGAACAAGAACATAGGGTGGCGGCGGCTCCGCGATGGAAACTGGAAAAACGACCTCTGTTCTGGGGTTTCCTCGCCACGGGAATAAATAGGAGCCAAGGTAGGGCACCAGAGGGGGAAGGACCCTCCCAGGCGGCCTCCTGGCGCGGCCAGGGGTGGGGCCGCGCCAGCAGGGCGCATGGGCCCCCCCTGGCTGCCCTCTAGCCCCACTTCTGGCACAATGGCCCTTCGGGTGCGTGGATTTTCTGTGTTTTTTCTTGGAATTTTCTGAGACACCTAAAAATCCATTTTCCTGCACACAATAAAACCATACAGGCAGCTCTGCTGAAAACAGCGTCAGTCCGGGTTAGTTTAGTTCAAATCATGCAAGAATGAGGGTAAAACAATAGCAAAAGTGTTTGGAAAATTTGATACGTTTGAGACGTATCACCGACATGGTGCCATCAGTGGCCATGGCGGCCTAGATGGCCGCCACGATTTCTTTTCTGTAGCAAGGAAGGGGATGGTTGGCTGTCGGCTGGGCCTTGTTACTGTAGTAGTAGGCCTATTGCATAGTAGTTCCTTAGCCCTTTCTTTTGCGTGAACTATTGCTTCTCTTTTTAATTTCCATTTCTTTTCTGTTTAAATTTTATTTCCCAAATTGTTTTATTTTTGTAAAATATTCAATTAGCACCTAAAATAGTAAGATTAATTATACCACTGCCACAATAACTTTGATACCTAGATAAAAATAGTTTAGTATTTTATAAAATATACTGAGTGTATAATTAATTGTTTTTTGCTGCTGTTTTAATCACTTTAGGGTATTTAATTATTGTATAAAGATGTTGTTTCTCCACAATTATTATCCATGATTTATTTGTCACATTAAGAACATTTTAGTTTTGACTTTTGAAAACTTTAATTGTTTGAATTGTTTTTGAATTTGGATTTTGAATCAGTTTTGAACTAACGCGAGTTTAGCAACATTAATCGTGGTGACGTGGCATCATTACCAGAGGGTTACTGTAGCTTGATTACCTGGGCGTCACAATTCTCCTCCACTACAAGAAATCTCGTCCCGAGATTTAAGCGGTGGAATATGGGGGGAAAGTTCTGGTAGCGAAAAGCTAACGAGTCTTCTTGGTCTTGGCTGCCCTTTCGAAGAGGTTGATTCCTTTCGTTGATGTCTTCATTTCTCTGCTTTAGTCATCGTGATCAAGTCGTCATCCTTTCTCCGGGGTCTTCATCGTCCTACGAACGCTATAAAGGGGGGAACTTTGGAAGAACGCATCTCCACAAGGCTGCACATCAGACGGTGAACTCAATGGAAAATACACGAGGTATCCCACGAGTTGTATTTCAGTGAATTCGTTGAGTGCAATATACAATGGTACCAAAGTTTCAAATATGTAGGCAATCATTCGATGCCTAGACAAAAGCTGGAATGGGGGCAATGCACAACGAGAATAACATGGTGTTTGATTCCAAGATGAATAATGGTATAGAATTTAGCTCATGAATCACATACGAAGCCAGGTGCAAATGATACATTGGAATCCGGGTTGTAAAGAAGAGTCAGGTTTCGATCCAGTGGACCTATGGGTTATGGGCCCACCATGTGGATTGAAAGTAGGAAGGGTGGCGACATCTTGCACAGCCTCGACAGGGAGGCATGTGTGTGGATAGCTTGTCAGCTATTGCGGCATCAATGTCGGAACCAAGGACGGGGAACGAAGAGAACCATTTTACCGCTCGTTGAAACGAGGCGGACCAATAGGCAAAGTTCTCGTCCAGTGGCAGTACCGGGATGTTATCAACAATAGAATCAAGGTCTTACTAATAGAGTTGTACACCAAGGTGTTTACATAAGCAGAAAATTATTACTGCTTAGATTATATGTAGATAAAAGAAAGGTTAAACAAACAAATGGAAAGGAAAATTGTGATTACACACAATTAATTGGAGTATATGCTTCCAAGGACAAGTAGAACATGGCATACAGGGTAGGAGAGCAAGGACCCAACCATTCAGATAAAGTGGCAAGGATTAATCAAGATGTTACCCATACAACGGTGTCTGGATAACTGACTCATCCACATTTAGCATTGGGCTTCAAATGCTCTTGTTGAAAATCGGAGTACCGCAGACATGCTTCGAGATAGCATTGGCATGGTCTTGAAGCAAAGGTCGGACTTGGATACACGAAGGATTCATCAGGAACAACTTATAGAATGAGTCTTATAATTTCCTCCTGGAAGAATGGTTATCCTTGCAAAAGAGATTATAATGATAGGTCCTCCAGCCAGGCGTGCTAGACATGACATCATATTACCGAGTCATCAAAGGAACAATATTATAACTTCTGGAAAGTTTTCCCAGCCATCTTATCTATCCGAGATTCAGATCCGATTGGTGTCATGATACCTCACACTCGGGATGTTCGAGAAGAAACGGTGCAACATTAATCGAAGAAATGACATTGCAAGATTCTCAGGAAATGAACTATGGGAGCGGGTTCCCGAAACAATAGTTCATCATTAAACCAAGGAGAGGATGAGGAGGTGGTTGATGGGCTCAGCAACAATTCATCGAGAATTCCAAACGGAGGGATTTCCACAATAATGTGAACAAGAGGATGACACTTATCAATTCAAATGATATAACGTTGTATGCTCGAGAAAAACATACACCATTAATCATTAGGTGAAAGGTGTGCCCGAAATATGAACTTAGGCAGCAAGATCAATGTTAGAGTGACGATTCAATAACCAACTGTCTAAGAACGAACTTTCGATCGTTAACTTCAAAGAAATAGGGTTGCTAGAAGTGCAGAACTCAAGTAGCATCTTTAGCATATTGGTATCCCGGTTGAAAACAACACGGGGACCAAGGAAGAATGGTGATGGGGAGTAGTATCACTATACCAAGAATTCTGATGAGGTGGAGCAGTCTCGCAACATTCTTTACATAAAAGATGGTAATACTTCAAGATAGAACATATTACAAGTTGGAGAGTAAGTTTTAATCATAACATGGACAAGATCGCGATGAAAGGAAGTCAAGGGTGTTGTCGATGATAATAAAAATCATCGAGGGCAAGGAGGGTACTTCTCATCACAAACTCCGTTGACGTCTCAGAAGAAGTCAAAGTGTTGAAGGTGATCACGACACATTTGTCCGGAGGTTTCAAGAGGATGCAATCAAAGATCGGCTGCGTCAAGCAAGGGAATGACGAAGTGGCAAGTTATTGGATTAATATAAAAGATGCAAGCTCGGAATCAAAGTTTCCTTACTGAACAAGCAACCATATGCTGAAAGCTCGATGTAAGTTGTGCTCAATCTCTGAAGAATTCGTGCACCAAAGAAGGACGAGGTAGCACAGTCAAAGATAGCTAGACAAGGGATGTACCCTATATTCTAGGAATAAACTAGATTGAGTTTAAAATTTTCCCAGTAACATCTACTAGGGGTGTTGAAATTTTTGAACAGATTTGATTTACTAAACGGTGTCCTCGGTTGACGGCAACCTAGAACCCGTAGAGTGATTACGACAAGCAAAGGTATTACTTCATCAAAAGTTCAAAAGGTGTAGTGCAAAGGCATGATATCCTCGAGATATCAGAGGGTAAAAATTGAAGGTAGAACACGATAGAAGTTGAACAAGGTCATTGACCTATGAAAGTAGATGCTTTAACGTTGTCAAAAATTGATGAGTCCTGGAATGGATTTATTCCAGATATATTGAATAAGGACAGCATGGTTGGAACCATAACTGCAAGGGATCAAATTTATTGACACCGAAAGAATTATTTAGATGTAAAATCATTTTGCAAGAAGCTCCCGAGACGGTCTACATCATTTCCATTGGCATGAAAAAAAGCTCAAGGTCGTCTCCCATTTCTCCAATGCATACGTTTCATTTACCTCTTGCTTTGATAAAACTGTAGTGTTGGAATTTTATCCGGTAGAACACCGGAAGGGTATGACTTGTGAAAACTTTCGTGTTCTCACGAATTAGGGGAAGGCATAGGTTCAACCCATCGGGCATCTTAGTAACATATACCACAAGTTTCAAAAGTAAAAACACAAGCTTGAAAGCAGAGCATGGTTGGTCAAGCATAGGATATAATTTACCAAAGGCATTATGTATCATGGGAAGAACTCACAAGGTGATTGAATATGAAGGACACTGTCGGATAACAATCCAACAATGGATCGGGCAATCCACAACGGAGCTGATGTGAGTATCGATACTCACCCAAAGGAAGAAAGAATGCAGAGGCATTAGATTCAAGAATCACCTTATTAGTCCGATGCTTGAAATAGAAAGAAATTATGGTTTCCAAAAGGAAGGATCAAAAGCAGACGCTCTGATCAAGGATGGATAAGTTGAAAACACTTAGTTGGACAATTAATAAAGGTTTGAATTGCCGAGAACCAACTCATATCTGGAATGACGTCTGAGTCGGAAACATAATTTTATAAAGGATAACCTGATGACTACGTGCATACGCACACATTGAATCAATATGGTCAAATTGGCTAAGACAAGGGATGTTAACGAAGACTACTAGTCTTATGGAATTAACCATAATGCAAGCAGGCAAGAATTTCAGGAGTAACAGGCTGCAGAGGATTTCCGAAAGATCAAAAGGTATTCCGATGAATTTTGTGAGACACATGAACAATCGAGAAGAACGAGTCCTCGTTAAATGTGAGGAAATAACCGTAAGGATTTTCATGTGACATAAAACTGCAAGACAGTAAACTCAAAGGATTCTCGGGACAATGGAGAATATTTCGAGGCATCTTGTAACGACAAGAGTGACGAGGAATGATAATGAGAATAACAAGTACAAGCAGATATCCATAGGGATATATCATTGGCAGCGAATTGTAAAGGCGATGAGCACAAGGGTCTCGGGAAAATATCGAGAGATATCCTTAGAATCTTCTGACGAAGCAGGCGACCATCTTGACTGAAGGGGATCACCGGGAGAAACTATTTTCGAGAACCTAAAATTAGATTTTAGCAAAATCACTTAACCCGAATAGAAGAGAGATCAGAGTCCCAGAGTAAAGACAAGGAATAAAAGATCCTAATACCACCGAATGGTGACATGGGCTCGTAAGCCACACAACCATGTTAGTAAAAGTTTTTCAATGACTAGACTCAACTTCGGCCAAGGAGTTAGAAAGGGGGATTCCTACAGGCAGTCGGCTCTGATACCAACTTGTGACCCCCCCGATTTGACCGTACACTAATCATGCACGCAAATGTGTACGTCCAAGATCAGGGACTCACTAGAAGATATCACAACACAACTCTAGATACTAATTAAAATAATACAAGCTTTATATTACAAGCCAGGGGCCTCGAGGGCTCGAATACATAAGCTCGAATACACAAGAGTCAGCGGAAGGAATAATAGCTGAGTACATACATAAGTTAAACAAGTTTGCCTTAAGAAGGCTAGCACAAATATAGCAACGATCGAAAAGGCAAGGCCTCCTGCCTGGGACCTCCTAACTACTCCTCGAAGTCGAACTCCACGTAGAATCATCCTCGGTATCTGTTGGCTCCTGGACTCCACCGATCTGGTTGCATCAACCAGAAAGAAGAAAGAAGGGGGAAAAGGGAGAGCAAAGCAACCGTGAGTACTCATCCAATGTACTCGCAAGCAAGGATCTACACTACATATGCAATGGTATCCGTGTAAAGGGGTAATATATGTGGGTTAAACTGCAGAGTGCCAGAATAAGAGGGGGATATCTAATCCAATCGAATACTATGCTTCTGGCGACCTCCATCTTGCAGCAGTAGAAGAGAGAAGATGGAAAAGTAAAAAGTATCCTCGCTTCTGGCAGCCTCCGTCTTGAGTAGCTGGAAAGTTCACCAAGTAGCAACGTATAGCATAATCCTACCCGGTGATCCTCCCCTCGTCGCCCTATGAGAAAGCGATCACCGGGTTGTATCTGAACTTGTCTGGGTGTGTTTTATTAAGTAACTAGTTCTAGTTGTCATGAGGTCAGAGTAAAACTCCGGGTCGTCATTTTACCGAGGAACACGTCTATTCGAATAGATTAACTTCCCTGCAGGGGTGCACCACATAACCCAGCACGCTTGATCCCATTTGGCCGGACACACTTTCCCGGGTCATGCCCGGCCTCGGAAGATCAACACGTCGCAGCCCTACCTAAGCACAACAGAGAGGTCAGCACGCCGGTCTAAACCCTAAGCGCACAGGGGTCTGGGCCCATCGCCCAATGCACACCTGCACGTTGCGAGGGCGGCCGGTAAGTAGGCCTAGCCTCTCCTAATACCAGAGTAGGCTTTCTAGTCCAATCTGGCGCGCGCTGCGAAGTCGCTGACGTCAAGAAGGCTTCGGCTGATACCACGACTTCAAGTGCCCATAACTATTCCTACGTAGCTGGTAAGTGCGTATAGGCTAATGGACAGACTCAGATCACATACCAAGATCTCGTTAACGTGTTATTATGAAATAACCGCGGACAACGACCAGGGCCAGGCCCACCTGTCTCGTAGGTGGTCGCAACCCGCCCTGTCGCTCCGCCACAAAGTAACCATCAGGGGGCTACCGGGAACCCAGGCCCACCACTACCTGTGTGGAACCACCTGCCCCTTCAGCCCCCCATCTCCGAATCATCATGAGTATGTAATAGTATAGTATATACCCGTGATCACCACCCGAGTGATCACGGCCCGATAGTATAGCATGGCAAACGGACAAGAATGTAGGGCCCTGATGGAATACTAGCATCCTATACTAAGCATTAGGATAGCACGTAAGGTATCAACTGTGGTAGCAACAATGACAGGCTATACAACAGAATAGGAGCTATCGAATCATCAACAGTAGCAAATCTAATGCAAGAATAAGAGAGAGGAGAATGGGCGATATATGGTGATCAAGGGGGTCTTGCCTGGTTGCTCTGGCAAGAAGGAGGGGTCGTCGTTGATGCAGTCGATCACAGTGGCACCGTCAATAGTCTCAGTCCCGGTGTCTATCAGAGAGAAGAGGGGTGAAAACAATAAATATAAGGCAAACAATTCTAACACAAAGTATGACATGGCGATACGATGTGCCGGGTGTGCCCTAACGCACTGTTACATGTTACCGACAAAGGAGGATCCCATCCGGGAAAGTTTTCCTGGTTCCGTACATTTGTCAGACAGATGACCGGAGGGGGAAAGTTCCATGTTAAGTTATTTAGAGGCACCGCATGAATATGCGGGTAACGTTTCCGGGTTCGTCTCGTCGTTCTGAGCAACTTTCACATATAAATTTTTTTAATCCGAGTTATGGTTTAATTTATATGATTTTTCAAAGTTTTTAAAGAATTATTGGATTTAATTTAATGTTTAAATTCGAATTATCCAGAATAGTGACTGATGACATCAGCATGACAACACCATGACGTCAGCAGGTCAACTGACCTGTTGACCAGTCAAACCCGACAGGTGGAACCCACCTGTCATGGACTAGATTAATTAACAGAAGATAAGATTAATTAATTCACCTAATTATCTAGTGGGCCCCACTTTCATTGACTGCTTAGCAGTTAACCAAATTAATTTGTTAGCTAAACCTTTTAATTAAGTTAACAAATTAATTAATTAATTATTAATTAATATCTAATTTTTTTAAACTTCATTTTTTTAACAGGGGGCTGGGCCCCCCAAGTCAGTGGCCTAGAGGGCCTTAGTGGGCGATGGGCTAACGGGCGCTCGGGTGCTGGCGCCGGCACCCGAGGCCATCGAGGCAAGGAATGGGGCGTGGCTGAGGCTGGGCTCGGCCGGAGCGGAGCCCCTGCGAGGCGAGGGCGGAGGTACGCGGACGCGCGGGCGGGGAGGCGCTACGCGCGGCGGCCGGCGGCTCTAGGCTCGGCGGGCGGCGGGGCGCAGAGCGGCTGAGGCGAGCGGTCTCGGGGTGTTGGCCGTGGGCGGTCAGCGCGGCGGCATGGGCGAGCAGGGCAGGCCACCGGCGGGCGCTTGTGCGGGGTTGCAGCCAGAGGCGCGTGGGTGGCTGTAGGCGCATGTCTGCGCGGCGAAGCGCCTAGGCGTGGCTGGCGGGTGAGAGCGGCAAAGGCGGGCCGGCAGCCACGACTTGCAGCAGTGTGGAGCTACAGTGGCTGCGGGCAAGCACGGTTCAGGTCTGCGGGCACATCAGAGACGCCTAGGGCGCGGACCGGAGGCAGTTGCGGGGTGTGGTCGAGCACGAGCTCGGCCATGCGGAAGAAGTGCGGAAATGGTGCTACGGTGGTCAAAACAAAAGAGGGAATGAGGGGGTCGACGGTGGAGCTCACCACGAGCTCACGCGAGAGGTCGTGACGGTCGGGGTGGCTTGACGGCGACGTGTAGGATGATAGCGTCTGACGGCCGCGCACGGAGCAGACGGCTCGATGGCGGCGATACGGTGTGCCCCGACACGAGCTAGTCCTCGTAGTCGACGAAGCAGCAGACGCCGGTCCTCCAGGGTATAAAATCGTGGCAAACGGTGGGCGGTGATCACGGGATCGACGGCGATGATAACGACCGCGAGCTCGGCCTCGGCCGGGTCGTCGAATACGAGCGAGGGAGAGAGGGATTTTGGGGGCTAGGGTTGCATAGGGGAAAAGAGGCTGCTGGGGGTGCTCTTAACCACCTAGGGGAGCCGGGGGATGGCCGACACGGCGCCATCAGTGGCCATGGCGATCTGGATGGCTGCTACGATTTCTTTTCTGTAGCAAGGAAGGGGATTGTTGGCTGTGGGCTGGGCCTTGTTACTGTAGTAGTAGGCCTATTACATAGTAGTTCCTTAGCCCTTTCTTTGGCCTGAACTATTGCTTTTCTTTTTAATTTCCATTTCTTTTCTGTTTAAATTTTATTTCCCAAATGGTTTTAGTTTTGTAAAATATTCAATTAGCACCTAAAATAGTAACATTAATTATACCACTGCCACAATAACTTTGACACCTAGATAAAATAGTTTAGTATTTTATAAAATACACTGGGTGTATAATTAATTGTTTTTGCTGCTGTTTTAATCACTTTAGGGTATTTAATTATTGTATAAAGATGTTGTTTCTCCACAATTATTATCCATGCTTTATTTGTCACATTAAGAACATTTTAGTTTTGACTTTTGAAAACTTTAATTGTTTGAATTGTTTTTTAATTTGGATTTTGAATCAGTTTCGAACTAACGCGAGTTTAGCAACATTAAGAGTGGTGACGTGGCATCATTACCAGAGGGTTACTGTAGCTTGATTACCCGGGCTTCACACATGATTATACGACATGCATCACACAATCTCAGAAACATCTATTCAACCAACACATAGAACTTCAAAGAGTGCCCCAAAGTTTCTACCGGAGAGTCAAGACGAAAACGTGTGCCAACCCCTATGCATAGGTTCCCAAGGCCACGGAACCCACAAGTTGATCACCAAAACATACATCAAGTAGATCCCATGATATCCCATTGTCACCACAGATAAGCACGTGCAAGACATACATCAAGTGTTCTCAAATCCTTAAAGACTCAATCTGAAAAGATAACTTTGAAGGGAAAACTCAATCCATTACAAGAGAGTAGAGGGGGAGAAGAAGATCCAACTAGAATAGAAAAGCTCGCGATACATCGAGATCGTTCCATCTCAAGAACACGAGAGAGAGATCAAACACATAGCTACTGATACATACCCTCAGCCCCGAGGGTGGACTACTCCCTCCTCGTCATGGAGAGCACCGGGATGATGAAGATAGCCACTGGAGAGGGATTCCCCCCTCCGGCTGGGTGCCAGAATGGCTGTAGATTGGTTTTGGGTGGCTATAGAGGCTTTCGGCGGCGGAACTCCCGATCTAGGTAAATTTCCGAAGGTTTCGGTATTTATAGGATTTTTTGGCGTAAGGCACACGTCAGGGGGGCTACTGGGCTGTCCTCGAGATAGGGGGGCGCAACCCCCTTCACAGGGCGCGCCCCCCACCCTCGAGGGCAGCCCGTGGCTCCCCTGGCCCATCTCTTTTGCTTCGGGGGCTTCTTTTGGTCCAGAAAAAATCATAAAAAATTGGCTCGTCAATTGGACTCCGTTTGATATTCCTTTTCTGCGAAACTCAAAAACAAGGAAAAAACATAAACTGGCCCTGGGCTCTGGGTTAATATGTTAGTCCCAAAAATCATATAAAAGTGTATAATAAAGCCCATAAGACATCCTAGAAGGATAATATAATAGCATGGAGCAATAAAAAATTATAGATACGTTGGAGACTTATCAGTATGAAGCTCTTCTTCATGGCCTTCGTATGGCCGAGGAGATGAACTTAGCCAGGTCAGGTGTCTGGGAAACTCTGACCTCGTTGCTCAGCAAGTCTCTGGTACGTGGGACTCACAAGACCCCCTGATGACAGCTATTGGATCACAACTCCCGGATCAAGATCCTTGGTTGCAAAGGCTTTTCAACACAGTTTCTATTGGCTCACAGCTCATGCAGATGCTAAAGACGTCGTACGCAAGTGTGATGGATATCAGATATTTGCTCGCCAAGCTCATGTGCTGGCTCAAGAGCTATAGATGATCCGAATCACTTGGCCTTTTTAAGTTCGGGGGCCTGATATGGTCGGTCCGTTCAAAATATTCAAGGATAAGAAAACCCAACTTCTGGTTGTTGTTGAGAAGTTTACCAAGTGGGTTGAAGCAGAACCAATTAGCAATTGTGATACAGAAACAAAAGTCAAGTTTTTGAAACAGTTGATCTTCCGCTTTGGTTATCCACACAAAATTATCACTGATAATGGGACTAACTTGTCCAAAGGGGCCATGAAGAAGTTTTGTCAGCAATAGCATATCCGACTTGATGTGGCCTCAATGGCGCACCCACTGTCCAATGGACAGGCGGAACATGCTAACCAGGAAATCTTGCAAGACATCAAGCCTAGACTCATGGTTCTCCGTGAGCGTACTTCGGGTTGTTGGGTTGAAGAGCTCCCTTATGTCCTTTGGGGCATATGGACTACTCCCAACAGATCAACATGATACACACCTTTCTTCATGGTTTACGGTGCTGAAGCAGTGCTACCAAGCGATACTCATTATGATGCCCCAAAGTGGCGGCTTATGTTGAAGCAGATAATGAGCAGGCTCGACAAGACTCTCTAGATGCTCTAGAAGAGGAACGTGACTTCGCAGCATCAAGATTTGCCATATACCAGCAACACCTAAGCTGCTATCATAGCCGTAGAGTTTGTAGCCGTACTTTCCAGGAGTGCGACTTAGTGCTCCGGCTGATTCAAGATCAAACCGGCATGCATAAGATTTCACCAGAATGGGAAGGGCCTTTTGTCATCAGCAAGAATCTCAATAATGGTTCATATTACCTGATTGACATACGTGAACATGCTAAATCACGAACATATGTGGAGGAGACGAAAAAGCCTTGAAAGATTGCTTATCTCCGTCCATATTACACTTAGAGCCACTAGCTCCAACCTTTGTACATAACTTTGTGTGTATATATTTTATGATCAAGTTTAATAAAATCGGCATCCCTGAAACTCGGGGTTTCTATCATTTTGTCCAATATATTGTGAATGAGTCTTTATTTCTTGATCATAGGTCACTTCAGGGCTTCCAACTCATCGATTTTAGATATTAACATCCCTCTTAACCCGTCATATGCCACTATATCATGGTTAAACATGACTGTTTGCTTGATGCTCATCCGCCAAGATGACCCAGCATACTCTTGACAGTCAATCTATTATGACCCTGAACTTTTGAAGGCTAAAACGCCGACTTATGTCATGTGAGAGCCGGCCTACAGAAACCTGGATAAATCATAGGCTATCACACCAGCTCCATTGAAGCAAGACTCGAGCCTTGAAAGCTGGTCTTTATTCTCAAGCCTCAGAGGCGAATTCATATATCTACTTATATGTTTATTTAACTTGTTTATTTTATAGGATTATCTCCTTTAATAACACACTGACGTTGGCCATGAGCCTCCCGGTCACTCATACACTGGTTTATTTTGTCATACAGATTCCTTACGACCATGAGTCGCCGGGTCATTAACACACCGGCTTATGCTGATTAACAATTATGGATCAGTTGGTTGACAAGAATTAGTTATGTACGGCTCATACAAATATGACTTGCCATACTACACTTCAAAGACACAAATATTTGAAAAGATACTGGGTGGGTTAACATAATACCACACCCACTGCTAGTGGAAAAACGGCTAGCCACAACTTTCGTTTGTGGCATGCCATTTTTCATCAACGCCAATACTTTTTTTCAAATAGTGCTGGCGTTTGGTAGATTTGTACGCCAGCTATAACTTGCTATTGCTGATGTTGCCAATACTTCCTATGCCACTACTACGTGGGCCAAGTTGTCATGACCAGTTATAGTATATTGCTGTCGTGCTATTTATAAACACGCCATAGATACTTAACCTTGTGATGTCGTGTCTTCGTCTGGAATGCCGGCACTAAGTTGTGCCTATATATAGATGAGTTGGCAGCCCCATGTTCTCAAATACATTCACTTGCATTCTCCATAAAATTCTTCTCCCTCTTAATCAGCTCTTTTGGTGAAAATGGACCCACCGGACCTTGCCGAATCGGCACGAGCCCCTCGTTCGTGCCCACGTTGGCGGGGCGTGTCACATGTTTCGGACTCTCCCGCCTTGTCGAGCTCTCATCTGACCCAGTTGGTCACGACATGCGCTCGCCACGGCCAATGCAGCCAGTCCAGTCTGGCAAATCATCTCGCTACAGCGCGACGTCCCTTCGACGATCCGGCAGCTAGCCCACCGGCGCCGAAGTTGCCAAGAATCGAGCGACGGCACCTGTGCTGCTTTTTTTGCAGCTATGGACGTCCTACTCATAAGCACATGTCGCACACACAAAGTAATCCAGAGCGGGAGTTCTACATCTGCTATAACAGGGGAAAGGTAATATGACATAAAATACCTCTATATTTATCTATTCTGCTAATTTGCACAATTCGCGATCATTAATATATGTTTGTGTATATTGTGATCCATAGGTGTTAGGGACAAACTATTGCTACACATGGATAAGGGTTGATCTCATGCAAAAGTATGTGGGTGAGTGGCTCGACTACTCCACTGGTGAACTAAGACAACAAATAGTGAGATGCAACTAAAGACTGATGTGATGCGTGGCCAAATCAAAAAATTCAAGATGCTTCTATATGCCCTTTTAGCTGGTGTGATGCTTGGCCTCGTTCTCCCTGCTGGATCGGTGGCATCTTTTTTCTCTTGTGGGAATCATTACACTCATGATGTTCTTAGTCTAGATAAAGAGTGTGTATAGTACTAGAAGTTATATTTATTTATTTTTATTTTCATCCTTCAACTATTATGTATCTATGCTAGATTAATGAGATCGATGTTGGTGTTCTCTAATTATTGGTTTCCCTTGTATAGTTACATATTTACACAAAATAATTATTAAAAATAACAATATAATAAATAATAGGAAAATAAATAATAAATTAAACAAAATAATTAGCCGTGTAGACCAACGACACCAATTACCCCGCCGTCCACAGTATGAGATATTGATTAAATTACCC
>LR738710.1:211249893-211344428 GCA_902687465.1 Secale cereale
CCCCCCACCCACACACATAACCGCCGATCCTCATTAAATCGCCATCTCCCCCGTCGCCCTCGCCTCCGCTGTTCCAGTCGCTCTCGCATCCGCTTCCACCGCCTCCGCCACCACCACTGAAGTCCCCGTCGTCATCACCTCTGGCTTCGTCGCCTCAGTCCCCGTCCCCGTCGCCTCAGTCCCCGTCCCCGCCGCCATCCCCGTTGCCATCGCCTCCGCCTCTGCCTCCACCCCGGCCACCGCCCTCAGCCCCGTCGCACCCCGCAACATGTCCTTGCTATCTACCGCCACAGCAGGTGAGTTGTGATGAAAGAATGTGGTGTAGTTGTAGACTATGATTTTACATAGTGTATTTTACTGTATTTCTAGTAGTGTACTTGTGGTGAAAGAATGTAGTGCAGGTCTAGACTATGATTTTAGAGTGTAATTTTATTGTATTTCTAGTAGTGTACTTGTGGTGAAAGAATGTCGTGTAGTTTAGATAGTGTAATTTTATTGTATTTCTAGTAGTGTACTTGTGATGACAGAATATAGTGTAGTTGTAGACCATTATTTTAGATAGTCTAATTTTATTGTATTTCTAGTAGTGTACTTGTGGTGAAAGAATGTAATATAGTTGTAGACTATGATTTTAGATAGTGTAATTTTATTGTATTTTTAGTAGTGTACTTGTGGTGACAGAGCATTTTATGCATTGTAGGTTTTGTAGGTACTTGTTAATATGCCCATTTTTTACTAACTTGTTAGTTATATATGCATCGTCATAGATGGCTCCGAAGTTTCGTGGTGTGTGATCGAATGGAAATAAGCACTATGCCACCATTAGGAAGGACAATGGCATCCACGAACTTGGCCATTGGGACACCCCGGAGTTAGTGGCGCGCGCTTATGATGCCATGGCAGTAGAGTTCTTTCAGGAAGGGGCGAATCTAAACTTCCCTGAGTTTCGTGAGTTCGATGTTCCTCGCGCCTAAGGACATGAGGATATGAACTAGGGTTGAGGAGAAGGAGAGCAAAGAGGCCGAGATGCAGTTCTTTGACCCATTGGTGAGCGAGCTTGCGAGAGATGACAAACTCGTAGAGGTCAACAAGATGATGTTACTTTAGTATGCAACCAGGAATAGCGCAGACGAGGATCCCATAGACTGGGATGCCTTGAAGCATGAGGAGGATGGTCAGCAGGGGTGCCATCATAGGTCGACTAGGCACGACCATGGGGCCGGTCCCTCTGGCCACTAACTTAGTGCGCGCTACCCATTTCATATGAACTGTTTAAGTTTATGCATGATTTATGTTTGAACTACACATGGTTTGTAGAACTGTTTTATTACAAGTGCGTATGTATTAATAACTAGATGGGCGGATAGAGCTGGTTCGTACTAACTTCTCATATTGCATTATATTTATGTGCATTTATTATGTATGCTTATTTTTCTCAACTTCATGAAAGCCGTAAATGAATGCCCCATGTGAGACATGTGGTTCGGTGAGATACCAAAGGGATAAGAAGTTCTTCATAGATCTGCCGAATGACTTCCTCACTAGGACAATATGTTTTAGTTGAACATGTTTTGACTGAGTTTCATATGATATATATGGTTGTGCCCAAAATTGTGTAACCAGATAGCTACTTCTTTCTTTCAATTTTGCTCGGGCCATCCCTGGCGGGGCAAGGCATGACTTCTTAGAGAAGTTTAAAGTTCCAGTTGATGCAACCATCACATTCTAGTGCACCTTCATGAAGATGCTGACAGCCCAAAATTTCCATTGTCTTGTCACCAACGACGGAAACCGCACCTACTTCGGTTGCCCTAGTTGAAAAGCCCTTGCGAATGCTTACAAGATGGAAGCTGGAGAGAGAGCCTCGTTCTACCTTGACTATGATTGTGACGAGATCATGGTCTACTACAAGTCTGCTGGCAGCGATGATGGTTCACTTACTCCGGACTATGACCCTGACTCCCATCGAAAAGTCGTAGTTAGCTAGTTGGCATGCATGGAAGATATCATGTTATTATCACCTCTATTCATTTGAACTTGTTCATTCATATGTGTGTTACTTTTCCTACTTTGCCGAACTATATCAATAAGTGCATTATTGAACTTAAATGTTGTCATTGAGTCTATTTATAGTTGATTTATTGACTGGTCTTAAACTGGATCATGCTGTCATTTTGGCTGAAATCGCTGTTGTACAGCTTTTATTTCAATTTTGAAAATCAAATTACCGGAATCGAGAAAACATGGAATGTCACAACTGATGACTAATAATGCTAGTGTGGACCACGCTGCACACCATTCCTGTAACGCCTCGGACACACCCGCGGTCCTTACTCCCGGCGGGATCTAGACTGGCCTCACATATCAATACTAGTCTTTTCTGCGCACTTTGTCCTCACTCGTGCGCACCCGGGAGCAACTTCCCGGTCGGTCACCCATCCTGAAACTACTCCAAGCTGAGCATGCTTAACTTTGGAGTTCTATCCGAATGGGCTCCCGGAAAAAAAGGAATTCCTTATTGATATGAATAGTCTATCATCCCTAATAATACAGGCCATCACATACACCCTCACTCAGAGGAACCGACGTCCTCGTCGGGCCACAGGAACGTTACCTCTTGGCACAACCGTCTGTGCTTCCAGGACATCACATGTGCCATGCCGTGTGCCACGACGGGTCACTAACGTCATGCACAACATGACTGCAAACTGTCGACAATCATCCGTGTAACCGCGAGGGTCGGCTCTGATACCAACTTGTAATGCCCCGGACACACCCGCCAGTGGTCGTTACTCCTGGCGGGATCTAGACTGGCCTCACATATCAATACTAGTCTTTTCTGTGCACTTTGTCCTCACTCGTGCGCACCCGGGAGGAACTTTCCGGTCGGTCACCCATCCTGAAACTACTCCAAGCTGAGCATGCTTAACTTTGGAGTTCTATCCGAATGGGCTCCCGGAAAACAAGGAATTCCTTATTAATATGAATAGTTTATCATCCCTAATAAGCCAGGCCATCACAATTCCCGTCCAAAATACCGATGGCGTAGGTGCCAACGCCAACGATTATTTATAACACTAACGCCATATTGGTGGCGTCGACCCCCTACGCCGACAAGGTGGTTTTTAGCACGCCAGAACTAGCATTATCTACACTAGTGACCAGTTCAAGTTTTTCATCCAAAATACTTCATAGTCCCAAAAGTGCACGAAGGCACCACAGACGCCGAAGTTTGTACTATCCTATTACACAGACACAGGAGGGCTCAAATAAGTCATCAGTTTTTTGGAGTCATTACTCCGGCAAGGCATTTCCTGTACTCTCCTCGTTGTGGCTCTCCAGGTTAGCTCCCCCTGATGATCTCTAGCGGTTGATGCCTCCGGTTTATCCTGTGCCGACTCTTCTACATCTCTGATCTGAAGGTTGTCCATATTCAAGTCGATGGTGGGTAAGGCTTGGAAGATGGCATCATCATGCATGATAGGTGATGGGTCAACATCAGGGGCAAACATATGTTTATGCCGTTGTGGATTCAAGTCAAAGGGCTCAAAGGTTGGTAGGTGAATTTGCGTGTTATTTTCATCGTAAGATGTTTGATATTTCTTTAAGTCTAGTTCTTTGACTAGTTAACTCACCAACACACGAGCCTCCTTCACACAAGGGGCGTATTCTGCCGGTGAAAACTCAGTACCGTCATCTTTGAGTTGTTGAAACCTGCCAGCCATCTCCAAAAAATCCATATCTAGCACATAAGCTTTCACCCAGCTTATAGACATCATTGCCCCTGCTCGGGCGGCTGATTTATTCAACTCTTCAATTTGCTAGGGGATGGTTGAGAGTAGCTTCAATACACCTCTTATGAATCATGGCGTGTCTTTTCCACCCGTCACAGCCATGATTGTAAACAAGCTTCCAGCATACAATTTCTCTAGTAAAGAGTACAAGGCATTTAATTTCATCAGGTTATCATGCCAGAGGTTGCGACCTCTGCTACCTGCAAAGCTTTCAACACATGAGCCGTCAAACGAGTTGTTTCCTACATACGAGTCGTCAGGCAAGTTAGTCATATGGATTCAAAGAGTCACTTACCAAAAATAGCCTGCGTCATTTGGGAGATATGACATTTCGAATCGTCTAGTTCTTTAGCAACTGGTTTGAGTTGGCCCTCAGCGTCCTCTGCATGCTTGCTTAAAGCGGCATTTTAAGTCTCAAAGGTGGATCGTTCAGTTTCAAAAACCACCTTGATTTTCTCCAGTTCTTCTAAGAAGGAATGCAGGCTTGATTCAACCTTGACTCGCAGAGTTTCCTCAGAATCAAAGTTTTTCTGTAAGACGATCAAGTTTGACTCGGCTGTGGTCAAAGCTTCCTGCAAGATAGGGAGATAATTCATTTACATGCCACTTTTTAAGTCCTAAGCCAGCAAAAATGCACAACCCGGCACTTGGCGGCTACAACAAGCGAATTGATTCTATTATTAAGTCCCAAGCAGTTGCAAACAACGTACTTATCACTTGGGGGATAATTCATGTCATTTTTTCTTCAAAGATAAATTAGAAGACCCGACTCAGTTCATAAAAATGAATCGGCCCTTGGGGGCTATAGGCTACTTTTCCAAGTTCATCTACTTGGAAGACCCGACTCATCTCATAAATATGAGCTGACCCCCGGGGCCTACATGGTGTTTCTTTTATACAAATCAATACTTGAAGAACCGGCTTATCATTTGCATAATAACCCGTCCCTTGGGGGCTACACATCATATGTCTAAGACTTGGGGGGTATGCATATATGTATACAGTATGGGAAAGGTGTTATTTCATACCTCATGTTTCTTCCTCAACATGATGACTATGTTTGCTTAAATATCTCGGTTTATAGACAGTCGAGTCAAGAACTCAAGATGAAGTCTTCAGTGGTCATATTATCAAGGCCAGGCAACTCCAATTTCATTTTCCCCTTGTCTTCACAGACAGACTCATCTTTGGCTGGGATTTTAGCCAAACTAGTGGAAGCATCAGTGTAAGTGCATCTAGTGCCCCTTAGTGATTTTGGTGTATTGAAGACATACATGTTAATGGACTAATGTGTTTGTGAGTGTACACAGGTTCTATAAGTCTCTGAGGAGTTTTGTATTTCTAAAGAAAGTTGACCCCTAAAAATGAATGTCTTCGTTTGAAGACCTTGGTTTTCTTGAAGACTTTGAAAATGAGGAAACTGGTGTGACCTTGAAGACTTGGATATTAATGCGAGGATTATGAAGCATGAAGACTTCTGTTTTCATAGTTTCATTTTCTCTTTCTTGAGTCATAGGAAACACGGTACTATTAAAGGGGGTCTAGGTAAAACTAACGAAATGATTTCCAACTGATGCTCAACTCAAAGCCTACACATACCCAATCCTTCGAGTGAAGCCTTTGGAAATCTCATATAGTTCAGTCAATTTCTTCAGTGACAGAGACGAAGATCTTCTGGTCTGGGAGGAATTTGTTCAAACTGAGGAGTTAGGAATTCGCAAGTGCAGATTGCCTATAGTGAGAAACATGATAGCCCTGAGGAATTTGAGAGCTCAAATTTCCGACCGTTGCTGTGCTACGTGCCAGCTGTCCCAAAATATCTTACCCACCTAACAGTCATACCATTGGAAGGGCATAGTATGTCTTATCATGTCGAGCTGCTCCCTGGTTATAAATAGCCACCCCCTACAACCACTAGTTGGTTGGTTGCTCTGAGAGAAACTGACACTTGTCATTTACAAAATCCCATCATCCGAGGACTTTGAGCGAAAATCATCAGTGCGGAAAAACCTAATACCCAAACATCTAAAACCCAAAGTGATTGAGCATCACTGAAGAGATTGTTCATATGTGGTACAGACGCTTGTTACCTTTGAAGACTGTGCATCTTCCAGACGGTTAGGCGTCAACGGTCTAGAGCATCCAAGAGAAATTGTGGATCGTCGAGTGACCAATGTCTGTGAAGTTTTGGAAGTCACCTATGAATACTTACCACGAGTGATTGGGCGAGGTCTATGTGACCTTAGCTCAAGGGGAATATGGTAAGTGATACGTATCAAACTTATCTATAATTTTTTATTGTTCCATGCTATTATATTATCTATCTTGCATGTTTTATATGCATTTATATGATTTTTATATGATTTTTGGTACTAACTTATTAACCCAGAGCCCAATGCTAGTTTCTATATTTTTCCTTGTTTCTGAGTTTCGCAGAAAAGGAATATCCAGCGCAGTCCAAACGGAACGAAACTTTTTACGGATTTTTCTTGGACCAGAAGACATCCGATGTACTTGGAGTACACGCCAGGGGGTCCACGAGGCGGCCACAAGGATGGGGGCGCCCCCAGGGGGATAGGGCGCACCCCCTACCTTGTGGGCCCCTTGTGCCTCCCCTGACCGACTTCTTCCGCCTATAAATACCAATATATTCCAGAAGCATCAGAACATCCATCAAAACCACTTTTCCGCCACCATAACCTTCTGTTCTCACGAGATCCCATCTGGAGGCCTTTTCCGGTACTCTGTCAGACGGGGAATCAACCATAAAGGGCATCTACATCAACCCTATTGCCCTTCTGATGAAGTGTGAGTAGTTTACCACAGACCTACGGTTCCATAGCTAGTAGCTAGATGTCTTCTTCTCTCTCTTTGGTATTCAATACCATGTTCTCCTCATTGTTCTTGGAGATCTCTCCAATGTAATCTTCTTTTGCGGTGTGTTTGTCAAGATCCGATGAATTGTGGGTTCATGATCAGATTATCTATGAATAATATTTGAGTTTCTTTTGAATCCTATTATGCATGATCTTATATCTTAGTAATTCTCTTTGAACTATCGGTTTTGTTTGGCCAACTTGATTGATAATTCTTAAAATGGGAGAAGTGATTTTCTTTGGGTTCAATCTTGCGGTGCTCAATCCTAGTGACAGTAGGAGACATGACACGTATTGTATTGTTGCCATCGAGGATAAAAAGATGGGGTTTCCATCATATTGCTTTTGTTAATTCCTCTACATCATGTCATCTTGCTTAAGGCGTTACTCCGTTCTTATGAATTTAATACTCTAGATGTAGGCAGGAGTCGGTAGATGTGTGGAGTAATAGTAGTAGATGCAGGCTTGAGTTGGTCTACTTGTGTCGACGTGATGCCTATATTCATGATCATTGCCATAGATGTCGTTATCATTATTCGTTTCTTTATCAATTGCTTGACAGTAATTTGTTCACACACACCGTAAACTTTCTATCATGAGAGAAGCCACTAGTGAAACCTATGGCCCCCGGGTCTCGTTTACATCTTATAAGTTTTCAGATCTACTATCTTGCAATCTTTTACTTTTCATTCTATAAACCAAAAACCCAAAAATATTTACTTTACTTGTTTATCTATCTCTATCGGATCTCACTGTTGCAAATAACCTAGAAGGGATTGACAACCCCTTTATAGTGTTGGGTGCAAGTTGTTGATTGTTTGTGCAGGTATTTGGCGACTTTTGTGTAATCTCCTACTGGATTGATACCTTGGTTCTCAACAAACTGAGGGAAATACTTACTTCACTTTGCTGCATCACCCTTTCCTCATCAAGTGAAACACCAACGTTACCTCGGGAAAGCAGCGAGGAAGTAGGAGAATTTCCGGCGCCGTTGCCAGGGAGATCTATACCAAGTCAAGACCTACCAAGTACCTATCAATAAACTCTCATCTCTTGCATTTACATTATTTTCCATTAGCCTCTCGTTTTCCCCTCCCCCAGTTCTAAAACAATTTTTGAAAGATTTTCCTTTGACTTTTCTTTGCCCTTCTTTCGTCTTGTTTGCTTGCTTTCTTGTATGCTTGTGTGTTGGATTGCTTGCTTTGTCACTATGGCTCGAGAAAATACCAAATTATGTGATTTCTCCAACACCAATAGTAATGATTTTATTTGTACTCCGATTGCTCCCGCTAGTAATGCGGCATCTTGTGAGATTAATGCTTCTTTATTGAATCTAGTCATGAAAGATCAATTCTCTGGCCTTCCTAGTGAAGGTGCCACATCTCATCTGAATAATTTTGTTGATTTGTGTGATATGAAAAATAAAAGAGATGTGGATAATTATCTTGTTAAAAGAGATCTGAATAATCTAGTCATGAAAGATCAATTCTCGTTTTCACTAAGAGATCGGGCTAAAACTTGGTTTTTATCTTTGCCTAAAAATAGTATGTATTCATGGAATAAGTGCAAAGATTATTTTGTTGCCAAGTATTTTTCTCCTGCTAAGATCATCTCTCTTAGGAACGATATTGTGAATTTTAAACAACTTAATCATGAGCATGTTGCACAATCTTGGGAAAGGATGAAACTTATGGTAAGAAATTGTCCTACACATGGTTTGAATCTATGGATGATTATACAGAAAAATTATGCCGGATTAAACTTTGCTTCTCAAAATCTTTTAGATTCGACCATGGGAGGTACTTTCGTGGAAATCACTTTAGGAGAAGCTACTAAACTCCTAGATAATATAATGATTAACTACTCTCAATGGCATACCGAAATATCTTCCACTAGTATAAAAGTGCATGCTATTGAAGAGATTAATGTTTTGAGTGGAAAGATGGATGAACTTATGAAATTATTTTCAACCAAGGGTACTAATATTGATCCTAATGATATGCCCTTATCCACTTTGATTGAAAATAATAATTAATCTATGGATGTGAATTTTGTTGGTAGGAATAATTTTAGTAACAATGCTTATAGAGGAAATTTTAATCCTAGGCCTTTTTCTAGTAATTCATCTAACAATTATGGTAATTCCTACAACAATTCTTATGGAAATTATAATAATATGCCCTCTGATTTTGAGAATAGTGTTAAAGAATTTATGAATTCTCAAAAGAATTTTAATGCTATGATTGAAGAAAAATTGCTTAAGATTGTTGATTTGGCTAGAAGTGTGGATCTAATTTCTCTTGATGTTGATTCTTTGAAGCTTAGATCTATTCCACCAAAGCATGATATCAATGAGTCTCTCAAAGCTATGAGAATTTCCATTGGTGAGTGAAAAGAAAGAACCGCTAGGCTGCGTGCTACAAAGTGTGGTTTATGAAAACGTGTTCTTCTCGGTCCCATGAAAATAATGATGAAGATCTTAAAGTGATTGATGTGACTCATATTGAATCTTTGTTTTCAAAAATAAATCTTGATAAAGATGGGACTGGAGATGAGTCTACTTTAGTTAAGAGGCGTCCCAATGATTCGAAGTTTTTAGATCTTGATGAAAAAATTGATAAGAAAGGGATAGATGAAGTCAACACCCTAAGTAGTGATGAACCTACTAAATTGGATCTCAAGGAATTTACTTATGATAGTTGTTCTTTAATAGATTGTATTTCCTTGTTGCAATCCATGTTGAATTATCCTCATACTTATAATCAAAATAAAGCTTTCACTAAACATATTGTTGATACTATGATGCAATCCTTTGAAGAAAAACTTGAATTGGAAGTTTCTATCCCTACAAAACTTTATGATCAGTGGGAACCTACTATTAAGATGAAGATTAAAGATTATCAGTGGCATGCTTTGTGTCATTTGGGTGCTAGCGTTTCTACGATCCCAAAAAGTTTATGCCATGTGCTAGGGTTTCGTGAAATTGACGAGTGCTCTTTAAATTTGCATCTTGCGGATTCCACTATTAAGAAACCTATGGGAAGAATTAATGATGTTCTTATGCAAATAGGAATTATGTGCCCGTAGATTTCATTGTTCTCGATATAGATTGCAATCCTACATGTCCTATTATTCGTGGTAGACCTTTCCTTAGAACAATTGGTGCAATTATTGATATGAAAGAAGGAAACATTAGATTTTGATTTCCATTAAGGAAGGGCATGGAACACTTTCCAAGAAATTAAATTAAATTGCCTAATTAATCTATTATGAGAGCTACCTATGGATTGCATACCAAAGATGATAATACCTAAATCTATTTGCTTTTTATGACTAGCTAAGGGCGTTAAACAATAGCACTTGTTTGGAGGCAACCCAATTTTATTTTTGCTTTTTCACTTTTTGGTTCTATTTTGCAAGTTTTACACATTATTACTTCTATAGTAATTGTGTGTATCTGTTTTAATTAGTTTTTGAGCCAAGTAAGACCTTTGTGATGGTTTACGGGTATTGTTGATTTGATTTTGCTGAAAAACAAAAACTTTTACATCCAATGCAGGAAATTCAGTAAATCACTGGAACGTCGAAACCTTTTGAAATATTTACACAAAATTGATATACAAATTCCCCACGTCGTCCAATTTTTATCAGAATTTTTAGAGTTACAGAAGTATGCCAAGTTTACAGATTGCTACAGACAATTCTGTTTTTCGACATATTCTGTTTTTATGTGTTGTTTGCTTATTTTGATGCATATATGGCTAGTATCGGGGGGGGGGGGTATGAACCATGGAGAAGTTGGAATACAATAGATATTACACCAATATGAAATTAGAATAAGATCACAACAGTACCTTGGGTGATTATTTTCTTTGTTTTACTAATGGCGCTCACGAAATTTTCTGTTGAGTTTTGTGTTGTGAAGTTTTCAAGTTTTGGGTAAGGATTAGATGGAATATGGAATAAAGAGTGGTAAAAGCCTAAGCTTGGGGATGCCCAAGGCACCCAAAGGTAAAATTCAAGGACGGGCAAGAGCCTAAGCTTGGGGATGCCCCGGGAAGGCATCCCCTCTTTCGTCTTCATCCATCGGTAACCTTACTTCAGATTATATTTTTATTCAGTACATGATATGTGTTTTGCTTGGAGTATCGTGTATGATATGAGTCTTTGATTTTTAGTTTGTTACAACCATCCTTGTTGTACACACCTTTTGAGAGGGACACGCTTCAATTGTGATTTATTATAATACTCTATGTGCTTCACTTATATCTTTTGAGCTAGGCAATTTTGCTCCAGTGCTTCACTTATATATTTTTAGAGCACGGTGGTGGTTTTATTTTGTAGAAATTTTTAAACTCTCTTGCTTCACTTATATTGTTTTGAGAGTTCTTAAGAGCATCATGGTAATTTGCTTGGTTATGAAATTAGTCCTAATATGATAGACATCCAAAGGAGATATAATAAAAACCTACATATAGAGAGCATTAAAATTATGTGAAGTTTGACTCCTTGTAATTGTTTTGAGATGTTAAGATGGTAATAGTCGAGTCATGATAAAGGTAGTTGGTGAGGTTAAAGAAATAATTGTGTTAAGGTTTGTGATTCCCGAAGCATGGATGTATGGCCTATGTAACCAAATTTGCGTGCACTGTATTTTGAGTGTTTCATCTTTGTGGGAAGGTCGGGGGCGCAAGATGGTTAACTCCTTCCAACCTGCCCCCTAGGGGCATGCGTCGTAGTGTTTTTCTTTGAGGTCTAAGTAGATTTTTTACAATAAGTATGTGAGTTCTTTATGACTAATATGAGTCCATGGATTATACGCACTCTCACCCTTCCACCGTTCTAGCCACTCTAGTGCCGCGCAACTTTCGCCGGTGCAAAACACCTCCTTATACCTTCCTCAAAACAGCTACCATAGCTACCTATTATGGCATTTCCATAGCCATTCCGAGATATATTGCCATGTAACTCCACCGTTCCATTTATTATGACATGCTTCATCATTACCATATTGCTTTGCATGATCATGTAGTTGACATAGTATTTCTGGCAAGGCCACCTTTTATATTTTTCATACATGTCACTCTTGGTCATTTCACATCCCGGGAAACCACCGGAGGCATTCATATAGAGTCATATATTTGTTCTAATACCGAGTTGTAAGTAAATAAAAGTGTGATGATCATCATTATAAGAACATTGTCCCATGTGAGGTCATCAAAAATAAAAGAGGCCGAAGAAGCCCAAATAAAATAAAAGAGGCCAAAGAAGCCCACCAAAAAAACAGGTCAAAGAACCCAAAATAAAAATATAAAAAACGGGGAGAGAAAATGAGAGAAAGAGAGAAGGGACAATGTTACTATCCTTTTCCACACTTGTGCTTCATCATAGCACCATGTTCTTCATGATAGAGAGTCTCCTATGTTGTCACTTTCATATATCACGAGTGGGAATTTTCCGTTATAGAACTTGGCTTGTATATTCCAATGATGGACTTCCTCAAATGCCCTAGGTCTTCATGAGCAAACAAGTTGATGCACACCCAGTAGTTTTCTTTTGAGCTTTCATACACTTATAGCTCTAGTGCATCCGTTACATGGCAATCCCTACTGACTCACATTGATATCGATTGATGGACATCTCCATAGTCCATTGATTTGCCTAGTTGATGAGAGACTTTCTCCCATCTTTTGTCTATTACCACCTCCAGTCCACCCATAGTGCTATGTCCATGACTCGCGCTCATATATTGCGTGAAGAGTTGAAAAGTTTGAAAGAGTAGAGCATGAAAGCAATTGCTTGTTGACTCCAGGATGGTCATGAGAAGTGCTTTGTGCTAAGAAAAGGGAGCATAAGGACTATATGATTTGTAGGGATAACGTTCTTTAGCCATGTTATTTTTGAAGCTTTATAGATTTCTTTTGGTATGGTTAAAGTATTATTCTTTTGATATTGAGAAATTTTTATTTCGAGTCTTATGGATCTGAACATTCATGCCACAATAAATAATATTACATTGATAAATATGTTGGGTAGCATTCCACATCAAAAATTCTGTTTTTATCATTTACCTACTCGAGGACGAGTAGGACTCAAGCTTGGGGATGCATGATACGTCTCCAACGTATCTATAATATTTTATTGTTCCATGCTATTATATTATCCATCTTAGATGTTTTATATGCCTTTATATGATATTTTGTATGATTTATGGGACTAACTTATTAACCCAGAGCCCAGTGCCAGTTTCTGTTTTTTCCCTCGTTTTTGAGTTTCACACAAAGGAATATCAAACGGGGTCCAAACGGAACAAAACTTTTTGAAGATTTTCCTTGGACCAGAAGACATCAAATGGACTTGGAGTACGCGCCAGGGGATCCACGAGGTGTCCACAAGGGTGGGGGGCGCCCCCAGGGGGTAGGGCATGCCCCCCTACCTTGTGGGCCCCTCGTGCCTCCCCCGGTCGACTTCTTCCACCTATAAATACCAATATATTCCAGAAACATTAGAACATCCCTCAAAACTACTTTTCCACCGTCGTAACCTTCTGTTATCGCAAGATCCCATCTGGTGGCCTTTTTCGGTACTCTGATGGAGGGGGAATCAACCACGCAGGCCATCTACATCAACCCTATTGCCCTTCCGATGAAGAGTGAGTAGTTTACCATAGACCTACAGGTCCATAGCTAGTAGCTAGATGGCTTCTTCTCTCTCTTTGATCATCAATACCATGTTCTTCTCATTGTTCTTGAAGATCTATCCGATGTAATTGTTGGCACACGAACACGTCACCATGTACCCTTGACGCCGGGGGTGATGCACCGCATCTCACGTCGAAGGAGACCCGTCCGGAAGCGCGGTACGCAAGCAATCCGGCGGGCGCCTTTCTAGACCCGAAGCCCCGCTTGCCCGGGAGGGACCCCGTCCGGGCTCGCAGCGTCTATGGGATACCCTAGGTCGACCTGATCACCCCTAGGGCCTCGTGGATCGCCTCCCTGCAACAAGAAGAACGAACAAAGAACGAAGAAGAATAAGAACAAGGGTTAAGGAGAAAAGGTAAAGGTAAAATGTGGTAGATGAATTGATCGATTGTGCGTTGTTTAATCGGCCGTCACCCCTTAGGTATATAAGAGGTGGCTGGACTTCTTGTGCAAGGAAAATGCATGGATTCACGTCTAAAACCCTAGCCAAATTCAGATTGGTTTTGTCCGAACTTTCCAAAACTGTTCGGTTTCAACTCGCTGCACCTTGCGGGTAATTTTGAGGTGGTAAACGACCACGGACGGAAAAGAACCCAAAAGCAATCTTAACCGTTTCGACGAGGCGAACAACTTTCATGTTGAACATTTTTCGATTTGAAGCCAAATTCTAGGTCAAAACGGTCACGCAAAACTGGCTGTTATTCGCGCTACCCATCACATACATGGCCGGTGGGGCGCGCCACTTATGGCTCTGTGACAGGGCTGCGTTCGGATGGATGTAACTTTTGCATACGTACTCGGATTGGGACGATTTGTATATCAAAATCGACCGTTTCAACGAGACGAAGACAATCCATGTAGGAAGTTTTTCCATACGATGCAGTCTTGGTGGTGTTATCACCCGAATAGTGTTCTGAATACAAAATCTCAGTATTCCGAACAGAACTTCGGCCTTCGAGATGAGATTGGATGGCGATAGTCCAAACTTCAAAGATGTTAATATGGAAAATACGAAACTTTTTTATGTAGACCACTTATCCATTTTAGGTCATATTAATTAAGTTATTGACCGTGCCAAAATCTAGTGTCAACACATGCCCCCTGTTTTTTGGGAAAACTTGGACGCCGAAAAATAATTTGCACATAGCTTGTTCTAAGGACGATGTCAACACTCCATCGGAAATTTTGCCTGTTTTTAGGACGATAAGTATATATCGACCATTCCTTGTTTGAACCTCCTGATGCAAACTTGGGCGAAAACTTCTCAACTTCTATAACAATCCGGTGATAAGGTTTCATAGATCAAAACCATACTCCGAACCATATTGTTCACCCTTTCGCTAGGATTTTTCATATAGTCAAGAATGAACTTCCCCCAGTTCTTACTCCGCCTGCATAAAAGTTTCATTAGTGGCCGAATCTGTGGACTTCGGTTCGGCCTTATTTATGTTGACAGGAGAAAGCATCGGCTACTGAGAGAAATGCAACACGCCATGATTAACATAGTAGCCGAATGTTTGCTGTGCAAACTCTTTCGAATTGTCATGTCTAAATATATGAACAATCTTAATGCAACCCAAGGTAAATTTTGCATCTAGATATACCCTAAGATAAACTATAAGCGATTCGTCAAAACATTGATAACCCTTGGATATTTGTTGCACTACTCATAACGAATCACCAAAAGCCTCAATATGTATAGCACCTATAGCAAGTAAAAGAGTCAACCCGAATAACAATGCATATTCGGCTTTGATTAATCGTGCATAAAAATATTCTAAGCGGCATGAGGCTTCAAAAATAGTACCACAAGGAGATATATAAACAACACCAACACTTTGGCCATTGCTACGAATTGAACCATCAAAACATAATCTCCATAATACTAGAGAGACAAGGCTAATATCAATATTATGCATGTCATTAATCCGATGTTCAGCAATAAAATCAGCTATGATTTGGCCTCTTATAGATCTCAAAGATGCATCAGCCAAATCATATCCAAACAAAGTATAACCCCACTAGCCAATTCTGCAACTATGAATTGATCTATGCAACGTTTATTCAATGATGTCTCAACTTCATTCAATCATAATATATGCATACATATGAATTTCCATGAGCACACACCTTGTCTCGCTCTCCAATCAAACTAAGGACGATGTTAGAATACTACACCAGCCATGCATTGACATACTCTTAGGACGATAGATAAATATCAGCCATTACCATGTAAACCTCATTCAAAGCACATATAGCCGAAATAAACAAATGAAATGAGAAGTATTTCGGCCCTTTGGATCAGCAACAAACTTTTAGCTAATCAAATGTATAGTGACTTGGTAACCCTTTGATGATGTAAGAAATTATATGGCACCCATGGATTAAAATAAGCCCATTGAGGGTTACCAATCATACCCGATGACGAATTCCATGGCATAGGCGTTAATGGCATAGTTGAAGAATATGGATAATATGTAGATTGAAGATGCTGAAACCTTCGGCTTGGTCCTTCATAGTTTTCACTATTTTCCTTCTTCACCTTTGCCGCACTCCTTGTAATGGAAGCTTGCATATAATTCTTATTTTGAGCACTTCCTTTGGGAACCCATGCCATGTTCCTTTCTTCAAGTTCTTGTGCACTAAGTTTTTGTAATTTCTTCTTTTGCCAATATGATAAGCCGAGTGGGCACCTTGGCTGTGATTCTGTTTCAACAAATGGCAACTCTTTTTTCGCCTTGTGCACCCTCAAGTTATTTTCTTCGGATTTGGCACTTTGATCTTTAGCAATTGATTGCATCACTTCTTTGTCTTTTTTAGCCAATGTCAACATTTTAATTGGATCTTTGTTGTTTGAGATCAAATCTGAAGTAGCACACTTACGACCATCTCTCTTGACCCGGTATACTTGCTTGACCACCCCTTCATTCTTCCTTGAGCTCTGAACCGATTCCTTATGATCGAAACAGTCTTTAACATGTGATTGTTCGACTGTTGATCTTCTCGGAGCTGCATAGTAATTGTGAGATGGTTTAAAATAAGATGGAGAATGTGCCCTTGTATCATACCTGTCCCGTGATGGATATGAATCTACATGAGCATAGGGAGGCATCCACGGCATTGGCATTGGCGTCCCAAAATAAGGAGATGAATATGTTGCATAAAAATTGTCACTTTCCAATACCGATCCTCATACTTGCGCGTTGGGGGTGATCTTGGTTTCTTTGCATGATTTGGCCGATAAGCATTCTTCTCTTCACTCTTCTTTTGATATGTATCCAATAGTTCAGCGAAAGTGATTTTTGATCGCTTACACTTGCACTTATTTCTGTCTTTGTTTTCTTTTGGTTTTCTTTCATCGATCATTGGATTTCCTTGTTGCCCCCTAGCCCTTGGCGTCTTCACTGTAGCTTCGATGGAATTCTTGCCGTCAAGATTATGTTCATTATGCTCTTCAACAACTTCTTTACTTGAAAACTTGATCTCATCACCTGCAGTTTTTACCTTCTCTTTAAATGGATCGGCTTGAAGCAGCCGATGCAAAAACTTTTTTCCATCGGGACCAATCAGAATAGACTGGTCATCTCTTGGCGTTTCAACAATTCTCAATCGTCCTTTATCAATGACCGATTTAACTATTTGGTGAAACATATTACAATCCTCAAAATTATGTTTGAAAGAATGATGCAACCTACAATACATTCGTCCTTGAATTGATGGCTTGACATGGTGATCAAGAATTATTATGTAATTATTTTCGGCAAGAAATCAAACATTTTATCACACATACTTGAATTGAAGGTATACTTCTTATTTTCTAGCCGATCTTGGTATGAGAACGGCTTTGGAGGTAAGCAAACGAATGGTTCAGATTTGGAATCTCTCCATTCGGCTATGCAATGTGTTTTGCACTCTATATCTGATGTATTCCGATAAGATATTATAATAGCATCGGTTTGCTAAAAAGATTTTAACCTTGGCTTTAAATTTCTGAAATCAAAGTAGTTAGAACATACATGTCTCAACTGAGGCCATGCGTAAGCCAAGTATGAAGCAAGCAAAGCAACCCAATTAGATATGAATTTTAAATAAAGCAATGGGAAAAACTTTGGTTGCAATAATAAATCACTATCGGTCTTTGTAAATGGCACAATAGGTTGACCGATATGTTCTATAAGAATTTTATTGCTAACAAGTAAATTACCCTTCTTCATTGGTCTTTCAAAATTACTTATGAGGATTTTTCTAATAGATGCATCAACAATAAAGTTGTGACCAAATCCGAAAATAGGTAAATTACTTGCTACACATACCTCTTTAAATATGTTGAGAGAGGATGATGGTGGTGTAACTTGAACAATATCTTGCTCTATTTTTGGATGGCTCCCCAACACATTATCATCATCTTTTTCTTGATTCCATGCATCATTACTTGGAAGATCCTTGTCAGCCGAACCTTGTTCGACTACTTGCTCTTGTCCTTGAGGCTTGTCAATTTCTATGGCACGGAACTCATATGGCAGGAAATAGGTTCCATTAACTTCAGAAAAATCAAGCACGGCTGTTTTCCTATGCTTGCTATGCCCTTTCTCAATGATGCTTGCATCTTTGAATTTGATTGATTCGGAATATATACTACTTGATTCGGCTTTTTCAACTGAAGTACTTTTAGATTCTGAATCATCATTCTTTTCATCGATTATATCAATTGGCAAAGCCTTTTTCCTTTGAGCCAATTCCCTATCAATTCTCTCTTGGTGAAGTACTTGCACCTTATCGCGCAGAGCTTTAACTCCCCTCTCAATTTCATCCCGCTCTAGATCAGTTTGCCCCCAATGCTTTTAGGATCTTTCGGCAATGAACTATTAGTATAGCCGAAATTGTGCAACTGTGTAGAGGGTGTATAATATGTTGCGGCACTAGGTGGAGGCATATGCAATGGTGTATAACAATATGCTCTCTCGGCAATTCTATCGATTGATGAAGTTTCATCTTCTTGCCAAACTCTAGCCTTTATTGCAGCATAATCAGGATACAACCCCTTTTTATATTGTTTAAGGCAAAGAGCATTAATCCTCTTATTTTGTGTCAAGCTCTTTTTTAATGCAGCCACAACCTCTTCTGGAAGGGATTGCTCCACAATACTTTCAGATTCTTCTGGCAATGATCCGTGAGTGTTGCCGAAATTCTTGACTTGCATAGAGCATGCATTATATGCCACAATATTAGATGACGTCATGTGCACTGCTGGAAATTTTTCACTTATTCACCTATGACCATGAAGGGGTGGAGCCGAATTATGAGCATCTATAGTTGTATACAGTGCCAAAAATTTACTAGCATGAGGTGTAGCATATGATGGTTGAGAGTAACTGGACAAATAGCTAGTAGTAGCATGGCCAATTCTCCTATCCACCGGCAAGGTTGGATTCACATATTGCAAATTAGTTGCCGATGAATAAAAGGGTGAAACACTTTCTTGTATGCTATTGGATATTTTGATATGAGGTGTTTCAAATTGGTTAACCAAACCCATCATGTTGTTCATCGGCATATGGATTTGTGGGGTTGTCGATGCATGAGAGTTTGGATACATATGTTGTACGTTACTAAAATCATAAGAATTTGAAGCATGAAGATTGTTTTGCATCGGCCCTTGCGTAAAACTAGATGCATCATTGATAAAATTAGGGCTAGCCGATACATTGTGCTCATTTGGTGATCTAGCAACAACATATGAATTATTTGCATCTACAAAGGGGAACTGGGTATTCATATTACCTTTGTAGATTGCAGCAACTTAATGACAATCTCTTCATAGCAAGAACAGGCTGGAGACCGTTCGAAGCTTCGTCCCCAGCGGAGTCGCCAAAAAGTTTTTTCACACATGAACACGTCACCGAGTACCCTCGACGTCGGGGGTGATGCACTGCAGCTCACGTCGAAGGAGACCCGCCGGAAGCGCGGTACGCAAGACAATCCGGCGGGCGCTTTTATAGACCCGAAACCCCACACGCCCGGGAGGGACCCCGTCAGGACGCACGACGGCTATGGGCTGCCCTAGGTCGGCCTGACCGCCCCTAGGACCTTGAGGTTCGCCGCCCTGCAAACGAAGAATGAGTGAAGAACGAGAAGAAGACGAACTAGGGTTCAGGAGAAAAGGTAAAGATAAAAAATGGTAGATGAATTGATTGAATGTGTGTTGTTCAATCGGCCGTCACCTTTTAGGTATATAAGAGGTGGCTGGACTTCCCGTGCAAGGAAAAGGCTTGGATTCACGTCCAAAATCCTAGCCAAATTCGGATTGGTTTTGTCAGAACTTTCCAAAATTGTTCGGTTTAAACTGGCTGCACCTTACGGGTAATTTTTGACGTGGTAAACGACCTCGGATGGAAAAGAGCCCAAAAGCAATCTTGACCATTTCGACGAGACGAACAACTTTCATGTTGAACTTTTTTCTATTTGAGGCTATCTTCTAGGCCAAAACGGTCACGCAAAACTGGCGGTTATTCGCGCTACACATCAGACACGTGGCTGGTGGGGCGCGCCACTTATGGCTCTGTGACAAGGCTGCGTTTGGATGGCTGTAGCTTTTGCATACGAACTTGGATTGGGACGATTTTTATATCAAAATCAACCGTTTCGACGAGACAAAGACAATTCATGTAGAAAGAATTTTCATATGAGGCAGTGTTGGTGGTGTTATCAGCCGAATAGTGTTCTGAATACAAAATCTCAGTATTTCGAACACAACTTCGGCCTTCGAGATGAGATTGGATGGCGATGGCCCAAACTTCAAAGATGTTCATATGGACAATACGAAACTTTTTTATGTAGACCACTTATCCATTTGAGGTCATATTAATTAAGTTATTGACTGTGCCAAAATCTGGTGTCAACAGTAATCTTCTTTTGCGGTGTGTTTGTCATGATCCGATGAATTGTGGGTTTATGATCAGATTATCTATGAATAATATTTGAGTTTATTCTGAATTACTTTATGCATGATCTTATGTCTTAGTAATTATTTTTGAACTATCGGTTTCGTTTGGCCAACTACATTGATAATTCTTGCAATGGGAGAAGTGCTTTGCTTTGTGCTCAATTTTGCGGTGCTCAATCGAAGTGACAGTAGGGGACATGACACGTATTGTATTGTTGCCATCAAGGATAAAAAGATGGGTTTTTCATCATATTGCTTGAGTTAATTCCTCTACATTAGGTTGATGTCCACTACACAACTTGTTCTTGTAGACTCGTGCTGGGCCTCCAAGCGCAGAGTTTTGTAGGACTGTAACAAATTTCCCTCAAGTGGATGATCTAAGATTTATCAATCCGTGGGAGGTGTAGGATGAAGATGGTATCTCTCAAACAACCCTGCAACCAAATAATAAAAAGTCTCTTGTGTCCCCAACACACCAAATACAATGGGAAATTGTATAGGTGCACTAGTTCGGCGAAGAGATGGTGATAAAAGTGTATTATGGATAGTAGATATTGGTTTTTGTAATAGTAGCAATAAAAAACAGCAAGGTAGCAGGTGATAAAACGGAGCAAAAACTGTATTGCAATGCTTAGAAACAAGGACTAGGCTCTGTACTTTCGCTATTGCAATCTCTCAACAATGCTAATATAATTAGATCATATAACCATCGCTCAAAGTGCGATGAAGAATCACTCCAAAGTTCCTATCTAGCGGAGAACATAAGAAGGAATTGTTTGTAGCTATTAATTCCGATTGATCTATCCAAGAGTTCGTACTTAAGTAACACAAGTTATTCTTTCTGATTGATCTATCCAGAGTTCGTACTAGAATAACACAAGTTATGCTTTTCAATCAATCTATCAAGAGTTCATACTAAAATAACACCAAAAATTCAGACTCATAATACTCAATCCAACACAAAGAACCTCAAAGAGTGCCCCAACATTTCTACCGGATAAACAAAGACAAGAACGTGCATCAACCCCTATGCATAGATTACCCCAATGTCACCGCGGGAATCCGCAAGTTGAGTGCCAAAACACATATCAAGTGAATCAAATATGATACCCCATTGTCACCACGAGTATTCAATTGCAAGACATATATCTAATGTTCTCTAATCCACAAACTCAAAAGGAAATACTCAATTTGTCACAACAAGATAGAGAGGGGAAAAGACCATATGATCCGACTATATTAACAAAGCCCACGATACATCAAAATTGTAACATCTCAAGAACACGAGAGAGGATTAAACACATAGCTACTAGTACAAACCCTCAGCCTCGAGGGTGGACTACTCCTTCCTCATCATGGTGGCTGCCGGGATGATGAAGATGGCCACCTGTGATGATTTCCCCCTCCGACGCAGTGCCGTAAAGAGCTCTAGATTGGATCTTGTGGACAACAGCGCCTTGCGGTGGCGGAACTTCTGATCTAGGTTCACCCCGAGGGTTTTTGGAATATTTGGGAATTTATAGGGTAAAGAGGCGGTGCGGGAGGCCACCGAGGTAGGGACAACCCATCTGGGCGCTCCTGGGCCCCCAGGCATGCCCTGGTGGGCTGTGCCCCCCTCGGGGCACCCCCCAGGTGCTGCTCTGGCCCATTGATTTCCTGCGATGTAAAAAAACAAGCAAAAAACAGCAACTGGCTCTGGCCACAGCGTCAATAGGTTAGTCCCAAAAATGATATAAACTTGCTATAAAAAGATTGTAAAACATCCAAGAATGATAATAAAACAGCATGAATACTTCATAAATTATGGATACGTTGGATACGTATCACATGTCATCTTGCTTAAGGCGTTACTCCATTCTTATAAACTTAATGCTCTAGATGCAGGTAGGAGTCGGTCGATGTGTGGAGTAATAGTAGTAGATGCAGGCAGGAGTCGGTCTACTTGTCTCGAACATGATGCATATATTCATGATCATTGCCATAGATGTCGTTATAATTATTTGCTTTTCTATCAATTGCTTGACATTAATTTGTTCACCCACCGTAAACTTGCTATCATGAGAGAAGCCACTAGTGAAACCTATGGCCCCCGGGTCTCTTTTACATCTTATAAGTTTTCAGATGTACTATCTTGCGATCTTTTCAATCTATAAACCAAAAACCCAAAAATATTTACTTTACTTGTTTATCTATCTCAATCGGATCTCACTTTTGCAAATAACCTGGAAGGGAATGACAACCCCTTTATAGCGTTGGGTGCAAGTTGTTGATTGTTTGTGCAGGTATTTTGGCGAATTATGTGTAATCTCCTACTGGATTGATACCTTGGTTCTCAACAAACTGAGGGAAATACTTACTTCACTTTGCTGCATCACCCTTTCCTCTTCAAGGGAAACACCAACATTACCTCCGGAAAGCTACGAGGAAGTAGTAAGGATTGTGTGTCCTTTGGTTTAAATACCAAGCCGCCCTAACTAGACGTACAACTATCACACCAGTTGGAACTGGTCTACCAAATCAATGTCTTCACCTTGTTACTAGTTCTATTTCCTCAAATCTTTCATTTCTTCGCATATTTCTTGATGCAATTGATCGTTACTATTTGAAGACTTTGACTGAAGACTTTCTCAATTTCCTCAATCCTATTTCTTCAGTCAATCTGTCTTCCGCATGCTTATCCTGTTTACATGCTACCTGTGCTCTGTGCTTGTTTCATTTCATCATGATGACTATGTTACTGTCCCGTCATGTTTGCATCTGAGTACTTATTCCGCTACTTGTAGTTCTTCACTTAGCTATTTCTTCAAGACGTAATTTCTCAGTGACGAATTTGTAAAAAATCGCCTAATTAACCCCCTCTAGTCGATATAACACACTTTCAATTGGTATCAGAGCAAGGTACTCCCTTGTTCTGTGTGATTTTGGTTTAACCAACTGGAGATTTAGTTATGTCGACTGCAGGCATGATCAAAGTCTTGGCTGGGTGTCCTACCTTCAATGGGACGGACTACCCCTACTGGAAGAATAAGATGTGCATGCATCTTGAGGCAATTGACAAATATCTCTGGTACGTTGTGGAAATGGCGTCCCTGCCATCACTCCTTCTGTGAATGCTGCTGATGTGAAGATATTAAAGCAACTCGACTCTCAAGTGAAGAATATCATTTGTGGCCATATGAGCAAAGGGCAGTATGGCAGAGTGAGTGCTTTGGAAACTTCAAAGCCTATCTGGTATAGGATATCCAAAGTCAACAAAGGAATCTCAACCCAACGTGATTCTCGAGTTGACGTTCTTCGCAATTTCTTAAACCGCTTCAAAAGACTCGACAATGAAAACATTCAACAAACTTTCGATCGCCTCAATGACATCTCAAATGAGCTTCAAGCACTTGGTGCTACAGACATCACTCAACTGTCAACAAAATGGCAACAACAACACTGCTGACGATGGCAACGATGACTTCGCTCCCACCTATTGCTTCATGGAAAAAGGTGCCAAGGTACTCAAACATCCCTCCTCCGATTCTAGTGAAGCTGAATATGATGAAAACCTCAAACCAAGCTATTCCAAACTTGCTAACATTGTCGTGAAAGAACAAAAAGCTTTGGGAAGGGTTCAAAATCTGCTAGACAAAAGAGATTACCTATTGGGTGAGGAACTAAATCAATCTCAAACTCTGACTGATAATCTTCAACGACTACAGTCCAAGTTTGACAACCTTCAAGTTCGTCATGTAACACTCTTAGCCGATCATGAGAAGCTTTCTTTTGAATTTCTTAAAAGAAAGCAAGATCTTGAGAAACTAAGGGTGAGTCATGAAGATCTTCAAAAGGAAAATGATTCGTTGCTTGCTCAACAGATCAGCATCGCTCACGAAAAATTTGATGCACCATGCTTATAATGTATTGAACGAGAAAATGCAAATTCCTCTCCTGAATGTTCAAATGCTTCTATCACTACAATTTCTTCAAATGATTCTGTGGTAACGATTTCCTCAACTGAGGAAACCGCTGATGCTACTAATGAAAATGCAGGGTTGAAGGAATTGTATGTGACAGGCATGTACAAAAGCCTCAAAGGGCATCAAATCATTTGCGATGTGCTCAAAAAGCAGATTCTGAATAGGAACCCTATTAAAGAGGGTATTACCTTTGAGAGGAAACTCAATGCTCATAGAACCTACTGGAAACCTGAGCAGTATCCCAAAACCTCATGGGTTGCTGCAAAAGTACCTCCCGTAGATCCATCTACCATATCTGGGTTCACATGTGAATCTTCATATTCGTCTGATGAGTCATTTGACTCCAACTATAAATTGTTCAAATATCAAAATTGTGAAGTATTTGCTAGATATGTTGGAACTAACTGCAAGAATGGTCCCCCTGTGAAGAAAATTTGGGTTCCCAAAAGGTACCTTCAAACTCTTCACGTGAATGTCATCCTCATGACACCTATGAATAACAGGAATCCCAAATCAAATTCTTCATATGGATCAAAGTCCTCACTTGGATCAAATACCTCATATGAACATCATCGTGCTAATGCTTCTGTTTTGTAGGGAAAATCAAAGGGTTATGAGTATGTGCATTATTCTTCTAATAATTATGTTCATAAGTCCTTGAAGAATTTCTCTGCTTACTCATATTCATACTCTAACCCCTCCTCTATGAAACGAAGAGCTCTGGCTTCAATGCCACCTTTTTCTTATGGAGCACGTAGAATGATGAATTCTTTGCCATCCCTCCAGATGTGGGTGGTGAAGAAAAGGAACTAATTTCTTATGAAGGGTCAGGTCTCCAGACGAACTTAATACATCTAAAGAATTTGCTGGAGACCTGAGTTTGCTTGAAAGGACGCAAGCTAATCACAAAGAAATGAATTACTCATTACTCACGTCCTTATACTACTATCTCTATTGCTCTAGTTGATGAAATTGATTCTGATTAAATTGATGTCATATTCTTCACTATGAAGTATATGAGTTCGTAAGATGCACTAATTCATCTGCAGGTTGATTCTCTCAAAACTACTGAGTGGGTCCTCGAAACTGGATGAAAAATCACATGACCGGTGACAAGAACTTATTGACGGACTCTACTTTATCTCCATCACATCTGAAGCATATCACTGACAAGATTGACACATGGACAAAGCCATGCTTGTCGAGTCTCTTGGATTCAACCTCATGTCTGTCTCAATGCTTTGTGATCTTGATATGGTTGTCGTCTTTGGCAAATATCGTTGTGTTGTTGTCTTGGAATCTCACAGCTCCAAAGTCTTCGAAGGCTTTAGGAGAGGAGACCTGTATATTATTGATTTCTCTACAGGACCATAGCCCGCCACATGTCTACATGCAAAAGCTTCAGAAGGATGGCTATGGCATCGACGACTCGGTCATGCTGCCATGAGGAACGTGCACACGCTTGTGAAGAAGAAGCACATCATTGTCATTGAGGGTGTCAAATTCCTCAAAGATCATCTTTGTGGAGCTTGTGAAGCTGGAAAGATGACCAAATATAAGCACCCCTAGAAGACTATCATGACTACCAGACCAAATACAGGCACCCCTCGAAGACTATCATGACTACCACTCATCCTTTTGAATTGCTTCACATGGACCTCTTTGGACACACTCATTATTTAGCACTAAAAAATGTAGCATCTCTATATGGCTTTGTTATTGTTGATGATTATTCTCGTTACACTTGGGTGCATATCATGACATTTAAACATGAAGTGTAGGAAATCTTCAAGCGATTTTCCTCAAGGACCTCTACGAATTTTAATGTGAAGATCAAGCATATCTGGAGTGACAATGGGACTGAGTTCAAGAACACTAGTCTTGATGACTATCTTGATGAACTTGGTATTACTCATGAGTTATCTACCCCATACACTCCTAAGTAGAATGGCGTTGTGGAGCGCGAGAAAAGGACTCTTGTTGAGATGGCTCGCACTATGCTTGATGAATACAAGATGCCTCGCCATTTCTGGCGTGAGGCTATCAATACTACATGCCACATCATCAATAGGGTATACCTCCACAAACTCCTCAAGAAAACCTCATATGAAGACAAGAAACCCTATGTTAGTTATTTCAAAGTCTTCGGTGCTAAATGCTGGATTAGAGATCCTCGCCGTAGTTCTAAATTTGCCCCAAAATCACATGAAGGTTTTATGCTCGGTTACGGAAAGGACTCGCACACCTACAGAGTCTTCAACACCCATCATCACAAGATTGTTGAAACTATAGATGTGCGATTCGATGAAACTAATGGCTCCCAAAAAGAGCACATGCCTCCTATGTTAGATGAAATACCTCCTGAGGAATCTATTAAGTGCAAGGCTACTGATGATATCATACCCACTGAAGAACTTGCTGAAGAAGTCATTCGAGACCATGAAGAAAATCATACCGATGCACCTGAAGAAATTGTTGCTCAAAAAATGCTCAGCCAAACCAAAGTCGTCAACCTGCTCATCCTCGTGTGGCAAAAAAGGTGTAGATTGAGAAAATCAACAACGACATCAGCGCACGAGGTCCTCTCACATGCTCAAAAGCTTCACACTTATCTAACTTTTGTGGGCACTTCGCTTTTGTCTCTATTACATAGCCCACCAAAGTTGATGAGGTATTACTGGAGCCTGAGAGGATTCAAGATATGCAAGAGGAATTGCATCAATTCGAGCTCAACAATGTGTGGGAACTCATAGCCGACCAGATCCTCGCAAGCACAATGTCATCGGTACCAAATGGATCTATCACAACAAGCAATACGAAAATGGCCTAGTGGTGAGGAATAAGGCTTGTCGTGGAGTTGTCACGGCAGATGTCCTAAGGGAAGGAATTGATTGCGGAGCCATAGCGACGTGGTTAGCTTAAAGGGGTTAAACAGGACAAAAGACAAGGGGAGTTTTATACTGGTTCGGCCCCTTGCGGTGAGGGTAAAACCTAATCCAGTTTGAGGTGGAATTGCTGGGGAGTCGATTGCTAGGGAGCGGATGCGCTTGCCTAGATCTCGATATGTTGTTTCTTGCCCTAAACCACAGCCGGCTTGCCCCCTTATATACACGGGTTGACGCCCTACGGCCTACGGAGTCCCGACCGGCTCATACAATCGTGTCCGGCCTGACGACTCTTGTTACATGCCTTACAATACAAGTCACATATATTTGAGGTTGATACTTACATGCTTTAAGCCGCCTCGGGCCTTGTGCCCTGACATAAACCGCCATCTTTAACATGCTTCTGGGCTTGGCCCATGAACCGCCATTGGGTAACCTGGCCCCTCCTGGAGGGGTCATATCAAATACTTATATCCCTAACATTATGCCCCAGGTTGATTTGAACTCGTTCATGTCAATCTTCCTTCATCTTCTCAAGAGAAACTATAACCCGCCATGATGTCGGCTCTTTAAATGGTGGTAACCCGCCATGACGTCATTTGTTACTTACTTTCGAACTGTCCAGATCTGAATAAATCTTCCGCATTTATTAGGATTCCGATAATCGAGGCGTCTATGTTGTTACTTACCTGCTTTTTCGCCTCCTTGATTCTCGCGCGTGACCCTTATCCACTATGCTTATAAATAGGGCCAGGAGGTCCTTTTCATTCTCTTCCTTTACTTCTCCCTCTTTGTCTTCTTCCTCGCAACGCTTACGCCTCCAAGCTATAATGGCGCCATCGTCCTCTGTCTCGTCCTCAACAGCGGTCGCTGCATCAACCTATCGTCACCAGGGTTCTTCCGCGCGCCACCGCCGTTCACTCGTCCAGGTACGTTCTTCTCGTTCCTTCCTTGTCGGGGATATACCCCGCGGTATGAACCGGCCGGAATTATGACCCGGCCGGACTTGGCGTTTTACTTATGACGGTTTACACTTGGCGATTCACTAGTAACCCGGAGGGTGGATCACGGATGACAAGGCCCAAGGCCCAGAAGGCCGGTTCATATTAATAATGGGCCGGTTTATGAAGAAAGCATAAGGAATATTCTCTTACAAAGAAAGCAAGAGTAGGACTCCTTGTAATAGATCAATCCTAGTCCTACTAGGACTAGTCATGTAACCCGCCCCTTCAACATATATAAGGAGGGGCAGGGCTCCACAAAGAGGGGAGGTGAGACAAGAGACAAGTTTTAGACAAGTTCTCACAAGTTTCTACGGCTAGACACCAAGAGCCGGTTTACCGGCGACACCATGAGGATCATAATGAGATCTAGCCTCAAACAGCACGTAGGGTTATTACCGGATGATGTTACCCGGGGCCCGAAGCTGTCTAAACCCTTGTCTTGCATCGCGTCCCTCGATTCCGCTCAACCCCTCTCAAGCTACTACATAGATGCGCGGCCTCACGACTAAGTCCGCTAAACCGGACATCTGACGTGACAATTCCACGACAGTTGGCGCCCACCGTGGGGCCTGCGCACGGTGGTGTTGAGGTCTTAGAGGGATTTCTAGGGATCGAGGAGCTCACAATTTTCCGGACGAAGAAGAGCCAGTTTGAAAGAAACTGCATCAGTTTAAAGTTCGTCGGACTAAATTGATGTTCTGTGGGGTCTAAAGGTTAAAATTCAGGGCTGCACCGTGAGCCGCCGCCTCTGCAAGCCGGATCCTGAGGTCTGCAATCTGCCTAGAAAAAGAGTACGCTTGGAACGATTTACAAGATGACCTAGAGATTCGTCGAATCCGAAGACAAATTGGTATTTGGAGCAGCGGCCACCGGGCAAAGCCAAAGACGACATCTACTTTGAACAAGTCGCCTGGATCCTGGTCGGTTTCCTTATTAAACAATACAATACTACCAGTGACGGGGCAACGCTGGAGGGCTTTAGGATTGATTAGATTGACCACGACACAGAGGTGGACTCGGTTTTTGTTTTTGGTTCACCGTGCCATCCCGTTTTTTGTCTCAGCGGGTCTCGGCGGGTCAGATGGACTGGACGCTTCGATCTCTGCCAAAGTGGCTGGCCCCCGCAGGGGTTCGCAGTTCCGATGCCTCCTCAAGCCAGCCGTCTGCCTTCAAGCCGCTCCCGCTGCCTCACCTTCGCCGGTTCTCGCCCAGCAGCTGGGTCCTCCGCACATGTCGAGCCGCGCTCGCCGCGTTGCTTGCTCCACAGCCGTGTAAGTCACTGATCGTCCGAGCTGCCTGCGCCCCTGAGCTGCTGCTGCCTTGCGCGGCCGTTGTATCCAAGGCCCTAAAGCGCTATGGCCTTGCTTTTGCTTCGTCGGCTCGCCCTCACGGCCTCGCAAAACGTCGCCGTTGTCAAGTCGCCTCCTACCACCATCCCCACTGCTTCGTTGATGGCAAAACGCCTCTGTTGTCGCACAATGGCTCGCCTCCAAGCACTCATCAGCTTGGTTCCGTTTCCGAGCCGCCCGCAGCGCCGAGTTCCCACCTGGGTCCGCCTCTGACCCGTGGTTCGTCTGAACAACCATCATTGTCGCCACTGCAAGCCGTCCTTGTTGAATCGCTACTGCTACCATGACCGGTTCTGCCTCTGCTCCATGGGTTTCGCTGCGGCTATTTGCATCAGCTGAATGAAGTTTGATCAGGTATTGGTACGGCACATTGAGTGTTTCCTACGTGCATGGCAGGGCGTTGTATGCTTTGTACGGTTCAATCCGTGACTCCATATGATGACAAGATTGCATGAAGATCAAAACAGAGCGCCGTTAGTATTCACGCAAAAATTGTCATGCAGAAATTCATTGGATTTGACCGGCTCTAAGTGGTGCTTGATGCTACTCACATGGGATTAAGATAGCACTTGTTACAACCCGTGTGGAGGCCATAGTCCACGAATACAGACGATTTACACTTCCGTCTGCTATTTTCATCATCATCATCATCAGTACAAAAATGCCAGTAATTCAGCATCGTCTGTACGGAAGTTCAAACAACGTCCGTATGCATCATACTAGACGACGGATACGCGGACCACTTTCCAGCAGTTGCAGATCAAAGGCAAAAACAACGCACAAACATGGTTTATACCACGGGTACGGAGCACGGCGAGTGAAAGCGTGCGAGCCGCTGCCCTTGCGGCCCGATTTATATCGATTTGCCGTAACCACGCATGCCCGCTGTTCAATAAATGTGCGCAAGTCGCCGCCCCCGCGGTCCGGTCTACATCAACATACGGCCGACCCGTCCACGATCGCGCCGGTTCACGCATCTGCGCCAGCTCACGACGAGGAGGACATCTAGCCCGTCGGCGCCGGCTGACTCGTCAGTTGTTCGGGCGGATCAGGTGATATCTTTCCTATTTTTTTAATACATATAAATTCATCCGAGCAAAAAATTCCTCGCCCTACTGTATTTTATATGCAGAAAAATTATTCATTATAAAATGGTATTATACCACGGAGGTGGAGGCACGCCAAACATTGTTCGACACAAGTGATCGTCGTTATTCCACGGTTTCAAGCGCCGGTTTACAACGCCTTGGCCGTCTCTCGCGACCGCGCCAGTTTACAATGTCGTGGCCGTCTCTCGCGACCACACCAGTTTGCAACGCCGTGGCCGTCTCTCACGACTAAGCCGACTCACAACGAGGAAGGCTACTAGCCCGTCGGCGCCGGCCGACCCATCTGCTGTTCGAACAAATCAGGTGTTATCCCTCCTATATATTTTATCATTTTATTTCCCCTGAGCACCATTACACTACCCTATTGGTGTTTTCCATATACAGGTAAAATCGTTGTTATATTGCGGATATAAAACACGCACTGGCAACGTTCTACAATGATATTTTCATTTGTGTCACATTACTTGAGGAAATGAACGGCCGGTTCACGCATCCGCACCGGTTTACAACACGGAGGACAACTTGCTCGTCTCCGCCAGTTTACGACCCCACAGCCAGTTTAACTGTTTAAGCCACCTCTGATACTGCGGTCGTTTTACTGTCCACCCTGTGATCCGATCTAATCAACATACCGGTTCAAATTCACTCAGGTGATATCCATCCACAGTATTATTTCTCTTATTATATATTATTTTTTAAGAAAATAAGATGCTTTGATCAGTCTATCTGGTTGTGCAGGGCATATGTACTCTAGAGCAATAACTCACCGAAGGGATTACTGTTCAAACATAGGTCGTATTCGAACCAAAGAAGCCATGGCGCGAAGGCCCTCTGGACAGGCGAGAACCATCCAGTGATTGGCTAAAGATTTACCCATGGTTCTATGGAACCATGGAGGCCCTCTGGACAGGCGACAGCCATCCAGTGATTGGCCTAAGTTTTACCCATGGTTCTATGGAACCATGGAGGCCCTCTGGACAGGCGACAACTATCCAGTGATTGGCTTAAGTTTTACCCATGGTTCTATGGAACCATGGAGGCCCTCTGGACAGGCGACAGCCATCCAGTGATTGGCTTAAGTTTTACCCATGGTTCTATGGAACCATGGAGGCCCTCTGGACAGGCGACAGCCATCCAGTGATTGGCTTAAGTTTTACCCATGGTTCTATGGAACCATGGAGGCCCTCTGGACAGGCGACAGCCATCCAGTGATTGACTTAAGTTTTACCTATGGTTCCATGGAACCATGGAGGCCCTCTGGACAGGCGACAGCCATCCAGTGATTGGCTAAAGTTTTTTCTTATGGTTCCTATGGATGGTACCCGCATCCATCGACCGGCCCTCTGGATGGTAAGCCCATTCCATTGATTGGCTGAACCTTGCTTTGAGCCTGGCAGCTCGTAAAAAGCGTCGACTACATGGTTTTACTTGCAAAATTGCATTTTTGGTATTTGTGTTTTATGGTTCTTTGATCCGGAGTGGGACAACTCCAAAGTTGACACATATCTTCAAAAGTCTGGACAGAGCTCCAGCATTATTTAAACTGGTAGCTCTCGTAAACCCAGAATAATTGGGTACGCCCCAACGGAGCCAAGAGCTTCCTCAGAAACAACAATGATCGCCGGATTAAGGATATCAAGCATATTTAATCACATGTATGAAGTATTTAATTGGCAGTACATGATCAGTTATAATGACCGGTGTTTATTAAACCGGCCTGGCTTTGACTATAAGTCGCCAGTATGAGGCAGAATAATCACAGGTGTTTATTAACCCGGCCCGGTTGTGATCAAATATCATTGGAACCGGTTTTCAAACCGGATTATATTATTCAAAATCTTTAATAGCCAACATGGCTGGATTATTATTATGGTTATCAATATTACGATTGAGGTTTTCAAAGTCGCTATAAGCGCAATGGATATTATTTCATCGATGGAAGTGATTTATTATACAAAGGAATAGTCCCGAGATGCTGCAGGCTTACAACCCGTCACTTGGGGGCTACATTATTCAAATTGAGTTTACATCAAATACACAAGTCTCATGTCGCTGCAAGCATGCACCATGACACTTGGGGGCTAATGCAAAGTCATTTTTTACTGGCCTTATTGAAGACCCGACTCATCATATCATAATGAGCCGGCCCTTGGGGGCTACTAATTACTCCTGTCAACAAATCAAGGTATACAAGTATTAATCCATTATATTGAAGGGTTCATTGCTCAGTTGGTAAAGCACAAAGCTCTTAACCTTGTGGTCGTTGGGTTCAAACCCCACGATGGAAGTACATTATATAATGTTATTTTCAAATGATTATATCTACAAAGTCCCTGCTCATTATTACATAATGACCCGGCACTTGGGGGCTACAGGTAATATGCATATAAAGGAGGAACATCTTCAAATTATCAGTTTTGGGTAAATCCGGAAGATCAGTAATAACCCGGCGTTGGCAACAATCGTAACCCAGCATCTATAAACAGTCATGACCCGGAATTATCAGTTTTTATAACCCGGCAATGATGGTAACTATAAACCGGCAAGTTTACATCTTCAAGTTGGCTGGATACCAATTGAATATTCGAAGATCAACATTTTTGTCAAGTCAGCGCATTGAAAGGCTGATTCGAATGGATTCTGGATTTACAATATTTCTTATGCAAGCAAGTTGATTATGGAGCTGGTCTATTGATCCGGATTTTCTGGAAGAAGGAAAGGACAAAGGACTTCAAGATGCTCAGGTGCCGGTTTACAAGAAATTCTTAACCCGGAGCACAACCTGTCAGATTTGTTCTTGTGTTATTTTGCAGCATAAGTTTACCATGGATAAATCCTAGCTAAACTTGGGGGCTAATGTCGGGGATATACCCCGCGGTATGAACCGGCCGGAATTATGACCCGGCCGGACTTGGCGTTTTACTTAAGACGGTTTACACTTGGTGATTCACTAGTAACCCAGAGGGTGGATCACGGATGACAAGGCCCAAGGCCCAGAAGGCCGGTTCATATTAATAATGGGCCGGTTTATGAAGAAAGCATAAGGAATATTCTCTTACAAAGGAAGCAAGAGTAGGACTCCTTGTAATAGATCAATCCTAGTCCTACTAGGACTAGTCATGTAACCCGCCCCTTCAACATATATAAGGAGGGGCAGGGCTCCCCAAAGAGGGGAGGTGAGACAAGAGACAAGTTTTAGACAAGTTCTCACAAGTTTCTAGGGCTAGACACCAAGAGCCGGTTTACCGGCGACACCATAAGGATCATAATGAGATCTAGCCTCAAACAGCACGTAGGGTTATTACCGGATGATGTTTCCCGGGGCCCGAAGCTGTCTAAACCCTTGTCTTGCATCGCGTCTCTCGATTCCGCTCAACCCCTCTCAAGCTACTACATAGATGCGCGGCCTCACGACTAAGTCTGCTAAACCGGACATCTGACGTGACAATTCCACGACATTCCTCTTAGATCTGTTAGGGTTCCCATGAAGCTCGCCGGAGTTCATCCCCTTCATTTTCTGCAACCACGGATTCCCTCTCGATCTGGATTTTCCTCCATACAATAGTATTGATAACACCTCTTTTAGCAAATACTATAATACCTCATCTATGCGAAAAAACTGATTTATCTCCTTGAACTACACCACATTGATTTGAGGTCTGCCTGTTCGTCGTTTTTAGCTTTATTTTCTGAACCGCTATTGATCCTAAATTACCACTTCATTCCGTGAAAACTGTTTGTCCCCATACTTAGCAGAATCTGTCTTCCTGGATATCCGCGCTGGTCATGGCGGCTTAATTTTTCGGCTTGTAATTATTATCATGCCATTAGGACCCATTTAAGCCACCATGCCGAACTTATACTATGACCTGCTTTTCCGGCTTAATGAATAAATTTTGAACATGAAATAACTTTGTCCTTCTTTAGGCTTGTTTGCTCATAATGCCACCGAAGACAGTCACCACGTGCAACTGGGTCCCTTCCGTTGTTACTGAGGCTACGCTTGCCGATTTTGTCAAGGTTTGATACCTGCCAAAGAAATGAGTTATGCCCTACCGCGCCCCTTAACCGGGCGAAGAGAAACCTACTCCAAAAGATGATGAAGTTATTGTTGGGGAACGTAGTATTTAAAAAAATTCCTACGATCACGCAAGATCTATCTACCAGATGCATAGCAACGAGAGGGGAGAGTGTGTCTACATACCCTTGTAGACCGAAAGCGGAAGCGTCAAGTGACATGGTTGATGTAGTCGAACTTCTTCGCGATTCAACCGATCAAGCACCGAACGTACGGCACCTCCGCGTTCAGCACACGTTCACCTTGATGACGTCCCACGAGCTCTTCATGCAGTTGAGCTTCACGGGAGAGTTTTGTCAGCATGACGGCATGGTGACAGATATGATGAAGTTACAGGCACAGGGCTTCGCCTAAGCACTTCAACGGTATGACCGAGGTGTGTTTCTGTGGAGGGGGGCACCGCACACGGCTGGAGAGATCAACTTGTGTGTCTAGAGGTGCCCCTGCCCCCGTATATAAAGGAGCAAGGGGGGAGGCCGGCGAGCCCCTATGGCGCGCCTAGGAGGAGCAATCCTACTAGGAATAGGATTGCAATCCTATTCCTAGTAGGAATCACCAAGAGGGAGAAGGGGGGAAGGAAGGAGAGGGAGAGGGAGAAGGAAAGGGGCGCCACCCCCCTCCTTCCTTGTCCAATTCGGACCAAGGGGTGGGGGGCGCGCGGCTGATACGTCCAAAACGTATCTATAATTTCTGCTTGCTGCATGCCTCTTTTGTGTGATATTGCTATGATATTTATGCACTTCCATACACTTTTGATCATATTTGGACTAACCTATTAACTCAGTGCACCACAGTGCCAGTTCCTGTTTTCTGCTGTTTTTCTATTTCAGGTTTCCCCCATATTAAAAGTGCCCTAAAAACTCCGGGAAAAATACAGGAAAAATCAGCGTATCGGGAGCTTCCAGAAAAACCAAGGCAGGGCCAGAGGGGAGCCTGGGGGCGCCTGGGGCCCCACCTCCACCTCTGGTGACCCCCTTTGGCATATATATTGCTCGCGTCCCGAAACCCTCGAGGACGGAACCCTTTTTCGCGATCTCATCTCTGTTCCGCCGCCGCCGCGCTTCCAAGATCGGGAGCACCAGGAGAACTCTTCCCGGCACCCTGCTGGAGGGGAGAACCACCACCGGGAGCATCTCCACCACCATGGACGCTTCCCAGATGAGTTGTGAGTACTCTCCCTTGGACCATGGGTCCATGACCAGTAGCTATGTGATGTTCTCCTCCACTCTTTGTTCTTCATCGATTAGACCTCGTGAGCTGCCCTACATGATCGAGGCACATATGTAATCTTTATGCTGTTGCTCTGCTGAGTTTGCTGGGATCCGATGGATTATGAGATTATGTTCAGATTGTGTGTGAGTAATATATTTGATTCACCTCTTTTATATTTATGTTCTTGAGTAATTCTTGCATGTTCTCCGTTGCTATTTATTGCTTTGGCCGAGTAGTAGGTAGTAACTCCAAGAGGGAACGTTATGCTTGATTGTGGGTTTATGCCCCTCGATGACTAGTTTGAGTGACAGGAACATGAGTCTAGGGGATGTGCTGTTGCCACAAGGGGGAAAACAATGGTGCTTGTACTTGCGGGTGCAAGGATTGTTTACTTTACGCAAAGTTCTTTTAATGCAGTTGTCTGTTGCTTTGAGTTTACACTTTGGGTGGGACTCGCAACTTAATACCAGCGAGATGTTCTGGATAGATATCTCAAGGTGGATGATTAGTAGTAGATGCAGATGGATTTCGGTCTACTTGCCTTGGCGTACTGCCCATGCTTTTGAGCCTCTACCTTTCTTTACAGCATAGTTAGCATTGGTTTGCGCACATAATCCTGTCAATTGCCCAGCTGTAATTTGTTTACCTCGCTTAGCTGTTTTATCGTCTTTTGGGAGAGAGACATCACTAGTGAACATCATGGGACCACGGTCCATATTACCATCACTGATCACACCCGCTATTTACTTCCTGTTCTTATTTCCTAGTTGCAGTCATACCTATCACTATTATCTCTTGCGTTTGATCCTTTGTAAACGACAAGGCCGGAGGGATTGACAACCTCTCTGTACTCGTTGGGAGCAAAGTTATTTGTATCTGTGTGCAGGTCCTGTCAAGCAAAAGTTTCTGGCGCTATTGACACCTTCTTGTCGACCCTAGGAGTCTCACGGGATTCGATCCTTGGTATCTTTGCCAAGGGAAATTTTCCGCTACGCTACATCTCAAACCTTCCACTTGGGGTAACCAACGAGGGGCGAGAAGCCATCAAGCAAGTTTCTGGCACCGTTGCCGGGGACTCCACTCTTCAAGATAGGGGAGTTGCACGCTATCTTTGATCTTTGCTTTTTTAGTCTTGTTAGTTTACCTTTCAGTTTTTGCTTTAGTGTCCCTTACCAAAAATCACAAAAATAGTTATCTTGCTTGCTGCTGCTATGGGTTCCACTGAGAACACCAAGTTGTGTGACTTCACTAGTCATAACAACAATGACTTTATCTGCATGCCTATTACTACACCTGCCACTTCAGCACCCTCTTATGAGATTAAACCTGCTTTACTGAACCTAGTTATGAAAGATCAATTCTCCGGTGCTGGAGATGATGCTGCTTTGCACTTAAATAATTTTGTTGAACTCTGTGATATGCAAAAGTACCAAGAAATAGATTGTGATATTGTTAAGCTTAAGCTTTTTCCTTTCTTCTTGAGAGGAGGAGCTAAAATCTGGTTTCAATCCTTGCCTAGGAATAGCATAGATTCTTGGGACAAGTGCAAGGATGCCTTTATTGGGAAGTACTATCCCCCTGCTAAAATTATCCAACTAAGGAGTAACATAATGAATTTTAAACAATTGGATAATGAACACGTTGCCCAAGCTTGGGAACGCATGAAATCTCTTGTCAAGAACTGCCCTACTCATGGTTTGACTACTTGGATGGTTATCCAAACTTTTTATGCAGGCTTGAACTTTACCTCGCGGAACTTGTTAGATTCGGTCGCGGGAGGAACCTTTATGTCAACTAGACTTGGTGCTGCCACGAGGCTTCTCGATGAGATGATGACCAATTATTCCCAATGGCACACTGAACGCGCTCCAATAGGTAAGAAGGTAAACTCGAGGAGATTTCCTCCCTAAATGAAAAAGTTGACTTGATCATGTCTCTACTTTGCAAGCAATCTTCTATTGATCCTCATAATGTTCCTTTAAATTCTTTGATTGCTCAAGATCAAATAGATGTGAACTTTATCTCTAGAAACAATTTCAATAACAATGCTTATAGGAGTAATTTTGGTAGCAACCCTAGACCGTTCCCCTCTAATTCCTATGGGAACAGCAATGCTTATCCTAACACCAAGAACTCCACTTCTGAACTAGAGATTATGCTTAAAGACTTTATCACTACCCAAAAAGCCTTCAATAAGAGTGTAGAAGAAAAACTAAACAAACTAGATAATCTCTCTTCGAAGGTAGACAATTTAGCCCATGAGGTAGAGTTGCTTAAAATTAGAACTTCTCCTCTTGAGGAGAGGAAGACCACCCCTATGAATGCTATTCAAGTGCAAATTAATGAAAACATTAGGATGATGGCTAAACTTAAAGAGAGATGGGCTAGAGAAAAGGAGGAAGAAGATAGAATTAAGAGCCTTCCTACCCACCACACTGTTGCTACTATCCAAGTTGTTGAGGATATCCAAACTCTTACCACCCAATGCACTCCTAGTCCCATTGGACCTATTAATGGTGATGCTGTGACCTCAACCGTAGAAGAAACTCCTATGACCATAGAAGCTACCAAACAAGTGAGCCCAAAGGACACCACTACCACTTTACTTGATAGTAGTGACCTTGATTTTGATAATTGCACCCTTTTTGAAGTTATTGATTTTCTTCACAAGATGTCTAGAGATCCCCACACTAGCACACTTAATCTTAACTTCACGGAGCATATCACTAATGCTCTCATCAAAGCTAGAGGGACAAGCTTAGGGTAGAAGCCTCCATACCTAGAAAGCTAGAAGATGGTTGGGATCCTATGATTAAAATTAAGTTGAATAACTTCTCTTGCTATGCTTTATGTGATGTTGGAGCTAGTACCTCCGTTATGCCCAAAAGAATATATGATATGTTTAAATTGAAATCTTTTGATCCTTGTTCTTTTGGTGTTCGTCTTGTTGATTCTTCCGTAAAGAAACCTTTGGGGAAGATCGACGATGTTCTTATCGTTGTCAATGACAATTATGTTCCCGTTGATTTTACTATTATGGACATTGAATGTGAACCTTCATGTCCAATTATTTTGGGACGTCCTTTTCTTCGCACCGTTGGTGCTATCATTGACATGAAAGAGGGGAATATAAAATTCCAATTCCCTCTCAAGAAAGGAATGGAACACTTCCCTAGAAAGAAGATAGTTGCCTTTAGAGTCCGTTACACGGGCTAGCTATTCTTTTACTCTTGATAAAACTTGACCCTCTCTTTTTGCATCATGCCTAGCTTAAAGGCATAAAAGAAAGCGCTTTTGGGAGGCAGCCCACAATGAATAAAGTTTTATTTTGATTTCTTTGTGTCTTGATGTTTGTTACTACTGTAGCATCATCATTGTATCTTTTCTTTTCAACTTTGTGCCAAGTTTAGCCTCCGATTGCAAGAAAGTTCAAAAGTTGTGACGTGCAGTCCAGAAAACAGATTCTGTCCTTGGACAGAAAAATTCGTATAAAATCACCAGATCATCTTTTTGATCTGAATGTTTTTGACAGCGTGCTCTATACAATTGGCTTTCGGGCGTCTGTTCTGAGTTTTTTGATTTAAGTTGCAGAAGTGCCCCAAAAAAATTATTTACTACCTGCTGGTCTGTTTTTCACAGATTCTGTCCTGTTTTGCCTTTTCTTCGTTTTGCAAACCTTGAGCTTGCTTTTTCTTTGAAAAAACCTTTTGGCAATCTTGAGAAACAGTAGCTCTTCAAGATTATCCTTATTTCCAGCAAGGAAAAGTTATTTTATTATGGGTACTAACCTCGCTAATCAGATTATGATGAGTTATGTATGAAGGGAGTTTTCAAGTGTGCGACGGAAGATGATAAAAAGATTCAGGAGGGTCTAACGCTCAAGCTTGCGGATGCCCCCGTGCACCCCCAAGAAATATTCAAGAAGACTCAAGCGTCTAAGCTTGGGGATGCCCCCGTGCATCCCCTTCTCCATCAACAATTATCAGTTCGTCTTTCGTTCCACTATATTTTAATCACTTCATGCGTTATGTGCTATTCTTGGAGCGTCTTGCTTTTATTTTCCTTTTTAGTTTTCTTTAGCTTTGCTTGCTGTTCATAACGAGTTAGAACCCAACTTTCTTTGTGTGGGAGAGAGAGACACGCTCCACTTGAACCTAGAACACAACATAGGATTTTCATGCTTATCTTTGTTGTGTGTGTTTTTGTCTTTCCATAGCTACTGTCATGTTTAGCTCTTAGTTTTCATGCTTTTATTTTTAAAGAGCTTTTGTTTAGTTGGTTGTTGAACTCTCTTGAGTTTTAATGTTTATCTTGTTAAGAGAGTTTGTCTCTTGCACTGAGTTGTGTGTCTTAACTTAAAGTAGGTAATTGAGGTTGCAATTTAATTTTAGTAGTAACTTGCAATAGTTTTGAGGTATTGCCATGAGTAATGTCTGAACTTTTGGTGTCAAGAGCTTTAGCCTATTAGTGATAGATGTCGTATTTTGGGCAATCCGTGTTTATTTTCGAAAACCTACAAAATAGTTGAGAACTTTAGCTACTAAATGGATCACTAATCTTTGGAGGGATCGAATATTAGAGTACACTCACGTACCATGGGTCGAGGATGCGCAAGGGTAACCAAACCCCCATACACACCTCCTCGGGGTACTTGTCTCTTTGTGAACCTCCTAATTAGATTGAGAGTTACTGATAATAAGTGCATGAGTTCTTTGGACTAATGTGAGTATTCGAAAGTTGACACTTCCACCTATCCATATTTTTCTAGCCTCTTCGGTACCGTGCATTGCCCTTTCTCACCTCGAGAGTTGGCGCATACTTCGTCGGTGCATCCAAATCCTTGGCATGATACGCTCTGTCATCATAAGCCTCATTATATCCTTCCTCAAAACAGCCACCATACCTACCTATTAAGGCATTTCCATAGCCTTTCCGAGATACATTGCCATGCAACATCCATCTTCTCATGACTTGATCTTCATGTCATACATGCTTTTTGCTTAATCGACGAGCCGCATGCTAGTTGGGCCTTACCCTAATCATTGCTACATGACGCGCTAGTATCATTGCATATCCTGCTACACTGGCACAGGCATACATTTGCATACATCATGATAGTTTCATTTTCTTTATGTTGAGTACTTTTGTAAAGTGTGAAAGATCTTCTATACTTCTTGTAATACATAGAGTGTTGCCCCTAAAGTGACGGAAATATCCCAAAGAGGACAAATGAGAGATAAATAGAAAGAGCCATTGAGGCCACAAAAAATTAAAAAATAGAAAAAAGAGAAAAAGAAATAAAAAGAGAGAAGGGGGCACACTACTATTTTCTTTTGAGAGATCCACACTCGTACTCCATCTTATACCTTGTACTCCATAGAGATTATCATTCATGCATATAGCTATGTGGGGACCTTTACACTATAGAACTTGGCTTGTATATTCCAGTGATGAGCCTCCTCAAAAGAGCTCTAGGTCTTCTTGAGCAAGGAAGTTGGATGCACCCCCACTAGTTCCATTGGAGAGCTTACCTTAGCTCATATGTGCATCCGTTGCATGGCAATCCCTACTCCTCACATCATATCTATCATTTGGCTTTCTCTCGCCGACGATTGTCCTCATTGATGTGAGCCTTTCACACCTTTTTGTCTTCCCTCTCTATCATTTTTCTCTCTTTGCCATCCTAAGTGTCGACTTTCTTGCTTACGCTCATCCATTGCGTGAGTGCTCAAAATATCGAAAGGGAGTGGATCATTTTGACTTGTACCTGGCTGACGGTCTGGGGATGAGTCAAGATAAGATTCCAAAGAAGACCAAGTGTGAAACTTTAGTAGATTAAGTTCTCAACAATATAAAAACTATGTTTTACTCTCTCATTGTCACACCCTGCATTTTGTAACATGTTATTTGTAACTTTGGAGCATGAAAATCTGGACCAGCAAAAATTTTTAGCATCATTTGGCTTTTATTTGGAATTGAGTTTTCTTCATTTGCTTTTTCATGTGCTCATAAAAGTCAACTATGATCTCTTGTAGATTTCATCTCCTTACCCAAAACTTCTGCCCAATGATCATGCCAAGTGTTATATAGCAGTATAGTATTTTCTTACAAAATTAATTTGGCCAAAAAGCATTTTATAAATTTAGTTTTCCAAAAACCCCTGAATTGGGATTTGCACTGCAAGTACTTGATTAAGGGTGTGAAAACTTTTTCAAAAGGTTTATTTGAGACCTAGTAGACATAGGACTCCCAGAAACCACAAGGGTATAATTTTAAAGGTTATTTTCCTATTTTATTTAAAAGCTTTTTCTTAAGGCCAGAAATGGTCTTTAATAGGGGAAAATTATTTAAGTATTTCAAAAATATTTGCCAAAATTCAGAGAGACTCAGAGGACATATATTGTCCATATATAAGAGTTTCAACACTTGGTCATGTTCAAAATAATGGGCTAAACCCTCTAAAACTCTTTCTGGATATTTCAAGCTTTTGAAATATTTACAAAGGAATTTTTCTCCAAAAATTCCAGGGAAATTCTATCATGTCATATATGACATATTTGATGATCTTGCAAAGCCTCATGCATTGGAGATCAAGGAAACCTCCTCAAACCCCTTCATAACCATTCTGTCCATATTTGAAGTTTGAGCAACTCTACATTGCCAAACTTGTCCAAATGCTCTCAAACTTGGTGCACATGCTAGAATGGCCTAATAAGGCACCTAGGACAAATGGCACAAGATTTGGAATAGAGCAACTTGTTCATATCATCTCAAAACCCTCTCTGTTCAAATGCAAATTTGAACAACTTTACATTACCAACTTTTTATCTGGAGCCTCAAACTTTGTGAGCATGATCAATACCCCAAATGAGGATGCTACACTAAGTGTAGCATCAAGGGGAGATGATTAACTTGACTCAATCAAGATGAAACTGTTTCTGTTGATTTCTAGGGTTCACCAAAGTTACATTGGCTAGTTTGTTCAAATGAGCCCAAATTTGGTGAAGCACCCTATTTTCTCATGCCTTTCAACCCTGTCAAGTGCCATGTCAAGTGGACCTCATTTGCTTGATCAAACCATGATCAAACACCTTCTGCAGAAATCTTAAAACCCCCATTTTTACCACTTTCACTTTTCTCCATAGCCTCAGCTTCTTACCACAGGCCCATTGGGTTACTAGCAAACCCCAGTAACTCCCCCAGCACCTCATCTCCATGATTGGGGGGTGAAACCCCAACTTTACCTTGCTGTACAACCCACTTTCACTTTGTTACCAGCTCTCCTCTCTCTCTCTCTGCACCACAGAGCATCCAAGGCCTCAGGGCATTTCTTTAGTCCTCCCTCTACTCACCAGACACTGTTGGGCACGCTGGAACGGACCAAGCCGGCGAGAGCATGCTGATGCCAGCCATACGCGCGCTCCAGAGCGCGTGAACAGTGCAGCTCGCACGCTGGCTCGGGCCAATCGTTGGTCCCCGACCACCTCGAGCCTCCCCCTCGCGCCAGTCGAGGCGCCTCGACGTCCACAACGTCACCGGCGCTGTCCCCCCTCCTCCTGCGCCCTCCAGTAAGCGTCGCCGCACGCGCACCGGCCGCCCGCTTCGGCTAGTCTTCTGCTCCACACGCGCACGCCTCCCTGTTGCTCCCCCGCTCCTCCTCTTGCCTCAGCTGGGGGTAGGACTCGTCCAGCAACTCCCCTGACTCACTCCCGCAGCCTCCCGTGCGCTGTAGCGACGAGCCGGAGCTCGCCGGTGTTGGAAATATGCCCTAGAGGCAATAATAAATTGGTTATTATTATATTTCCTTGTTCACGATAATCGTTTATTATCCATGCTAGAATTGTATTGAAAGGAAACTCAGATACATGTGTGGATACATAGACAAACACCATGTCCCTAGTAAGCCTCTAGACGACTAGCTCGTTGATCAATAGATGGTTACGGTTTCCTAACCATGGACATTGGATGTCATTGATAACGGGATCACATCATTAGGAGAATGATGTGATGGACAAGACCCAATCCTAAGCCTAGCACAGATCGTGTAGTTCGTATGCTAAAGCTTTTCTATATGTCAAGTATCTTTTCCTTAGACCATGAGATTGTGCAACTCCCGGATACCGTAGGAATGCTTTGGGTGTACCAAACGTCACAACGTAACTGGGTGGCTATAAAGGTGCACTATAGGTATCTCCGAAAGTGTCTGTTGGGTTGGCACGAATCGAGACTGGGATTTTTCACTCCGTATGACGGAGAGGTATCTCTGGGCCCACTCGGTAGGACATCATCATAATGTGCACAATATGTGATCAAGGAGTTGATCACGGGATGATGTGTTACGGAACGAGTAAAGAGACTTGCCGGTAACGAGATTGAGCAAGGTATCGGTATACCGACAATCGAATCTCGGGCAAGTGCTATACCGATAGACAAAGGGAATCGTATACGGGATTGATTGAATCCTTGACATCGTGGTTCATCCGATGAGATCATCGTGGAACATGTGGGAGCCAACATGGGTATCCAGATCCCGCTGTTGGTTATTGGTCGGAGAGTTGTCTCGGTCATGTCTACATGGTTCCCGAGCCCGTAGGGTCTACACACTTAAGGTTCGATGACGCTAGGGTTATAGGGAAAGTATGTACGCGGTTACCGAATGTTGTTCGGAGTCCCGGATGAGATCCCGGACGTCACGAGGAGTTCCGGAATAGTCCGGAGGTAAAGATTCATATATGGGAAGTCCTGTTTTGGTCACCGGAAAAGTTTCGGGCGATATCGGTAATGTACCGGGACCACCGGGAGGGTCCCGGGGGTCCACCAGGTGGGGCCACCAGCCCCTGAAGGCTGCGTGGGCTAAGTGTGGGAGGGGACCAGCCCCAAGTGGGCTGGTGCGCCCCCCCACCAAGTCCCTAGGTGCATGGAGAGTGGAGGGGGGCAAACCCTAGGTCCAGATGGGCCTTAAGGCCCACCCTAGGGCGCCCCCTCTCTCTCCCCCCCTTGGCCGCACCCTAGATGGGTTTTTGGGGGCTGCCGCAACCCTAGGGGTGGGAAACCCTAAAGGGGGCGCAGCCCCCCCTTCCCCATATATATATGTGAGGTTTTGGGGCTGCTAGGGACATGAGAACGTCTCCCTCTTGGCGCAGCCCTACCCCTCTCCCTCCTCGTCTCTTGCAGCGCTTGGCGAAGCCCTGCTGGAGTCCCGCGCTCCTCCACCACCACCACGCCGTCGTGCTGCTGTTGGATGGAGTCTTCCCCAACCTCTCCCTCTCTCCTTGCTGGATCAAGGCGTGGGAGACGTCACCGGGCTGCACGTGTGTTGAACGCGGAGACGCCGTTGTTCGGCGCTTGGATCGGAATCAACCGCGATCTGAATCGCAGCGAGTACGACTCCTTCATCCGCGTTCTTGCAACGCTTCCGCATCGCGATCTACAAGGGTATGTGGATCCGACTCTTCCCTCGTAGATGCATCTCCTAGATTGATCTTGGTGAGCGTAGGAAAATTTTTGTTTCCCATGCAACGTTCCCCAACAGTGGCATCATGAGCTAGGATCTTGCGTAGATGTTTTCACGAGTAGAACACAAAGGGGTTTGTGGGCGTTGATGTTTAGATTGCTTCCCTCTTTGGTCTTTCTTGATTCAGCGGCATTATGGGATGAAGCGGCCCGGACCAACTTTACATGTCCACGTACATGAGACCAGTTCCATCGACAGACATGCGACTTTTGTTGCATAAGATGGCTGGCGGGTGTCTGTCTCTCCTATCTTAGTTGAATCGGATTCGACGAAGGCGGTCCTTGTAGAAGGTTAAATAGCAACTGAAATATCACCGTTGTGGCTTTGCGTAGGTAAGAAGCGTTCTTGCTAGATACCCATAGCAGCCACGTGAAACATGCAACAACAAATTAGAGGACGTCTAACTTGTTTTTGCAGGGTATGTATGTGATATGATATGGCCAAAGACATGATGAGATATATTTGATGTATGAGATGATCATGTTGTAATAGTTAATGTCGACTTGCATGTCGATGTATACGGCAACCGGCAGGAGCCATAGGGTTGTCTTTAATTTTTGTATGACCTGCGTGTCAATCATTAAGCGCTATGTAATGCTTTACTTTATCACTAAACGGTAGCAATAGTAGTAAGAGCATGGTGGGCGCGCGACAACCCCGATGGCGACACGATGATGGAGATCATGATGATGGGGATCATGGTGTTACGCCGGTGACGATGGAGATCATGCCGGTGCTTTGGAGATGGAGATCAAAAGCACGAGTTGATGGCCATATCATGTCACTTATGATTTGCATGTGATGTTAATCCTTTTGTGCATCTTATTTTGCTTAGGACGACGGTAGCATTATAAGATGATCCCTCACTAAAATTTCAAGATAAAATTGTGTTCCCCCCGAGTGTGCGCCGTTGCGAAGGTTCGTCGTTTCGAAGCACCACGTGATGATCGGGTGTGATAGACTCTACGTTCACATACAACGGGTGCAAGCCAGTTTTGCACATGCAGAACACTCGGGTTAGACTTGACGGGCCTAGCATGTACAGACATGGCCTCGGAACACGGAAGACCGAAAGGTCGAGCATGAGTCATATAGTAGATATGATCAACATGAAGATGTTCACCATTGACACCACCTCATCTCACGTGATGATCGGACTTGGGTTGGTGGATTTGGATCATGTCACGCTCGGATGACCAGAGGGATGTCAATTTGAGTGGGAGTTATAAGTAATTTGATTAGTTAAAACTCACTTGTCATGAACAATAGTCTAAGTTGTATTTGCAAATTATGTAGTAGACCAATAACTGCGTTGTAGCTCCCTGTTTAATACGATCCTAGAGAAAGACTAAGTTGAAAGATATTGTAAGCAATGATGCGGACTGGGTCCGTAGTCCGGGGAGTGTCCTCACTGCTGCACAGAAAGCTTTACGTCTTTGATGCACCGCTCGATGTGCAAACCCCTACAACGTTGTCTATGGATGTTGTGAACACCTGACAGAGACGTCCTGATGACTACTTGATAGTTTAGTGCACCATACTTTACGGCTTAGAATCGGGATTCCAATGACGTTTTGAACGCCATAGAACATATGAGATGTTCTAAGAGCTGAAATTGGGATTTCAGGCTCATGCCCGTGTTGAGAGGTATGAGACCTCTGACAAGTTCTTTTGCCAAAAAGATGGAGGAGAATGGCTCAACTAATGAGCATGTGCTCAGAATGTCTGGGTGCTGAAATCACTTGAACCAAGTGGGAGTTAATCTTCCAGGTGAGATAGTGGTTGACGGAATTCTCTAGACACTATCACCAAGCTACTAGAACTTCGTGATGAACTATGACATGCAAAGGATGGTGATAATCCCGGTGCTGTCAGCGGTTCTTAGTACCGCAAAAGTAGAGATCAAGAAGGAGCATCAAGTGTTGATGGTTTAACAAGACCACTGGTTTCAAAAGGGTAAGGGCTAGAAGGGAAACTTCATGAATGGCAAACCTATTGTCGCTCTGATGAAGGAACCCATGGTTGAACCCAAACCTCGAGACTAAGTGCTTCTATTGTAAGGGGAACGGTCACATGGTAGCGGAACCACCCCAAATACATGGTAGATATGATAGCTGGCAACTTCAACAAAGTATATTTGATATACGTGTTATTGATGTGTACCTTAGTAGTACTCCTTGTAGCACCTGGGTATTGGATACCGGTTCAGTTGCTATTATTAGTGACTTGAAGCAAAAGCTACGGACTGAACGGAGACTAGCTAAGGGCGAGGTGACGATGTGTGTTGGAAGTGTTTCCAAGGTTGATAAGATCACCATCGCACACTTCCTCTATTTTCGAGATTAGTGTTGAACCTAGATAAATGTTATCAGGTGTCTACGTTGAGCATGAAAATGATTAGATCATGTTCATCGCAATACGGTTATTCATTTAAGTTAGAGAATAATGGTTATTCTGGATACATGAATAATACCTTTATGGTCATGCACCCAATGGTTCGTTGAATCTCGATCATGGTAATACACATAATGATAATATTAATGCCAAAAGATGTAGAGTTAATAATGATAGTACCACTTTCTTGTGGCACTGCCGCTTAGGTCATTTTGGCATAAAATGCATGAAGAAACTCCATGCTGATGGACGTTTGGAGTCACTTGATTTTGAATCGCTTGACACATGCGAGCCATGCCTCATGGGCAGGATGACTGAGATCTCGTTTTCAGGTACAATGAAACGGGTAGGTGACTTATTGGAAATCATACATGCTGATGTATGTGATCCAATGAGAATTAAGGCGTGTGGTGGATATCGTTATTTTCTCATCTTCACTGACGATTTGAGTAGATATGGTATATTTACTTAATGAAGCAAAAGTCTGAAACGTTTGAAAGGTTCAAAAATTTCAGAGTGAAGATTAAGAATCATCATAACAAGAAGATCATGTTCCTACGATCTGATCAAGGGGATATTATCTGAATTATGAGTTTGGCAATCACTTAAGACATTGTGGAATTGTTTCGCAGTTGAAGTCCCCTGGAACACCACAGCGTAATGGTGTGTCCGGACATCGTAATCGAACCTTATGAGATATGGTGCGATCTATGGTGTGTCTTACCGATCTACCGCTATTATTTTGAGGTTATGCATTAGAGACAGCTGCATTCACTTTATATAGGGCACCATCTAAGTCCGTTGAGACGACGTCGTATGGTTTGGCAAGAAACCAAAGTTGTCGTTTTCTTAAATGTTTGGGGCTACGATGCTTATGGCTTCAGCCAGGAAAAGCTCGAACCCAAAGCGGACAAATACATCTTCATGGAATACCCACTGGTAACGGTTGGGTATACCTTCTATCTCAGATCCAAGGACAAAAATGTTTGTCGCTAAGAATGGGTCCTTTCTCGAGAAGGAGTTTCTCTCGAAAGAATTGAGTGGGAGGAAGATAGAACTTGATGAGGTTGTCGAACCCTCACTTCAACCGGAGAGTAGTGCAACACAGAAAGATGTTTCTGTGGAACCTACGACAGTTGAAGAGGATACCAATGATAGTGATCATGAAGCTCCAGATCAAGTTGCTATCGAACCTCGTGGGTCGACAAGGATGTGTACTACTCCTGAGTGGTACGGTGATCCTGTCTTAGAGGTCATGTTGTTGGACAACGATGAACCTACGAACTATGGAGAAGCGATGGTGGGCCCATATTCCGACAAATGGTTAGAAGCCGATAAATCCGAGATAGGATCCATGTATCAAAACAAAGTATGGACTTTGGTGGACTTACCCTATGATCGGCAAGCCATTGAGACAAATGGATCTTTAAGACTAAGACGGACGTGGACGGTAATGTCACCGTCTATGAAGCTCGACTTGTGGCAAAGAGTTTTCCACAAGTTCAAGGAGTTGACTACGATGAGATTTTCTCACCCGTAGCAATGCTTAAGTCCGTCAGAATCATGATTAGCATTAGCTGCATTTATGAAATCTGGCAGATGGATGACAAAACAAGTTTCCTTACCAGTTTTCGTAAGGAAAGGTTGTATATGATAAAATCAGAAAGGTTTTGTCGATCCTAAGGATGCTAAAAGATATTCTAGCTCCAGTGATCCTTCCATGGACTAGAGCAAGCATCTCGGAGTCGGAATATATGCTTTGATGGAGTGATCAAAGTTTTTGGGTATACAAAGTTTGTTAGAAACTTGTATTTACAATAAAGTGAGTGGGAGCACTACAACATTTCTGATAAGTGTATGTGAATGACATATGATTGATCCGAAATGATGTAGAATTTCTGGAAAGCATAAAGGGTTGTTTGAAATGAGTTTTTCAAAGGAAGACCTAGATAAAGCTGCTTACATATTGGGAATCAAGATCTATACAGATAGATCAAGACGCCTGATGATACTTTCAAAAGAACACACACCTTGGCATGATTTTGAAGGAGTTCAAAATAGATCAGTCAAAGAAGGAGTTCTTACCTGAGTTGTAAGGTGTGAAGTTGAGTAAGACTCAAAGCTTGACCACGGCAGAAGAAAGAGGAAGGACAAGGTCGTCCCCTATGCTTTTGTCATAGGCTCTATACGGTATGCCATGCTAAGTACCGCACCTGATATGTGCCTTGCCACATGTCTGGCAAGAGGGTACAAAGGTGATCTAGGAGTGGATCACTAGATAGTGGTCAAAATTATCCTTAGAGGAATAAGAAAATGTTTCTCAGTTATTGTCGGGGCCGGATTTCGGGAACACAATATTCCAGAAATTAACCCCTAGTGTCATCACCAGCCCAGGATTACTGTTACTGGTGGACACATCCTTGTTACAGATTACCAAGCATTTACAAGAATTTGATACAAGACCATAAAGGTCTACTGATACAACAATGACTCCGGTGGTGGATGAAGGAATTGGCTTGTGGATCTCCACATCGATGGGGCTCCATTCCCACAGGAACAGCTGACCCGGATAACTCCTATCCCGCATGGCTGTACTCCTAGGCTTCGCACGGACGTCACTGTGGTACTCCTTGTAGAACCCCTAACCTGGCCAAGTAAATAGCCAGGGACAAGCCTGTGAGTACGTTTGAATGTACTCGCAAATATCATGGACAAATGATATAACAAATGCATCGAACAATTATATGGTCATGATGAATTAAACTATATGCATGTGCTCATGATAGACTTATATTAAATGCATGCTGACAGGAATTAAAACATGGCATGGTAAATAATAGTTAGTGCAGAAAATAAATATTAGCATCAATAAAATATGAAAGAAATGCCGGTCGGATGTCAAGTGACACCACGGTCGGTCTTGAAAAGAAATGCCAGTCGGGTGTTTAAAAGAGAAATCGGACGATACCATCCGAGAACTCAGGCAACGCCACAAAAGGACTTGAAAAGAAATGCCAGTCGGGTATCCACAAGAGTGGTGGCGTGATAAACCGCCTGAAACTCGAGGGACGCCACAAAAGGACTTGAAAATAAAAACGAATGTCCGGGGTAGACTAGCCAGCCCCTGAGACACTCTGGAAAGTAAAATAAGAGCAGGGGGTTAGTTCACAAATATAATCATATCATCAAATATACTAATGGTAACACCAGTAGCAACGATAATTATCCTGCAAAATAACCCTGCTCAATTTTAAATATTTCCTCCGGAGACCGACTCTAAGACCGACACTTGACCAATCCAGACTGTAGTCCTTAACCGCGGACACGGCTATTCGAATAGGTTTATAAACTCTGCAGAGGGTGTACTCTTTACCCACAAGTATAGGATTTCTTTAGTCAGTATCGTGACACTGACTAATTCCCATTATGGCCTTTGGGTTGAAAACACGCCTGACCAGCACACACCAGAAAATCCGTCCAGATGCCAGGAATCACCCAAAGCATCGTTCTAGAAAAACTCTAAGTCGGGGAGGCTACAACCTCCAAAAGCATGGGATCACTATTTATACGCGCGGATTACAAGGGTACACTCCCTCTCGGCATCACGACAGCCGGAAACACCCATGCTCCCTGACACGATGACAGGATTTAGTCCATGGCCAATGGAAACCCTCATCGTAGCCCTCTGTACGGTGTGTGTATGGAAAGGGGTTAACAACTTACTAAACCATACCTTACCCGAGGCAGGGACAAGTGGTAGCACGAAACAAGTATGGGGGTTACCGGAACAAGACTCGATCTATGGTCGACTCAGGAGGCTTATGTTCCCTGCAGTGGTTAGCACAACAAAACATTCTTTCACAGTATCACCAGGACAGGGCCACAACCCTTGCCTGCTTCCACATATATCTCATGACACCACCGTGTCAAATATGGCCCGTGCCCACCGGCACGTCCAAAGCAGGAGCACACTCCTGGGTTCTCATAACTTATGCATGTTGCAACTGGAATGCATGCAAGAGAAAATATGCACATGACCATGTATGCACTACTAGCATTATGCAAGTTAAATTTGAATTCAACATAGTCAAGCTTAAACTATCCTAGCAAATAATTCACTATGCAATCATCATATCAAGTGTTCAAGATGCTTGCCTTGAACATGCAGAAGCATTGGGTGCCTACCAAAAGTTTTGAAAATATTATCTCCCCTCCATTTTCCTATTTTCAAAAATACTTAAATCACCACATAATTCAAAAACAGCACTAAAAAGTATTTCAAATATTTTTGAAATAAATACTAAAATAAACTAGGGAATGTTTAAGAAATAACAGAAAAAGAATTAATTTATTTAGAGCATATTTGAATTACTTATGGAATTACTAAGTTGGAAAACATGATTAAAAGCAATATTAAATTCATTAAACAGAAACTATGCACAGTAAAAATGCTCACTTAATTTAAATAAACAGAGCATGATTTTAGAAACCTACAGAAATTTGAATTACCAATTTTAGAGTAGAAATGGCTACTATGGAAGTATTTGAATATGCGCTGAAGGGAAAAAGGGAGAGATCAGAGATGCGCCTTGAGCGCTGGATAGCAATTGGGCCGGCTCGGAGATGCACGGCTACGCAGACAAAACGGCGTCTCACCGACAGGTGGGACCCACCTGTCGGGTTTGCCTTCTCCCCCGCGCGCTCCTGAACAGAGACAGAGGCGAGCCCCGGCGTTCGGCGCCGGCAAACGACGGTGCCCCACGGTGAGCCGAGCCCAATGTTGTGTCGAGGAAGCCGAGGCGGTCCTGCCGGTGGCCTGCATGGCCGGCGGGAGGCCCTATCTCGCCGGTGACGAGGATCCCCGAAAGTCTCCGGCGGAGACGAATTGGGCATTTCACCCACGGTGGTTCCCGAGGTAATTTGAAGGTCGGGATGGGTCGGTGGATGCTCAAAGAGGCTCATGGTGGATAGATTTTGGAGAGAGGGGGCCGGACGGCGTCGGAACCAACCGAACGGTGGCGGTGGCAGAAGCTGCCGGAGACGGGGGAGGTGACCGTTTCCGGTCGTTCTGCTGTTCGAGGGAGATCAGTGAGGGAGGGGGAAGATGTGGTGGTGCTGGTTGCCGGCCTGGGGTGGCTTATATAGGCGGGGCAAGGTGGTTCGGTGGCTTCCAGAGAGCGGACACGGCGGATGGCCATTAATGGCACGGCGTGGTCGGTTGCGAGGTGGTTGAGGGCGATGGAGGTCGGTGCGACGTGGTGAGGACGGTGGCCGTCCGCCGTTAAGGCGGGGTGCGCTGGCTGGCTCAGAGCTGAGCCACGCGTCGAGGGCGGCGCCGTGCCAGGGCTGACGGCGGCGGCGGCCATTGATGGCAAAGTACGGGCGGTGGCGAGGCCGTTGGTGGATGGCGGGGTTTGGTGTGGGCGGTGGCGGCCCGCAGTAATGCTGGGGCATGCTGGTTGGCTCGGAGGGGCTCCAGGTGTCCCGGGCGGCGCCGTCCACAACGGGCTGCGGCGGCGGCCATTGATGGCAGACGCGGGCGGCGGCGGTGGTCGTCCAGAGTTACTTCGGGGTGCGTTGGCTGGCGAGGAGGCGAGCCACGCGTCCTAGCGGCGCGTGACAGCGACAGCGATGGCGGTTTGCGGCTCGGGACGGTGGAGGGCAGCGCCAGGGGGAAGGCTCCGGTGCGGGGGAGGTTGCGGCTGGTGCGGGTGGCCGGTGTAGCGTACGGGGCAAGCCCGGGGAGGGCAGCAGAGGGCAGTGGCATGGCTCGGGTGCAGGCGTGGTCATAGGCGCGCTCTGGACGCGCTCCGTGCACGTGCACAATGCGTTCGAAGAAATGCCAGTGGCATCTTCATTGATCCAAACGAGCTACCACTTAACCGAGTGATGGTTGCAAGGTTGGCAAGGCTATTAGACATGGTGGTTAGGCCAGACGATCAAGAGTGCTGTGCAGTTTGGAGATAGGCAAAAATGTTGTCATGCACACAAGGTGCTCGACAGAATGATAGAGCTATCTAGTTAACTTTGTTGGAAGTGAAACTTGGCAGAGTTGTGTCTCCTTACAGATAATAGATGATGGTGGAGTTGGTTTGTGGAAGGAGCAAACTTGCTAATGCAAGTTTTACTGAAATTCAGTTTTGGACAGAAACTTCAGAGGGGTTTTTGGTGGACTTACAAAATTCAAATGGAGCTGATATTCTGGACTTAAGGTTTTGGTTGGAAGTACTATAAGATGGACAAGTATCAGAATTTTTGGAGCAAGGAACAATGGAGTTGTAGTTGTAATTGGAATCTGGGACAGAATTGAAAAGGGGATGGTTCACTCAAATTTTGCAAAACACCAAGTTGGGTTTTTGCACCAAAGTGACATATAGGCATCATAAGACCTCTCAGAATTATGGTGGAATTTTTAAAGAATTATTTAAATTAGTTGTAGTGCAAATAGAAGCATATGAAGAAAAGAAAAAGCTATTAAAAGAATTTTTCTAGGGCAAAATTTTATTATGAAAATAATTCTTAACAAGTAATGAAATGTTTTCAGATGACTATCAGAGCCCACAAAAATACTGCAAAATTTCTATATGGAGGGAAGAAACCGGAAACAAAAGGTTCTAAAAACACTAAAGAACTTTTTGTAAATGAAAATTTTTGTTTCTAGCCAAATTTTATTTAATGAAAAAGTAATTAAATTTTTGGGGTGTTACAAACTCTACCCCCCTTAGAAAAATCTCGTCCTCGAGATTTGTTAAGGGCGGAAGAATTAAAAAGCATACCACACAAACAAAACACTCATATGCAAAATGCAAACAGGGCAATACATTCATGACATACAAACAAAACAAGATCACATCATGCAAACAAACACTACATGCTATGCCAACGCACTCACGACCGTCTACGGTCCGAAAACGAGATCTTCGGGGTCAAGCGGAAGGCTTCCCGGTGTTGGAACACATCCTTCTTCTTCCGGAGGGAGGGGAGGAAGTTGAGGGAGCAAACGAAGAACGTGTCCCTCCTGAGTTGGCAGAGGGGGTCCGCCAATGGCAATCCGGGGATTCAGAACAGCAAGGTAGTGGAGATACTCCAGTATTTGCTGGGTGAAGCGTTCCTGGGCCATCACATATTGAATGAGATAGACCAGGGCTGGATCGCTCTCCGCACGTCCACAGCGGAACGTAGCTTCTGCTCCAAAAGCAGCGCGGCTTGGGAAATAGCAGTATTCTCTTGTGCTGGCACAAGGTACCGCAAATCGAAGACGGGTGACTGCTTCATACGCAGCAGACTCAATGGCCATGCCTGGCGTTGGCATGGATCTCCCGATGAAAATCACATAGGGAGGGCCTTGGTTTAAACTTGCTGGTGGAATGTGTACCGCTGCCCAGTATTTCGAGAGATCCGAAGTGATTCTCGATTTGAACAGCTCATACAGGGGTGGATGGGTAGAGCCAAGAGTATTGCGGGTAAAATCCCACAATATCTTAACAAAACTACCAGGTCTTGCATCGGGGGTCCTCAGATAAGCTCCGGGGTGAGACATGGGTGGATGAATGGGGAAGGGCAGTGCTTGATGCTGATGGTTGCTGGTGTTGGATGTGAAAGTGGCTTCTTATAGAGTGCCTGGGTTGGGGAACATGAAGTGATGCCAGTACAACGGGTGTACCGACTCCGGTGCGGGGCTGTCTGAGTCAAAGTCTCAGGCCTCAATCCCCAAAAGATAGGTGACATATTACTGTGCATGTCAATTAGGGGTCACGTCTAGAATTTTACTCTGCAACCACTCGTCAAACAATTCATGCCAGATCACACATACTATTAGCTGAAGACACGCAGGTGGTTTACAAATTCACTACGCCACACAACAGCTACTACGGAACTAAAGGAAAAACTGGGCCACTAGGGCTTGATAACAATTCTGGTGGACTCAGTCCACCTGGTTGATATCTAGCCGGGCGCGTCTTGCGGATGCCGAGTCCTCTCCGGGTGCTTCCGCGTCGGAGCTGGCCAGGGTAGGATGGGGAGCTACAGGGCTGGAGTAGCGGTGGTGGCCTTCGCGGGGTGTCGAGGTCACCATCCCATTGGAGTAGGCCTCCAAGAGATGACGGAGATCTCCGGGTGAGGCGATGGCATTGCCCGGGTAGATGACATGGTCAGAGCTTGGGGGCTCAACCGGCCTTCCAAGCAACACTATCGGGGTGTCTGGGGCGGGTGCGGCTTCGCTCCTTGCCGGGGTCAGGAGAGCGAGCGTCCTGCGGGTCTCAATCAGATCAAGAGTGACCTGGTCAAATAGTGCCTCTTGCGCTCTCAGGTAGCGCACCAGATGCACCAGGGCAGGATCCGACTCATGGTCCCCGTTGGCGACCTGGGTCGGTCTACCATAGCCTTCACGGCTAGGGTAGTAGTAGAAGGAGCGGCAGTTAACCCTTGGCGACAGATGCCGAAGATGAACTATAGCCTCTCGGGCTGCAAGTTGGATGGCTTGGGGCTCGTCGGAGGTCGTCCTCCCGGTGAACCGGTAGGGGCGCTCCGATGTGATGCCTCTCCCGTAGAGGTGCACCGTGGCCCAGAAGTGATGGATGGAATTACTCGTGTGCTCTTGGTACACGACATATTCCGGCGGCTCGTCGATGCCGAAGGCACGACGGGTGAGATTGGTGAGGATGGCTACGAAGCCTTCGAGCTCGACTGCGGTGGTCTCGTTGCGAACGAGGGGACCTGGCATCTTGGTGGTTGGATATCGAACTGGGAATGAGGCTGTGATGTGCTGAGTTTGGGGTAAGGCTTCCTTTATAAGTCAGCCGAGTCTTCCATCGCACGCTTGTGGATGGGAAAGCTCAGGTGTTGGCACAGGCACACGGCCTATGGATAGACTGATAGGTTGGGCACCGGCTATCAAAAGATGTCGGTTGCCACTGCGGATTGGATAGACTTGATTGTGGACAGGAAAAGTTGTGGATGGTGTGGAAACCTAGGGATAGTGACCAGGCTAAGATAGGTTTAGCCAATGGTCAGCCTGGCTTTGATACCAAGGCTGTCGGGGCCGGATTTCGGGAACACAATATTCCAGAAATTAACCCCTAGTGTCATCACCAGCCCAGGATTACTGTTATTGGTGGACACATCCTTGTTACAGATTACCAAGCATTTACAAGAATTTGATACAAGACCATAAAGGTCTACTGATACAACAATGACTCCGGTGGTGGATGAAGGAATTGGCTTGTGGATCTCCACATCGATCGGGCTCCATTCCCACAGGAACAGCTGACCCGGATAACTCCTATCCCGCATGGCTGTACTCCTAGGCTTCGCACGGACGTCACTGTGGTACTCCTTGTAGAACCCCTAACCTGGCCAAGTAAATTGCCAGGGACAAGCCTGTGAGTACGTTTGAATGTACTCACAAATATCATGGACAAATGATATAACAAATGCATCGAACAATTATATGGTCATGATGAATTAAACTATATGCATGTGCTCATGATAGACTTATATTAAATGCATGCTGACAGGAATTAAAACATGGCATGGTAAATAATAGTTAGTGCAGAAAATAAATATTAGCATCAATAAAATATGAAAGAAATGCCGGTCGGATGTCAAGTGACACCACGGTCGGTCTTGAAAAGAAATGCCAGTCGGGTGTTTAAAAGGGAAATCGGACGATACCATCCGAGAACTCAGGCAACGCCACGAAAGGACATGAAAAGAAATGCCAGTCGGGTATCCACAAGAGTAGTGGCGTGATAAACCGCCTGAAACTCGAGGGACGCCACAAAAGGACTTGAAAATAAAAACGAATGTCCGGGGTAGAATATCCAGCCCCTGAGACACTCTGGAAAGTAAAATAAGAGCAGGGGGTTAGTTCACAAATATAATCATATCATCAAATATACTAATGGTAACACCAGTAGCAACGATAATTATCCTGCAAAATAACCCTGCTCAATTTTAAATATTTCCTCCGGAGACCGACTCTAAGACCGACACTTGACCAACCCAGACTGTAGTCCTTAACCGTGGACACGGCTATTCGAATAGGTTTATAAACTCTGCATAGGGTGTACTCTTTACCCACAATTATAGGATTTCTTTAGTCAGTATCGTGACACTGACTAATTCCCATTATGGCCTTTGGGTTGAAAACCCGCCTGACCAGCACACACCAGAAAATCCGTCCAGATGCCAGGAATCACCCAAAGCATCGTTCCAGAAAAACTCTAAGTCGGGGAGGCTACAACCTCCAAAAGCATGGGATCACTATTTATACGCGCGGATTACAAGGGTACACTCCCTCTCGGCATCACGACAGCCGGAAACACGCATGCTCCCCGACCCGATGACAGGATTTATTCCATGGCCAATGGAAACCCTCATCGTAGCCCTCTGTACGGTGTGTGTATGGAAAGGGGTTAACAACTTACTAAACCATACCTTACCCGAGGCAGGGACAAGTGGTAGCACGAAACAAGTATGGGGGTTACCGGAACAAGACTCGATCTATGGTCGACTCAGGAGGCTTATGTTCCCTGCAGTGGTTAGCACAACAAAACATTCTTTCACAGTATCACCAGGACAGGGCCACAACCCTTGCATGCTTCCACATATATCTCATGACCCCACCGTGTCAAATATGGCCCGTGCCCACCGGCACGTCCAAAGCAGGAGCACACTCCTGGGTTCTCATAACTTATGCATGTTGCAAGTGGAATGCATGCAAGAGAAAATATGCACATGACCATGTATGCACTACTAGCATTATGCAAGTTAAATTTGAATTCAACATAGTCAAGCTTAAACTATCCTAGCAAATAATTCACTATGCAATCATAGTATCAAGTGTTCAAGATGCTTGCCTTGAACATGCAGAAGCATTGGGTGCCTACCAAAAGTTTTGAAAATATTATCTCCCCTCCATTTTCCTATTTTCAAAAATACTTAAATCACCACATAATTCAAAAACAGCACTAAAAAGTATTTCAAATATTTTTGAAATAAATACTAAAATAAACTAGGGAATGTTTAAGAAATAACAGAAAAAGAATTAATTTATTTAGAGCATATTTGAATTACTTATGGAATTACTAAGTTGGAAAACATGATTAAAAGCAATATTAAATTCATTAAACAGAAACTATGCACAGTAAAAATGCTCACTTAATTTAAATAAACAGAGCATGATTTTAGAAACCTACAGAAATTTGAATTACCAATTTTAGAGTAGAAATGGCTACTATGGAAGTATTTGAATATGCGCTGAAGGGAAAAAGGGAGAGATCAGAGATGCGCCTTGAGCGCTTGATAGCAATTGGGCTGGCTCGGAGATGCACGGCTACGCAGACAAAACGGCGTCTCACCGACACGTGGGACCCACCTGTCGGGTTTGCCTTCTCCCCCGCGCGCTCCTGAACAGAGACAGAGGCGAGCCCCGTCGTTCGGCGCCGGCAAACGACGGCGCCCCACGGTGAGCCGAGCCCATCATTGTGTCGATGAAGCCGAGGCGGTCCTGCCGGTGGCCTGCATGGCCGGCGGGAGGCCCTATCTCGCCGGTGACGAGGATCCCCGAAAGTCTCCGGCGGAGACGAATTGGGCATTTCACCCACGGTGGTTCCCGAGGTAATTTGAAGGTGGGGATGGGTCGGTGGATGCTCAAAGAGGCTCATGGTGGATAGATTTTGGAGAGAGGGGGCCGGACGGCGTCGGAACCAACCGAACGGTGGCGGTGGCAGAAGCTGCCGGAGACGGGGGAGGTGACCGTTTCCGGTCGTTCTGCTGTTCGAGGGAGATCAGTGAGGGAGGGGGAAGATGTGGTGGTGCTGGTTGCCGGCCTGGGGTGGCTTATATAGGCGGGCAAGGCGGTTCGGTGGCTTCCAGAGAGCGGACACGGTGGATGGCCATTAATGGCACGGCGTGGTCGGTTGCGAGGTGGTTCAGGGCGGTGGAGGTCGGTGCGACGTGGTGAGGACGGTGGCCGTCCGCCGTTAAGGCGGGGTGCGCTGGCTGGCTCAGAGCTGAGCCACGCGTCGAGGGCGGCGCCGTGCCAGGGCTGACGGCGGCGGCGGCCATTGATGGCAAAGTACGGGCGGTGGCGAGGCCGTTGGTGGACGGCGGGGTTTGGTGTGGGCGGTGGCGGCCCGCAGTAATGCTGGGGTATGCTGGTTGGCTCGGAGGGGCTCCAGGTGTCCCGGGCGGCGCCGTCCACAGCGGGCTGCGGCGGCGGCCATTGATGGCAGACGCGGGCGGCGGCGGTGGTCAGCAGAGTAGGAGAGGCCGGTGGCCGTCCAGAGTTACTCCGGGGTGCGTTGGCTGGCGAGGAGGCGAGCCACGCGTCCTGGCGGCGCGTGACAGCGACAGCGATGGCGGTTTGTGGCTCGGGACGGTGGAGGGCAGCGCCAGGGGGAAGGCTCCGGTGCGGGGGAGGTTGCGGCTGGTGCGGGTGGCCGGTGTAGCGTACGGGGCAAGCCCGGGGAGGGCAGCAGAGGGCAGTGGCATGGCTCGGGTGCAGGCGTGGTCATAGGCGCGCTCTGGACGCGCTCCGTGCACGCGCACAGTGCGTTCGAAGAAATGCCAGTGGCATCTTCATTGATCCAAACGAGCTACCACTTAACCGAGTGATGGTTGCAAGGTTGGCAAGGCTATTAGACATGGTGGTTAGGCCAGACGATCAAGAGTGCTGTGCAGTTTGGAGATAGGCAAAAATGTTGTCATGCACACAAGGTGCTCGACAGAATGATAGAGCTATCTAGTTAACTTTGTTGGAAGTGAAACTTGGCAGAGTTGTGTCTCCTTACAGATAATAGATGATGGTGGAGTTGGTTTGTGGAAGGAGCAAACTTGCTAATGCAAGTTTTACTGAAATTCAGTTTTGGACAGAAACTTCAGAGGGGTTTTTGGTGGACTTACAAAATTCAAATGGAGCTGATATTCTGGACTTAAGGTTTTGGTTGGAAGTACTATAAGATGGACAAGTATCAGAATTTTTGGAGCAAGGAACAATGGAGTTGTAGTTGTAATTGGAATCTGGGACAGAATTGAAAAGGGGATGGTTCACTCAAATTTTGCAAAACACCAAGTTGGGTTTTTGCACCAAAGTGACATATAGGCATCATAAGACCTCTCAGAATTATGGTGGAATTTTTAAAGAATTATTTAAATTAGTTGTAGTGCAAATAGAAGCATATGAAGAAAAGAAAAAGCTATTAAAAGAATTTTTCTAGGGCAAAATTTTATTATGAAAATAATTCTTAACAAGTAATGAAATGTTTTCAGATGACTATCAGAGCCCACAAAAATACTGCAAAATTTCTATATGGAGGGAAGAAACCGGAAACAAAAGGTTCTAAAAACACTAAAGAACTTTTTGTAAATCAAAATTTTTGTTTCTAGCCAAATTTTATTTAATGAAAAAGTAATTAAATTTTTGGGGTGTTACAGTTATGGAAGTGATAAAGAGTTCGACGTAAAGAGTTACGTCGATGCAAGCTTAACACCTATCCGGATAACTCTAAGTGGAGATACCGGATACGTATAATGGAGCAACAGTTTGGAATAGCTCCAAGTGGAACGTGGTAGCAGCATCTACGATATGACATAAAGTTTTGCGAAGTACATAGGGATCTGAATATTGCAGACCCGTTGACTACAACCTCTCTCACGAGCATAACATGATCAAACCCAGAACTCATTGAGTGTTAATCACATATTGATGTGAACTAGATTACTGACTCTAGTAAACTCTTTGGATGTTGGTCACATGATGATGTGACCTGTGAGTGTTAATCACATGGCGATGTGAACTAGATTATTGACTCTAGTGCAAGTGGGAGACTGTTGGAAATATGCCCTAGAGGCAATAATAAATTGGTTATTATTATATTTCCTTGTTCACGATAATCGTTTATTATCCATGCTAGAATTGTATTGAAAGGAAACTCAGATACATGTGTGGATACATAGACAAACACCATGTCCCTAGTAAGCCTATAGACGACTAGCTCGTTGATCAATAGATGGTTACGGTTTCCTAACCATGGACATTGGATGTCGTTGATAACGGGATCACATCATTAGGAGAATGATGTGATGGACAAGACCCAATCCTAAGCCTAGCACAGATCGTGTAGTTCGTATGCTAAAGCTTTTCTATATGTCAAGTATCTTTTCCTTAGACCATGAGATTGTGCAACTCCCGGATACCGTAGGAATGCTTTGGGTGTACCAAACGTCACAACGTAACTGGGTGGCTATAAAGGTGCACTACAGGTATCTCCGAAAGTGTCTGTTGGGTTGGCACGAATCGAGACTGGGATTTGTCACTCCGTATGACGGAGAGGTATCTCTGGGCCCACTCGGTAGGACATCATCATAATGTGCACAATATGTGATCAAGGAGTTGATCACGGGATGATGTGTTACGGAACGAGTAAAGAGACTTGCCGGTAACAAGATTGAGCAAGGTATCGGTATACCGACAATCGAATCTCGGGCAAGTGCTATACCGATAGACAAAGGGAATCGTATACGGGATTGATTGAATCCTTGACATCGTGGTTCATCCGATGAGATCATCGTGGAACATGTGGGAGCCAACATGGGTATCCAGATCCCGCTGTTGGTTATTGGTCGGAGAGTTGTCTCGGTCATGTCTACATGGTTCCCGAGCCCGTAGGGTCTACACACTTAAGGTTCGATGACGCTAGAGTTATAGGGAAAGTATGTACGCGGTTACCGAATGTTGTTCGGAGTCCCGGATGAGATCCCGGACGTCACGAGGAGTTCCGGAATAGTCCGGAGGTAAAGATTCATATATGGGAAGTCCTGTTTTGGTCACCGGAAAAGTTTCGGGCGATATCGGTAATGTACCGGGACCACCGGGAGGGTCCCCGGGGTCCACCAGGTGGGGCCACCAGCCCCTGAAGGCTGCGTGGGCTAAGTGTGGGAGGGGACCAGCCCCAAGGGGGCTGGTGCGCCCCCCCACCAAGTCCGTAGGCGCATGGAGAGTGGAGGGGGGCAAACCCTAGGTCCAGATGGGCCTTAAGGCCCACCCTAGGGCGCCCCCTCTCTCTCCCCCCCCTTGGCCGCACCCTAGATGGGTTTTTGGGGGCTGCCGCACCCCTAGGGGTGGGAAACCCTAAAGGGGGAGCAGCCCCCCCTTCCCCATATATATATGTGAGGTTTTGGGGCTGCTAGGGACATGAGAACGTCTCCCTCTTGGCGCAGCCCTACCCCTCTCCCTCCTCGTCTCTTGCAGCGCTTGGCGAAGCCCTGCTGGAGTCCCGCGCTCCTGCACCACCACGACGCCGTCGTGCTGCTGTTGGATGGAGTCTTCCCCAACCTCTCCCTCTCTCCTTGCTGGATCAAGGCGTGGGAGACGTCACCGGGCTGCACGTGTGTTGAACGCGGAGACGCCGTTGTTCGGCGCTTGGATCGGAATCAACCGCGATCTGAATCGCAGCGAGTACGACTCCTTCATCCGCGTTCTTGCAACGCTTACGCATCGCGATCTACAAGGGTATGTGGATCCAACTCTTCCCTCGTAGATGCATCTCCTAGATTGATCTTGGTGAGCGTAGGAAAATTTTTGTTTCCCATGCAACGTTCCCCAAAAGCCGGCGCACTGGACCACGGGTCCTCGTCGGGGCCCTATAAATAGGCCTCCCCGAGCTCTTCCAACACCACCACCAGCCTCACAACTCTCCCCTAGTCCCTCCTGCACCCTCTGTTCAGCCCCGGAGCGCCCCTGTGCTCGGGATCGACCGGAGCTCCGCCGCGTCGGGCCGCCGGCGATCTCGAGGTACAGGCCTCCCCTGCTTCTCCATCCGCCTGTTTTGGAACCGCAGCACACCCCTGACCCTTTCCCCTCTCTTTCCCCCTCTGTTTGCAGTCGGAAACAGCTGCTGCAACTGATCTCCGACGAGCCTCCGCCGTCGCACCTCGTCACCGGCGAACCAGGGCTCCCCGCCGTGCCGCACTACCACCGTTGCAACCGCGACACGACGCTGAGCTCGACCCTGCCCTCTGTTGCCGTCGCCGTGGCCGGAGTCGCCGCCGGTGAGCTCGCCGCCGCCGTGACCACGGGGTTAGAGATGACAGGCGGGCCCCGCCTGTCATCCCCCCACCTCTCTCCCCTCCTCTGTGCCACTGACCCACGGGCCCCGCCCGTCAGGTTTGAAACCTGACGTGCGCGCGCGCTGGCTCCGTGCGGCCAGGCCGAGCCGTTTGGGCCGTGCACTGTGGCCACTTCTGGCCCAGTGCACATGACCCTTTTTCTCTTTTTCTTTTCTGTTAATGTTTCAAACATTTATGCAGAAAAGAATATTGATCCAAATTAAATAATTCCAACTCCTAAAATCTTGTAATATTCCAACCTATTTAATGGTACTACTTTCATTCAAATCCGTGAAACTTTTCTGTACTGTTCAAATTTAAATTCAAATTTGAGCAGTATAACTCCTGTTCAAAAATCAATATATCCCATTCTGTAACTCCAAAACTCCAACTAAGATTTTTCCCCATCTTAGAAAACTCTCTATTATTTTACAAAAATGAGTTGACATTTTTCTGAGCACTTTGGTTTTTCGGTTCTATTTTTATTCTTATTTTTCCATTATTATTATGCGACGTATAGATCCCGTATTTGACGAGGTTGCTGTGGAAGAAGAAGGATAAGGACTAGAAGACTTTGAAGACCAAGCCAATCCAGGCAAGCAGCCCTTTGACCATGATCCACTGTTCTTCGGAACCCGTTTGTTTCCGATGCATGATGATTAGGGTTACGATGGTAACCTAGACAAACCACCACATGATGCATGCTTTATTGTTGATCTTGCTGCGTGCTAGATGACATGCAATAGTTGGTCTTGATGCTCATATGATGCATGTGTGATATGAACCCCCGTAGTTGGAAACTTTGCATGAACCCATCGGGTGCCCCTAATGCCCGAGGGTGATGAAGTGTTAGGTCATCACTTGAGAAAGAAGTGATGTGCCGGTAGTATCATGTGCATGGTGGAATGATGGATTAGATTTATGTGTGACTACCGTCCCAACCAAACATGTGCAACCACACTACCCCTTATGGGACAGGGCTTTATTGATTACTTAGGTCGATACTAGCATGGTGCCCGCATTACTAGTGACGGGAAGACTTGAGGTCTTTCCCGGGACGGGGTCGTGCTTGGATAGGCGACCATGACTGTTTTCACAGGGCACCGGACACACCGTTGGTCCCTGCGGGTACGCGGAGCATTGAATTAGGGCAAGTCCCGTGATCTATTGTTGTACCCAAAGGCCGTGTGCCAACGAGTGGACTCTATGTTAGTGTCGTCTAAGGAAAGGTAATGACCGGGTGCTTACCCCGGGTACTTGAGGTACCGCGGGTCGTGGATGACACGGAAGTTCCCCGGATCTTGTGGGTAAAGTGCGCAACCTCTGCAGAGTGTAAAACTATTCGAATAGCCGTGTCCACGGTCATGGACAGTTGGGTGGTGCTACTTAAACTATGTCCAGAATTTTGCTTCTTTGGTGATACTTTGTGTGTGATGAGTCAAGATGGTGACTTGACTCGGTGAGATGAATTATATTCATGTTGATGTCGGTAACCTGTTCCCGAGGTTACACGAGGTTATTGATGCATAAGCTTGATGATAACATATTGTTCTAGCCTCCTGCTAGATCGTTCTTTTTTTTTATTATTCAGTTGCATTGTTACTTGAACCACATCATGGGTTGCTTGCGAGTACATTCAAAGTACTCATTGGCTTGCCACTGGTTATTTAATTGGCCTGGCATGGAAGAGCAGGATTATGAGGAAGAGTTCTTGGAGACGACCATGCGAACTAGGACGCTATCCCAGTCAGAATGCCTGTAGGGTTAAGGCAGATGGCATGGGTTCTACCCGTTTTATCGAAGACTTCCGCTATTTGAGTATTTGCTATTCAGCCCGTGAGGCTCTATCTATGTAAGACTTGGTCATAATGGCCTTAATTCGTGTAAGACTATTTGTATGGATGTAAGACTCTTGTTATTTCAGCTTCTGTGTGTTCAGTGAGCATTGATCTCTGGGATCACTGTACAGGTGCATTCGGTGATCTCGACTTCCAAGTCGGGGTCCCCACAGAGCTGGTATCAGAGCCATCCTGACTGTAGGAAGCCTTAGTTAGCATGGGCGTTAGATAGTTGAGACCCCTTTTTCAAAACCTTCTGAACCTCTCTTCTTTTCTAAACCTGAGATTTCCTCAGCTTATTAACCCCTCCTATTCCACCTTTGTAGATGGCCGCTGTTCCCGAAGAGCACCTGACCACTGGGTTTCCCCTACTTCTCGAGGATAGCCTCCAGGAGTGTCAGTTCCACCGAGCACCCATCCTCACCTACCATGAGCATTGGGTGAGCGATACTGAGGTGGAGTACCATGTGGAAGTGATCGTGAAGGCAAACGATCCTCCCACAAGTTGGTTCTTTGAGGGACCCCAGATGACGATACTACCACTTGCTGCCGAGGCTGCTGCACTCAAGGCACTAACCCGTCTCCGCGAGCTTCTTCCGGAGATGGCAGCCAAGATGGCAACTCGCTTCTTACCTTACCGAAAGGAAGGTGACGAAGAAAGCAGCGCACTAGCCCCTCCACTGAAGGATGGACTCTCGCTTCGGTTCCAGACCTACTTCAGTCTATGTGCCGACAGCTTGGCACAAGACTTGGCCTCGGAATCAATGAAGCTTCGAGAAGAACTTTACAAGACCAAGGCACTTCTTCGTCGAGCTCAAGAGAAGGCAAACAGGATCAAGAAGGAAGGAGCACCTTCCGGACATCCGCCATCGCATATCGAGGCGGAAGACCCTCCGAGGATGTGTCTTCCAAGGGTGAAGAACCACCTCGACGACGCCGGATGACAGCAAGGGAATACCGAAAGCTTTTCCCTGCACCACCGTCGAAGCACCGTCGTATCCAACTCCTCCAGTCCCCCACTCCCTCAAGTGACAAAGGAGCCCAGTCAGATGAAGACAAGGAGGAAGACCCAGAAGAGCCGAAATACGCGACCAAGCATTCCGCCGCTTAGGCATTATTCGCTACTCGGATATGCCCGTTGTAACCCCTATGGTAGGATAGGTCGTGTAACCCCTATGCGCAGTCGAGTCCTTGTATGGTTCATATGAAACCATCTATTGCTAGCTTTTGTCGTGTCTGGATGTAAGTCGTAATCTTCCTTCGGGAATGTGTAAACGACTACATCACCCATTTGGATTTTAATGAATATGTTTTGGCCTTACGGCCCTTGCATGATTTGATTTAGTGTCACACCCACCCCCTTACTAGGCACCCATCTATCTTGCTTTTCCTCTTCCGAGTCATGAGACCTTTTACCGCTCCAACAGGATGCCTGTTGTAACTCGTACTGGTACCTCTACCCAGCAGCCCGAAGCCGGAGCATCCTCTCAGCCAGAGGCAGACCACGACCAAACCAACGACCAAGCTCCACCACCACCTCCTCCAAGCATGGACATGGCTCAGCTTCTCCAAGCTTTCTGAGAGGAACGCCAAGCCAACACTGCAGCTCTTCAGCTAATTGCTCAAGCTGTTGCCAACAACCGCCAGCCGGCGGGGAATGGCAATGGACGTTCCACGTTGGCAGAGTTCAAGAAGCATGCACCGCCAACCTTCATCGAGACTGCTGAACCCCTGGATGCAGATGACTGGGTCCGTTCCATTGAGGAGATTCTGGAACTAGTCGGATGCACCGAAGATCGCGAGAAGGTGGCTTATGCAGCCCACTGCCTCGGGGGAACCGCAAGAGCTTGGTGGGATGGATTCAAGGTCATGCATGCTGAACAAGACATCACTTGGGTTAACTTCAAGGCAGAATTCCGCAAGGCCCACATTCCTTCTGGAGTCATGGCTATCAAAAAGCGCGAGTTCCGAGCCTTGAAGCAAGGAAGTGGCACTGTCAAGGAGTACATGCAGAAGTTCAGTATTCTGTCAAGGTATGCCCCTGAGGATGTCAGCACTGATGCTGCCAAGAGGGAGCGCTTCATGGAAGGCCTTAATCAGACTCTGCAATATTCGCTTGTCGTGTGCGACTGCCCGTCGTTCCCTGACCTGGTGAACAAGGCACTTATGCTTGAGGACAAGCGGCGTGCTTTGGAAGATACTCGCAAGCGCAAGTTGATCAGTAAGGGAAGTTCCAGCAACCAGAAGCCTCGTCCGTGGCAGTCAGCCCCGGCCAAGCCAACCTATCAGCAGCCAAGAGCTCCTGCACCTCGTGCCAATCCTCAGCCTCAGCAGTATGCCAACCCCAGGCCAGCTTTCAACCCCAATACCAATGGTGGCAACAAGATCAACACTCCAAACCAAGTCACTTGTTTTGGGTGTGGTCAGCCTGGACACATCTCCAGGGTGTGCCCCAACAAGAAGCCTGATGCCCCGCGCCCCAATGCGCAGAACCAGGGACAAGGCCGTGGAATGCCACCAAGGAACCCAGCTCCTCGCAATCCACCGAACTATGGGAAGGGGCGTGTGAATCACGTCACTGCTGAAGAAGCCCAGGAAGACCCGGACGTCGTGCTGGGTACGTTCCTTGTCAACTCAGCACCTGCAACTGTCTTGTTTGATTCTGGAGCAACGCATTCATTTGTCACTCAAAGATTTGCATTAAAAAGTGGCATGACCCCTACACCCCTGAATAACCCTATGGTGGTACAAACCCCCGGAGCCGAGATGAGAGCCAAGATAGGCTGTAAAGGAGTCGGTATTACCATTAACGGTGTAGACTTCCTAGCAGACCTTATCATCCTGAGATCGCAAGGCTTGGATGTGATCTTAGGGATGGATTGGCTCAGCAAGCACCAAGGCTTGTTAGACTGTGCCAATCGGACAGTCACTGTGACCAATGACCAAGGAGTAGAAGTAAAGTTTGCCCCCAACTCCTCTTCCGCTCAAGCCGCAAAAGTCAACTGTCTGTCTGAAGTTGGGCTAGACCAAGTACCGGTGGTATGTGAGTATCCTGATGTCTTTCCGGATGAACTACCGGGAATGCCCCCTGACCGTGACATTGAGTTCATCATCGAGCTCATGCCCGGAGCAGGACCCATCTATAAGAAGCCTTATAGAATGGGGACGGAAGAACTAGCCGAGTTGAAGAAGCAGCTAGAAGAGCAGCTAAGGAAAGGATTTATCCGCCCGAGTGCCTCCCCTTGGGGATCTCCTGTTCTGTTTGTGGCAAAGAGGGACGGTACCATCCGCTTATGCATTGACTATCGTTCCCTTAATGAAGTTACAATCAAGAACAAGTATCCACTTCCCAAGATCGAAGATCTGTTTGATCAACTCAGCGGAGCCAAGGTATTCTCCAAGATCGACCTCAGATCTGGGTATTACCAGCTGAAGATCAGACCCCAAGATATTCCGAAGACGGCATTAGTAACCAGATATGGCCTGTACGAGTGCACGGTCATGTCTTTTGGGTTAACCAATGCCCCAGCTTACTTCATGTATCTCATGAATAAAGTCTTCATGGAATATTTGGATAAATTCGTTGTTGTCTTCATTGATGACATTCTCGTGTTCTCGAAGTCGGAGGAAGAACATGAGCAGCATCTGAGGATGGTCCTAGACAAGCTTCGTGAGCACCAACTGTATGCCAAGTTCAGCAAGTGTGAGTTTTGGCTACACAAAGTTGGATTCTTAGGTCATGTCTTGACCGAGGAAGGATTATCTGTTGATCCTGCAAAAGTTGAAGCTGTGACCCAATGGCAATCTCCAACGACCGTCAAGGAAGTCAGAAGCTTCCTCGGATTAGCGGGCTATTACCGCAAGTTCGTGGAAGGATTCTCTAGCATTGCACGACCAATGACTCAGCTCCTCAAGAAGGACAAGAAGTTCGAGTGGACGCCAAAATGCGAAGAGAGCTTCCAAGAGCTCAAGAAGAGATTGACCACCGCCCCAGTTCTGGCAACACCTGATATTCACAAGGAGTTCGTGATATATTGTGATGCCTCTCGAACCGGATTGGGAAGCGTTCTGATGCAAGAAGGCCGCGTCATAGCATACCTCTCCAGGCAGCTACGACCCCATGAGGAGAACTACGCTACTCACGATCTTGAGCTAGCGGCAGTAGTTCATGCCTTGAAGACATGGCGGCATTACCTCCTAGGGAAACGGTGTGAGATTTACACAGACCACAAAAGTCTGAAGTATATTTTCACCCAAAAAGAGTTGAACATGAGGCAGCGGAGATGGTTGGAACTCATCAAGGACTATGACCTCAGTGTTCAGTATCACCCAGGGAAGACCAACGTGGTGGCCGATGCCTTAAGCAGGAAGGCTTGCTCTTTGAATGCCATTATTCGAGAAAGACAGCCAGCCTTGTTTAAGGAGATCGAACAATTCAGTTTGGAGTTGGTCACCCCTGGATTTCTGGACCATTTGGAAGTCAGACCAACCCTGATGGACGACGTCAAGAAGGCTCAAGATGGACACGCAAGCATTGAAGGTATCAAGAGGAAGATGAAGATGGGCAAGGCCCCAGGATTCTCCGAAGACGAGCACGGGATTGTTTGGTACAAAGGTCGTCTCTGCGTACCAAACAGCCCCGAGTTGAAGACGCTGATTCTGCAAGAAGCCCACGACACCCCGTATTCCATCCACCCCGGAGGAACCAAGATGTACCAAGACTTGAAGGCACGATTCTGATGGCACGGTATGAAGAGAGAGATTGCAACCTATGTTGCAAAATGTGATGTGTGCCAGAAGTCAAGGCTGAATATCAGCGACCCGCTGGATTGCTTCAACCACTCAAGGTTCCTGAGTGGAAGTGGGAAAAAGTCGGAATGGACTTCATCACTGGATTACCAAGGTCGAATAGAGGACATGACTCTATCTGGGTCATAGTCGATCATTTGACCAAGGTGGCTCATTTCATTCCTGTCAAGACCACTTATGATGGCAACCGGCTGGCAGCTCTCTACATCGACCGAATCGTAAGTCTTCACGGTGTTCCCAAGGAGATTGTGTCAGATCGAGGAACCCAGTTCACCTCAAGGTTCTGGAAGAAGTTCCAAGAAGCCTTGGGAACCAAGTTGTCTTTCAGCACAGCTTTCCACCCACAGACCAGAGGTCAAACTGAGCGAGTCAATCAGATTCTCGAAGACATGCTCCGAGCCTGTGTCCTGGCATATGGAGCCAAGTGGGAAGACTGTCTCCCTTTCGCCGAGTTCTCTTACAACAACAGTTACCAGTCAAGCCTTCAGATGGCACCATTTGAGGTGTTGTACGGACGCAAGTGTCGCACACCCCTCAACTGGTCAGAGACTGGAGAAGGACTAGTCTTTGGACCGGATATTCTCCGCGCAGCAGAAGAGCAAGTCCAACTAGTCAAAGAGCGATTAAAGGCAGCCAAGTCAAGGCAGAAGAGTTATGCTGACACTCGACGCCGAGACATGAGTTTCCATGTTGGGGACCATGTGTACCTGCGGGTAACCCCTCTGAAGGGAACCAAGCGTTTCCATGTCAAGGGGAAGCTCGCACCAAGGTTCATTGGACCCTTTGAGATCACTGCACGACGAGGAGAAGTGGCTTATCAGTTGGAACTACCACCTGAACTATCCGATGTGCACAATGTGTTCCATGTGTCACAACTCCGGAAATGTCTCCAGGTTCCAGACAAGCCCAGTCTCTACAAGGATGTGGATCACCAAGCCATTGATCTGCAGCCTGATCTGACCTACCGCGAGAAGCCTATTCGTATTCTGGACGAAGCAGAACGACGTACGCGGAGCCGTACCATCAAGTATTTCAAGGTCCAGTGGAGCAACCACACCGAAGCAGAAGCAACCTGGGAACGAGAAGACTATCTTAGAACCGAGTTTCCCGACCTCTTTTAAGCCCTAGTTTAGGAATCTCGGGGACGAGATTCTTGTAAGGGGGGTAGGTCTGTCACACCTTGCATTTTGTAACATGTTATTTGTAACTTTGGAGCATGAAAATCTGGACAAGCAAAAATTTTTAGCATCATTTGGCTTTTATTTGGAATTGAGTTTTCTTCATTTGCTTTTTCATGTGCTCATAAAAGTCAACTATGATCTCTTGTAGATTTCATCTCCTTACCCAAAACTTCTGCCCAATGATCATGCCAAGTGTTATATAGCAGTATAGTATTTTCTTACAAAATTAATTTGGCCAAAAAGCATTTTATAAATTTAGTTTTCCAAAAAACCCTGAATTGGGATTTGCACTGCAAGTACTTGATTAAGGGTGTGAAAACTTTTTCAAAAGGTTTATTTGAGACCTAGTAGACATAGGACACCCAGAAACCACAAGGGTATAATTTTAAAGGTTATTTTCCTATTTTATTTAAAAGCTTTTTCTTAAGGCCAGAAATGGTCTTTAATAGGGGAAAATTATTTAAGTATTTCAAAAATATTTGCCAAAATTCAGAGAGACTCAGAGGACATATATTGTCCATATATAAGAGTTTCAACACTTGGTCATGTTCAAAATAATGGGCTAAACCCTCTAAAACTCTTTCTGGATATTTCAAGCTTTTGAAATATTTACAAAGGAATTTTTCTCCAAAAATTCCAGGGAAATTCTATCATGTCATATATGACATATTTGATGATCTTGCAAAGCCTCATGCATTGTAGATCAAGGAAACCTCCTCAAACCCCTTCATAACCATTCTGTCCATATTTGAAGTTTGAGCAACTCTACATTGCCAAACTTGTCCAAATGCTCTCAAACTTGGTGCACATGCTAGAATGGCCTAATAAGGCACCTAGGCCAAATGGCACAAGATTTGGAATAGAGCAACTTGATCAGATCATCTCAAAACCCTCTCTGTTCAAATGCAAATTTGAACAACTTTACATTACCAACTTTTTATCTGCAGCCTCAAACTTTGTGAGCATGATCAATACCCCAAATGAGGATGCTACACTAAGTGGAGCATCAAGGGGAGATGATTAACTTGACTCAATCAAGATGAAACTGTTTCTGTTGATTTCTAGGGTTCACCAAAGTTACATTGGCTAGTTTCTTCAAATGAGCCCAAATTTGGTGAAGCGCCCTATTTTCTCATGCCTTTCAACCCTGTCAAGTGCCATGTCAAGTGGACCTCATTTGCTTGATCAAACCATGATCAAACACCTTCTGCAGAAATCTTAAAACCCCCATTTTTACCACTTTCACTTTTCTCCATAGCCTCAGCTTCTTACCACAGGCCCATTGGGTTACTAGCAAACCCCAGTAACTCCCCCAGCACCTCATCTCCATGATTAGGGGGTGAAACCCCAACTTTACCTTGTTGTACAGCCCACTTTCACTTTGTTACCAGCTCTCCTCTCTCTCTCTCTACACCACAGAGCATCCAAGGCCTCAGGGCATTTCTTTAGTCCTCCCTCTACTCACCAGACACTGTTGGGCACGCTGGAACGGACCCAGCCGGCGAGAGCATGCTGATGCCAGCCATACGCGCGCTCCAGAGCGCGTGAACAGTGCAGCTCGCACGCTGGCTCGGGCCAATCGTTGGTCCCCGACCACCTCGAGCCTCCCTCTCGCGCCAGTCGAGGCGCCTCGACGTCCGCAACGTCACCGGCGCTGTCCCCCCTCCTCCTGCGCCCTCCAGTAAGCGTCGCCGCACGCGCACCGGCCGCCCCGCTTCGGCCAGTCTTCTGCTCCACACGCGCACGCCTCCCTGTTGCTCCCCCGCTCCTCCTCTTGCCTCAGCTGGGCGTAGGACTCGTCCAGCAACTCCCCTGACTCACTCCCGCAGCCTCCCGTGCGCTGTAGCGACGAGCCGGAGCTCGCCGGCGCACTGGACCACGGGTCCTCGTCGGGGCCCTATAAATAGGCCTCCCCGAGCTCTTCCAACACCACCACCAGCCTCACAACTCTCCCCTAGTCCCTCCTGCACCCTCAGTTCAGCCCCGGAGCGCCCCTGTGCTCGGGATCGACCGGAGCTCCGCCGCGTCGGGCCGCCGGCGATCTCGAGGTACAGGCCTCCCCTGCTTCTCCCTCCGCCTGTTTTGGAACCGCAGCACACCCCTGACCCTTTCCCCTCTCTTTCCCCCTCTGTTTGCAGTCGGAAACGGCCGCTGCAACTGATCTCCGACGAGCCTCCGCCGTCGCACCTCGTCGCCGGCGAACCAGGGCTCCCCGCCGTGCCGCACTACAACCGTTGCAACCGCGACACGACGCTGAGCTCGACCCTGCCATCCGTTGCCGTCGCCGTGGCCGGAGTCGTCGCCGGTGAGCTCGCCGCCGCCGTGACCACGGGGTTAGAGATGACAGGCGGGCCCCGCCTGTCATCCCCCACCTCTCTCCCCTCCTCTGTGCCACTGACCCACGGGCCCCGCCCGTCAGGTTTGAAACCTGACGTGCGCGCGCGCTGGCTCCGTGCGGCCAGGCCGAGCCGTTTGGGCCGTGCACTGTGGCCACTTCTGGCCCAGTGCACAGGACCCTTTTCTCTTTTTCTTTTCTGTTAATGTTTCAAACATTTATGCAGAAAAGAATATTGATCCAAATTAAATAATTCCAACTCCTAAAATCTTGTAATATTCCAACCTATTTAATGGTACTACTTTCATTCAAATCCATGAAACTTTTCTGTACAGTTCAAATTTAAATTCAAATTTGAGCAGTATAACTCCTGTTCAAAAATCAATATATCCCATTCTGTAACTCCAAAACTCCAACTAAGATTTTTCCCCATCTTAGAAAACTCTCTAGTATTTTACAAAAATGAGTTGACATTTTTCTGAGCACTTTGGTTTTTCTGTTCTATTTGTATTCTTATTTTTCCATTATTATTATGCGACGTATAGATCCCGTATTTGGCGAGGTTGCTGTGGAAGAAGAAGGAGAAGGACTAGAAGACTTTGAAGACCAAGCCAATCCAGGCAAGCAGCCCTTTGACCATGATCCACTGTTCTTCGGAACCCGTTTGTTTCCGATGCATGATGATTAGGGTTACGATGGTAACCTAGACAAACCACCACATGATGCATGCTTTATTGTTGATCTTGCTACGTGCTAGATGACATGCAATAGTTGGTCTTGATGCTCATATGATGCATGTGTGATATGAACCCCCGTAGTTGGAAACTTTGCATGAACCCATCGGGTGCCCCTAATGCCCGAGGGTGATGAAGTGTTAGGTCATCACTTGAGAAATAAGTGATGTGCCGGTAGTATCATGTGCATGGTGGAATGATGGATTAGATTTATGTGTGACTACCGTCCCAACCAAACATGTGCAACCACACTACCCCTTATGGGACGGGGCTTTATTGATTACTTAGGTCGATACTAGCATGGTGCCCGCATTACTAGTGACGGGAAGACTTGAGGTCTTTCCCGGGACGGGGTCGTGCTTGGATAGGCGACCATGACTGTTTTCACAGGGCACCGGACACACCGTTGGTCCCTGCGGGTACGCGGAACATTGAATTAGGGCAAGTCCCGTGATCTATTGTTGTACCCAAAGGCCGTGTGCCAACGAGTGGACTCTATGTTAGTGTCGTCTAAGGAAAGGTAATGACCGGGTGCTTACCCCGGGTACTTGAGGTACCGCGGGTCGTTGATGACACGGAAGTTCCCCGGATCTTGTGGGTAAAGTGCGCAACCTCTGCAGAGTGTAAAACTATTCGAATAGCCGTGTCCACGGTCATGGACAGTTGGGTGGTGCTACTTAAACTATGTCCAGAATTTTGCTTCTTTGGTGATACTTTGTGTGTGATGAGTCAAGATGGTGACTTGACTCGGTGAGATGAATTATATTCATGTTGATGTCGGTAACCTGTTCCCGAGGTTACACGAGGTTATTGATGCATAAGCTTGATGATAACATATTGTTCTAGCCTCCTGCTAGATCGTTCTTTTTTTTTATTATTCAGTTGCATTGTTACTTGAACCACATCATGGGTTGCTTGCGAGTACATTCAAAGTACTCATTGGCTTGCCACTGGTTATTTAATTGGCCAGGCATGGAAGAGAAGGATTATGAGGAAGAGTTCTTGGAGACGACCATGCGAACTAGGACGCTATCCCAGTCAGAATGCCTGTAGGGTTAAGGCAGATGGCATGGGTTCTACCCGTTTTATCGAAGACTTCCGCTATTTGAGTATTTGCTATTCAGCCCGTGAGGCTCTATCTATGTAAGACTTGGTCATAATGGCCTTAATTCGTGTAAGACTATTTGTATGGATGTAAGACTCTTGTTACTTCAGCTTCTGTGTGTTCAGTGAGCATTGATCTCTGGGATCACTGTACACGTGCATTCGGTGATCTCGACTTCCAAGTCGGGGTCCCCACACTCATATATCCCTATCCCCTCTCTTGCACGCAATCACCATTTGGAGACATTCGAGTCACGGACAGTGAGAGCTCTTGCACCTTTATGTTCTTATGTTACTTGTTACAATGCTAATATAGACTCTTGCTTGTTATGACTTGAATTGAATTACAGGCCTTGATTGCTTTACTTAAAAGTTCTTATATGGTTGATAGCATGTCACCATAGAAATTATGCTTGTTATCATTTACCTACTCGAGGACGAGCAGGAATTAAGCTTGGGGATGTTTATACGTCCAAAATGTATCTATAATTTCTGCTTGCACCATGCCTCTTTTGTGTGATATTGCTATGATATTTATGCACTTCCATATACTTTTGATCATATTTGGACTAACCTATTAACTCAGTGCACCACAATGCCAGTTCCTGTTTTCTGCTGTTTTTCTATTTCAGGTTTCCCCCATATTAAAAGTGCCCTAAAAATTCCGGGAAAAATACAGGAAAAATCAGCGTATCGGGAGCTTCCAGAAAAACCAAGGCAGGGCCAGAGGGGAGCCTGGGGGGGCCCAGGCGGCCACCCGGCGTGGCCCCACCCCTGGTCGCGCCAAGGGGGCGCCTGGGGCCCCACCTCCGCCTCTGGTGACCCCCTTTGGCATATATATTGCTCGCGTCCCGAAACCCTCGAGGACGGAACCCTTTTTCGCGATCTCATCTCTGTTCCGCAGCCACCGCGCTTCCAAGATCGGGAGCACCAGGAGAACTCTTCCCGGCACCCTACCGGAGGGGAGAACCACCACCGGGAGCTTCTCCACCACCATGGACGCTTCCCGGATGAGTTGTGAGTAGTCTCCCTTTGACCATGGGTCCATGACCAGTAGCTATGTGATGTTCTCCTCCCCTCTTTGTTCTTCATCGATTAGACCTCGTGAGCTGCCCTACATGATCGAGGCACATATGTAATCTTTATCCTGTTGCTCTGCTGAGTTTGCTGGGATCCGATGGATTATGAGATTATGTTCAGATTGTGTGTGAGTAATATATTTGATTCACCTCTTTTATATTTATGTTCTTGAGTAATTCTTGCATGTTCTCCGTTGCTATTTATTGCTTTGGCCGAGTAGTAGGTAGTAACTCCAAGAGGGAACGTTATGCTTGATTGTGTGTTCATGCCCCTCGATGACTAGTTTGAGTGACAGAAACATGAGTCTAGGGGATGTGTTGTTGCCACAAGGGGGAAAACAACGGTGCTTGTACTTGCGGGTGCAAGGATTGTTTACTTTACGCAAAGTTCTTTTAATGCAGTTGTCTGTAGCTTTGAGTTTACACTTTGGGTGGGACTCGCAACTTAATACCAGCGAGATGTTCTGGATAGATATCTCAAGGTGGATGATTAGTAGTAGATGCAGATGGATTTCGGTCTACTTGCCTTGGCGTACCGCCCATGCTTTTGAGCCTCTACCTTTCTTTAAAGCATAGTTAGCATTGGTTTGCGCACATAATCCTGTCAATTGCCCAGCTGTAATTTGTTTACCTCGCTTAGCTGTTTTATCGTCTTTTGGGAGAGAGACATCACTAGTGAACATCATGGGACCCCGGTCCATATTACCATCACTGATCACACCCGCTATTTACTTCCTGTTCTTATTTCCTAGTTGCAGTCATACCTATCACTATTATCTATTGCGCTTGATCCTTTGTAAACGACAAGGCCGGAGGGATTGACAACCTCTCTGTACTCGTTGGGAGCAAAGTTATTTGTATCTGTGTGCAGGTCCTGTCAAGCAAAAGTTTCTGGCGCTATTGACACCTTCTTGTCGACCCTCGGAGTCTCACGGGATTCGATCCTTGGTATCTTTGCCAAGGGAAATTTGCCGCTACGCTACATCTCAAACCTTCCACTTGGGGTAACCAACGAGGGGCGAGAAGCCATCAGTGGCCCAGCGCTGGCCCTCCTTCTCTCTTTCTCCTATGGCCCATTAAGGCCCATAGCATCTCCGGGGGTTTCTGGTAACCCCCTGGCACTCCGGTTTATTCCGAAACTTTACGGAACACTTTCGGTGTCCGAATATAGTCGTCCAATATATCAATCTTTACGTCTCGGACATTCCGAGACTTCTCGTCATGACCGTGATCTTATCCGGGATTCCGAACTACCTTCAGTACATCAAAACTCATAAACTCATAATACCGATCGTCATCAAACGTTAAGCGTGCGGACCCTACGGGTTCGAGAACTATGTAGACATGACCGAGACTCATCTCCGGTCAATAACCAATAGCGGAACCTGGATGCTCATATTGGCTCCGACATATTCTACGAAGATCTTTATCGGTCAAACCGCATAACAACATATGTTGTTCCCTTTGTCATCGGTATGTTACTTGCCCGGGATTTGAATCGTTGGTATCTCAATACCTAGTTCAATCTCGTTACCGGCAAGTCTCTTTACTCATTCCGTAATACATCATCTCATGACTAACTCATTAGTCATTTTCTTGCAAGGCTTATTATGATGTGCATTACCGAGAGGGCCCAGAGATACCTCTCCGACACTACAAATCCTATTCTTGATCTATGCCAACACCACGAACACTTTAGGAGACACCTGTAGAGCATCTTTATGATCACCCTGTTATGTTGTGACGTTTGATAGCACACAAGGTGTTCCTCCGGTATTCGGGAGTTGCATAGTCTCATAGTCATAGGAACATGTATAAGTCATGAAGAAAGCAATAGCAGTAAAACTAAATGATCATAGTGCTAAGCTAACGGGTGGGTCTTGTCCATCACATCATTCTCCTAATGATGTGATCCCGTTGATCAAATGACAACTCATGTCTATGGCTAGGAAACATAACCATCTTTGATAAATGAGCTAGTCTAGTTGAGGCATACTAGGGACATACTGTTTTGTCTCTGTATTCACACATGTACTATGTTTCCGGTTAATACAATTCTAAAAGACATCTATCATGATATAAGGAAATACAAATAACATCTTTATTATTGCCTCTAGGGCATATTTCCTTCAGTCTCCCACTTGAACTAGAGTCAATAATCTAGATTACAAAGTAATGACCCTAACACCCATGGAGTCTTGGTGCTGATCATGTTTTGCCCGTGGAGGAGGCTTAGTCAACGGGTCTGCAACATTCAAATCCGTATGTATCTTGCAAATCTCTATGTCCCCCTCCTTGACTAGATCGCGGATGGAATTGAAGCGTCTTTTGATGTGCTTTGTTCTCTTGTGAAACCTGGATTCCTTCGCCAAGGCTATTGCTCCAGTGTTGTCACAAAAGATTTTCATTGGACCCGATGCACTAGGTATAACACCTAGATCGGATATGAACTCCTTCATCCAGACTCCTTCATTTGCTGCGTCCGAAGCTGCTATGTATTCCGCTTCACATGTAGATCCCGCCATGACGCTCTGCTTGGAACTGCACCAACTGACAACTCCACCGTTTAATAAAAATACATATCCGGTTTGTGACTTAGAGTCATCCGGATCAGCGTCAAAGCTAGAATCAACGTAACCGTTTACGACAAGCTCTTTGTCACCTCCATACACGAGAAACATATCCTTTGTCCTTTCCAGGTATTTCAGGATGTTCTTGACCGTTGTCCAGTGATCCACTCATGGATTACTTTGGTACCTTCCTGCTAGACTTATAGCAAGGCATACATCAGGTCTGGTACACAGCATTGCATACATTATAGATCCTATGGCTGAGGCATAGGGAATGACTTTCATTTTCTCTTTATCTTTTGAAGTGGTCGGGCATTGACTCTTACTCAACTTCACACCTTGTAACCCTGCTTTCTTTGACTGGTCCATTTTGAACTTCTTCAAAACTTTATCAAGGTATGTGCTTTGTGAAAGTCCAATTAAGCGTCTTGATCTATCTCTATAGATCTTGATGCCTAATATGTAAGCAGCTTCACCGAGGTCTTTCATTGAAAAATTCTTATTCAAGTATCCTTTTATGCTATCCAGAAATTCTATATCGTTTCCAATCAACAATATGTCATGCACATATAATATTAGAAATGCTACAGAGCTCCCACTCACCTTCTTGTAAATACAGGCTTCTCCAAAAGTCTGTATAAAACCATATGCTTTGATCACCTCATCAAAGCGTATATTCCAACTCCGAGATGCTTGCACCAGTCCATAGATGGATCGCTGGGGCTTGCACACTTTTGTTAGCACATTTTGGATCGACAAAACCCTCTGGTTGCATCATATACAACTCTTCTTTGAGATATCCATTCAGGAATGCAGTTTTTACATCCATTTGCTAGATTTCATAATCATAAAATGCGGCAATTGCTAACATGATTCGGACAGACTTAAGCATCGCTACGGGTGAGAAAGTCTCATCGTAGTCAACTCCATGAACTTGTCGAAACCCTTTCGCAACAAGTCGAGCTTTGTGAACAGTAACATTACCGTGTGCGTCGGTCTCCCTCTTGAAGATCCATTTATTTTCGATGGCTTGCCGATCATCGGGAAAGTCAACCAAAGTCCATACTTTGTTCTCATACATGGATCCCATCTCAGCTTTCACGGCCTCATACCATTTTGCGGAATCTAGGCTCATCATCGCTTCCTCATAGTTCGTAGGTTCATCATGGTCTAGTAACATGACTTCCAGAATTGGGTTGCCGTACCACTCAGGTGCGGAACGTACTCTGGTTGATCTACGAAGTTCAGCAGAAACTTGATCTGAAGTTTCCTAATCATCATCATTAGCTTCCTCACTAATTGGTGTAGGAATCACTAGAACTAGTTTCTGTGATGTACTACTTTCCAATTCGGGAGAAGGTACAATTACCTCATCAAGTTCCACTTTCCTCCCACTCACTTCTTTCGAGAGAAACTCCTTCTCTTGAAAGGATCCATTCTTAGGAACGAATATCTTGCCTTCGGATCTGTGATAGGAGGTGTACCCAACAGTCTCCTTTGGGTATCCTGTGAAGACACATTTCTTCGACTTGGGTTCGAGCTTATCAGGTTGAAGCTTTTTCACATAAGCATCGCAGCCCCAAACTTTAAGAAACGACAACTTTGGTTTCTTGCCAAACCACAGTTCATAAGGTGTCATCTCAACAGATTTAGATGGCGCCCTATTTAACGTGAATGCAGCTGTCTCTAAAGCATAACCCCAAAACGATAGTGGTAAATCGGTAAGAGACATCATAGACCGCACCATATCTAATGAAGTACGGTTACAACGTTCGGACACACCATTATGCTGTGGTGTACCGGGTGGCGTGAGTTGTGAAACTATTCCACATTGTTTCAAATGAAGACCAAACTCGTTACTCAAATATTCACCTCCACGATCAGATCGTAGAAACTTTATTTTCTTGTTACGATGATTCTCTACTTCACTCTGAAATTCTTTGAACTTTTCAAATGTTTGAGACTTGTGCTTCATCAAGTAGATATACCCATATCTTCTCAAATCATCAGTGAAGGTCAGAAAATAACGATACCCGCCGTGAGCTTCAACACTCATTGGTCCACATACATCAGTATGTATGATTTCCAACAAATCTGTTGCTCACTCCATAGTTCCGGAGAACGGAGTTTTAGTCATGTTCCCATAAGGCATGGTTCGCAAGCACCAAGTGATTCATAATCAAGTGATTCCAAAAGACCATCACTATGGAGTTTCTTCATGCGCTTTACACCAATATGACCTAAACGGCGGTGCCACAAATAAGTTGCACTATCATTATTAACCTTGCATCTTTTGGCTTCAATAATATGAATATGTGTACCACTACAATCGAGATCCAACAAGAATAGACCACTCTTCAAGGGTGCATGACCATAAAAGATATTATTCATAAAAATAGAACAACCATTATTCTCTGATTTAAATGAATAACCGTCTCGCAACAAACAAGATCCAGATATAATGTTCATACTCAACGCTGGCACCAAATAACAATTATTTAGGTCTAAAACTAATCCCGAAGGTAGATGTAGAGGTAGCGTGCCAACGGCGATCACATCGACTTTGGAACCATTTACCACGCGCATCGTCACCTCATCATTAGCCAATCTTCGTTTAATCCGTAGTTCCTGTTTCGAGTTACAAATATTAGCAACCGAACTGGTATCAAATACCCAGGTACTACTACGAGCATTAGTAAGGTACACATCAATAACATGTATATCACATATGCCTTTGTTCACCTTGCCATCCTTCTTATCCGCCAAATACTTGGGGCAGTTCCGCCTCCAGTGTCCAGTCCCTTTGCAGTAGAACCACTCAGTTTCAGGCTTGGCTCCAGACTTGGGTTTCTTCGCGGGAGTAGCAACTGTCTTGCTATTCTTTTTGAAGTTCCCCTTCTTTCCCTTGCCCTTTTTCTTGAAACTAGTGGTCTTGTTAACCATCAACACTTGATGCTCCTTTTTGATTTCTACCTCCGCAGCCTTGAGCATAGCGAAGAGCTCGGGAATTGTCTTCTGCGTCCCTTGCATATTATAGTTCATCATGAAGCCTTTATAGCTTGGTGGCAGTGATTGAAGAACTCTATCAATAACACTATCCTCGTCAACTTTGCAACCAAGTTGAGTCATATGATTGTAGTACCCAGACATTCTGAGCAAGTGTTCACTGATAGAAAAATTCTCCTCCATCTTGCAGCTATAGAATTTATTGGAAATCTCATATTTCTCAATCCGGGCATTTGCTTGAAATATTAACTTCAACTCCTGGAACATCTCATATGGTCCATGACGTTCAAAACGTCGTTGAAGTACCTGTTCTAAGCCGTAAAGCATGGCACACTGATGTCACATCCTTAGTCAGTGCTTGCATTAGGACTAGCTAGAGTGTGCATCATGTTTACTTTTCAAAGAAACTTGAAATGGGAATGACAGAAACCCCAGCACCCCTCTTCTAACAACTAGGGTTTAATAAAATCTTTTCCAATGTACCCAAAATGCCCTTCAAAAATGTTCATCATTTCCGCCTTGGTCTTAAACCTCTGCCAAAAAATGGTGCACAATTTTCTAGGACATCCAAGGTCTCTGGATTAATTCTTATGGTATTTGCATTTGGGCATTTAAATGCTATAAAATAATTTGTGTGCCCAAATAATCATAAACTAAAATGTTCCATGCTGTTCATATTATTTACAATGGGCATGACTAGTTTTATGAGCTATAAAAATGTTCTGGCATTTTTAATAATTTAACAAAGTTGCAAAAGAAATGAAACAGAAAGGAAATAGAAAAAAAGGAGAGAGAGAAAGAGCTTACCTGGCGCCTAACAGGCCCACCTGCCGGCCCAGCCCATCCACCGCTCCAGCGAGCTGCTTGGCTCGGCCAGGCAGGCAGGCAGGTGCTCGACGGCGGCCGCAGCACGGGCCACGCAGCTGCCCGCCGCCCTGCTTCCTCCCCTCGCCGTTCTGGTGGGTGGGATCGATCCCCCACTTCCTCCCCGAGCACGCTGACACGCCCACTCCTCTCCAGCTCCTCTCCCTCGCCTTCCCCGCACCATGGCCGACGCCGCCGTGCTCGTGCCGTCGTGATAGCCGCGTCCACCGCCGTCCCTGAGCTCCGTCACCGTGTCCGTCCGCTCCATCGTCCTCGGCTACGTCGAGCAGGCTGAGTCCCGAGCGCTCGCCCGCTCTGGAGTCGCCCCCGACCCTGTCTTCCCCAACTCCGGCCGCAGACATCCCCATCGCCGCCCCGCTCAGCTCCGACTGTACCCGAGCCCGCCTCGACGTCTACAGCAACCGCCGTGAGCTCAGCTCCGTCCTCCCCCTCTCCGTTAGCTCTCTCCTGCACTGAACGCACCGCACGAGGCTCACCTGCACGCGCCGCCGCGGAGCTCGTCGCCGACGAGGCTCCGTCCATCTAACGGTCCAGCCACCGTGCCCACCAGCTTCACCGTCACATATAGGTGCGGTAGGATCACTCCACGCACTTCTACGAGCACCGCACCGACGATTTCGACCTCGCCCGAACTCCGGCAGCCGCTGGACTCGTCGCCGGCGTCGTTTCCTGCGACCCCGAGGCCAGCCACCACCACCACTCGACGCGGCTCACTCCCAGCTACCCGTAGGTGTGCTCCGCCGTCGTTTTGGCAGCCGGAGCACAAAACCCGCACCTCAGCGCCGCGTTCGGCCTCGCCGGCGGCTAAACGCCGGCGAGTTAGCCCTGTTTGACCAAGGGTTTGACCCCCCTGGGTCACTGACATGTGGGCCCTGCCTGTTAGTCAAACCTAGTTTAGTGTCTAATTTAATTTTAATTAGTTAGTTAACTAACTGTGACACTGACCAGTGGGTCCCACTGGTCAGGTTTGACCTGGGCCGCCCTGTTGACTGGCTGACGTCAGCATGATGTCATGCTGATGCAGTAAAGGATTTTCTGGGATTATTTGATTTAAAAACAATTCAGGAAATTCCAGAAAATGCTTTGAACTTCAAAAAATCATATAAATTCAACAGTAGCTCTGATGGAAAAGAGTTACATATGAAAATTGATCAGAAAAATCTGATCTTTCCAATGGCACTTGTTTCATGCATGTTTGAGCAAGTTAACCTTGCTGTTCACTTTAAAACATGATAATGCACTTAATTAAATAATAGTTTGGGTTTCAATTTGAATCTTTGATTCAAATGGGCTCAAACCCTTCTAGTTATAGTTGCATTAGCCCAAAACACATGCATCTTGCCATATCATGAGCATGCATCATATTGTTGCATTTGTTTGCTTATTGATTGTATCGCCGATATTCTCCGTGTTAGGTCCTGCTCCCGAGGATACTTCTACGTATCCAGCTGAAGAGCAGTACCCGACAACCACTATGTCAGGCAATCAATCATTGATCATTCCGATACAAACCCATCTTCTCGCTCCTGCTCTCTTTTACTGCATTAAGGCAACAGCGTGTGAACTGCTACTTGCTTCGGTAGTTGAACCCTATTCCTTTGCATGACCTGTCATTGCCACAGAAAATAGTTGAAACCCACTAGCATGTGTAGGAGTTGATTGAGCCATGTGATGTGTGATCCACCATGCTATTTGTTTATGTTGCCTGCTATGCTTAGAGTTGTGTTAGGTCTGATTCATCTGGGTGATGGATCAGAGTGAAATGATCATACTGGTAAAGAGAAGGAAGTGTGGAACATGTTTGGTAAAGGTATCGATGAAAGGCCATGTAGGAGTACGCGGTGGGTTGTTTCATTGGAACCGTCCATAGGACCCGAGATCTGAATGTGTGGTTCAAGTTTCAGCTACTACCACACATTGGGATCCTTAATTGACCCTCTCGACTTATTAATTATCCTTGATCTCTGTCCAGGAGTTGCAATTAATTTCTGGTGTTTGTAGCTTACTGGTGGTCGTGCACAGCGCTGGCCCTCGGGGTGGGCTGTGATGCGACAGGTACGTTGCACGGTGTACAGGTTGCCCGTTTGGTGACTCGGGAACCCTATACACATCGTTTGGGGCCATGAGCAACACCCCGGCCGGATCTCCCCATGGATGGAACCCAAATAGGTGATAAACCTGGACGAGAGACTTGTGTAGTTAGTCAGGTCGTGGCCGACACCCTCGCTGGGCTTCCGCTTGAAGGTTGCCGAGTACATGTCGAGTAAACGGCGATAAGTGGTGGAAGCGTGTGTGAAGAAGTACACCCCTGCAGGGTTACCAATCTATTCGAATAGCCGTTGTTCGCGGTACGGACTACTTGGTTACTCTTACAGTTCATGGATACTACTAAAAGCCTCAAGACAAGTGTGAGTGCCGTGGATGGCCCTTCCGTAGGATGACGGAAGAGGATCCTCGGTGGTGTATTGTTGTGGTTAGTAGAGGACTCCTGTACGTAGTAATATCCTGCCATCTGTTGAGAGTTGTAGTATAGGTTAGCCAAGAGTCAAAGCTGGCTTTCTGCTATGAACTCCACTACCCCCTGTTGATAATGTTGCATGTATGATAGGTTCTATTGTAAGACTTGCTGAGTACCTTTGTACTCATATTTGCTTAATAACTGTTGCAGAGGAGAACCCTGCCCCTTCTGATGGGTTCTACATAGACGTTGACGTCGACGAGTAGCTTGCTACCCAGACGGAGATCTGGAGCTTGTGGAGGGCCTTGTAGATAGTCAGGCTACACCAAGCCTGTTTTATTTTCTAAGATGTCTGTACTCAGACATGTAGCTTCCGCTTGTGCTTGTATGACTGTATGACTTGAGTGTTGGGTCATGTGACCCCTACCTGTATGGATATGTTATGTATGGCTCTTGAAGCCTTTTAAATAAAGTACTTTGAGTCATAGAGTTCTGTTGTGATGCAATGTTGTATTTGCACATATTGAGCATATTGTGTGTATGATTGAAATGCTGGGTATGTGTGGGATCCGACACCTAGTTGTTTTCCTTTGGTAGCCTGTCTTACAGGGAAATGCCTCCTAGTGCTTCCAATAAGCCTTGGTAGCTTGCTACTGCTCGGAACACGTAGGCTGGCCGGCATGTGTCCTTATTCGTTCCTATGTCTGTCCCTTAGGGGAAATGTCACGCGTTGTTCCTTTAAGTCCATGTAGCTTGCTACGACTTGGGTTCATACGTTGATGACCGACACGTTCGTTGCTGGGTCATGGATGCCTGTCTCTATAATTTAGTGACACTTTTGGTTTCTAACTAGCCATGTCGGCCCGGGTTCTCTGTCATGTGGATGCTAGCGACACTGTCATATACGTGTGCCAAAATGCGCAAACGGTCCCGGGCCAGGTAAGGTGGCACCCGTGGGGATACCGTGCATGAGGCTGCAAAGTGATATGACGTGTTACAGCTAGATCAGTGTGACTTAGGATCGGGGTCCTGACAGCGTTGGCATCAGAGCTGGACTGCCTGTAGGTTTCTCAAGCCAAACTGGTCGATGTTGAGTCTAGAAAAATTCTTAGTTATATGTAGGGGAATTGATTGTGGAAGGGAACGTAATGCTCTTTTTACTCCTTTACCTTATACCCTTCTGATCTGAGTCAGTCTATTATTTCCACAGGGATTTAGGACTAGGCCTCTTATCCTTACTAGGTTCACGTGTTACTAATCCATAGACTCTTAGGATTGTTGGTTTCAAGCCTCAGTTCAGTTTCTATCCTTTCAGTATGATGATTTGTTGGACCCGGAACCTTGATATGATAATGTTGAGTGGTTATGCTATCATTTGTATGATGTCTCAAAATCTTTTGAGCATTTACAGTTGTTATGCTGCCCGATTTCTTCCAGAAACACTAATGCCTTTGCATTACTTCGTGTTTCAGATGTCTGGCCGCACACCTCATCAAGTGGTTCGTTTGACTCGGTGCATTAATGTGCCCAGTCACACGGCCATGCTAGTCCGAGTGCTGACTGAGACCGGTTACCGCCGGTATCCTGAGTACACCGTGGAGGAACCGTACCGGGATTTCAATCAGAGTCAGTATTTCTGCAAAGTCCGGATATACCCCTCATATCCCGAAGCTAACGACCCCATCCATTGGTCTTATGGACTCGGGGTTACTATCGAGATGGCAGTGCAGGATGCCGCTTATTCGATGATGACCATCCTCCGGGCTAGGCATGCTCTGTTGCTGAACACTGAGTTCTGTTACATGCCAGCCTCAATTCCCGGAGAGGAAGGCTACTACACTGGTCTGTATACTGATGCTGCTCATGAAGAGCCACTGCTTCAGACTACTGTTCAGATGCTGGAGGAGAGGGACCGTGAGGTCCGTGCCCTCCGAATGGAGCTGTATAACACTCGAGCCGCCCACTGGACTACTTTGACACGGCTTGCACCTGCTGTGCACGCCGGATATCTGGATATGCGGGATTTGTATCCCGTGCGGACTCGTCTGCCTGATCGTATGGATTGGTGTGACGTTGGGGGTATTACACCTCCACGTGGGCGTCGGTTACCACCAGCATCAGGCCCGAGGCCACATCCATGTCCCTATGGTCCACAGCCTTTGAGTGCTCGAGAGTTTCAAGATCCATCTGTTCCACTCTCAGGCTACGGTGGTAATCTTTACGAAGATTACTACGGTAATATCTGAGCTAGACCGTGGCTGTAGTAGTATTGTAGTAGTTGTATTTCCACAGCCCTGCGCATCTTGTGGAATATGACTTAGCTAGTACTGAGTTCCGGAGGTGTAGTTAAATAATGTACAGGAGCTTGGAATGCCTCTGATGGGATGTATCGTCTTTCACCGCAGTTGTACTTTAGCCTTGGCTTGTACTAAACTATGTATGGTGTGTATGACCACTGCTGTATATATAGCAGTTTGTATATTACCGTATCGTACGGATGAACATCTCTGCATTCCGTGTCATGCATTACATTCTGCACTCCTATGTCAAGTTTTTGCCATCCTTGTCTAAACCGTTGTTTTGTTTTCCTAGGATGGTCAACACTCGCAGCACTCCTGCTGCTCAGGAGCAGGGTGAGGCTAGTGGGGCTAGAGATGATAATCTTCCCCAGCCACCCTCCTTAGCTGAAGTTATGCTCGAGGCAGAACGGAACAAGAGAGAGACCAACCGTCTGCTGGAACGCATAGAGCAGAACACTGGGTTCCGTCAGAGGAATGACGTGGTGTCAATCAATGACTTTATCAAGATGTTCCCACCGAAGTTCCATCACTCCACTGAACCTCTGGATGCGGATGACTGGCTTCGTAGTATCACCCAAAGCTACACTCTGCCTGTGTGGCCGAAGCTGACAAGGTTACCTACGCCGCCTACCATCTTGAGGGCCCTGCCAGTCTATGGTGGGAGAACTTTGAGGCTATGCATCCTGCTGGCCAAATCACTACTTGGGTTGAGTTCAGTGAGGCATTCTGTGAACATCACATTCCGGAAGGTCTCATGGATCGCAAGTGGGAGGAATTCTGCAATTTCACCCAGGGCTGGTTAACTATGGATGGCTATAGTCGCGAGTTTGGCAACTTGGCACGCTATGCACCTAAGGAAGTATCCACCGATGCCAAGAAGCAAGCCAGGTTCCGCAAGGGACTCAGCCCTGAACTCCGCCGAGATCTACGTCTGCACGAGTGCACTTCCTTCCAGAAGTTGGTGAACAAAGCCATCAGTGCTGAGACGGGACATACTGATTTCGAAGCCACACGCAAGCATCCTCGTGACTTTGGTTCCTCATCTGGCTCTGGCTCTCACAAGCGCCGTGTGTGGGTTCCTAACACTGCTCTGCCACCCAAGTACACACCGAGGCCATCCTATGAGGCGCCTCGCCCAACTCAATAGTATGCACCTGCCAAGACTTATGGAGGACCACCTACCAACTTTGCTCCACACACTGGCACTGTGACATGCTTCAAGTGTGGAGAACCGGGGCACTACATGCGTGAGTGTCCTCAGAACCAACCAGGAAAACCCGTTGGCCGTGGTAAGCCAACCGGCAAGGTGAATTATGTCAAGCCAATCCCCACTGCACGTGGTCATGACAACTATGTCTCTGCTGAGGAAGCTTATGAGGATCCTAACGTTGTCCTTGGTACGCTTCTCGTTAACTGCCATCCGGCATCTATTCTTTTCGATACTGGAGCATCCCATTCGTTCATATCTGAGAGCTATGCTCGAATGCACAACATGACTTTTTGTGACATGCCTACTTCCATGGTTATTCAAACTCCTGGTTCAAAGTGGCAAACCTCTAGGGTAAGCCATGGAAATGAAATTCTAGTCGATAGACTTGTTTTCCTTGCATCTCTAATCGCTCTCAAGTCCTCGGACATAAACATCATCTTGGGTATGGACTGGATGACAACTCATTACGCCAAGATTGATTGCTACACTAGGACCGTTCAACTTAGACACCCATTCGGCAAGACAGTCAATGTCTTGACCCGAATGGCTGAGCGTCAGCTCTACTCTCTTAATGCCAGCCCTCTACCAGAACTCGAAGATATCCCGGTAGTCCGTGACTTTCCGGATGTTTTTCCAGAAGAACTGCCAGGTGTTCCACCAGACAGAGATGTCGTGTTCGTGATAGATCTTATTCATGGAACTGTCCCAATCTCTAGGAGACCTTATAAGATGGCACCCCTAGAATTAGCTGAGCTTAATAAAAACAACTCGATGAGTCCTTGAAAAAGGGTATCATCCGTCCTAGTTCTTCCCCTTGGGCCTGTCCCGTCCTCTTCGTCAAGAAGAAAAATGGAATGGAACGGATGGTTGTAGATTACCGACCTGTCAATCTGGTCACCATAAAGAACAAGTATCCGCTCCCCAGGATCAACGATCTATATGATCAGCTCGCTGGATCCTCAGTCTTTTCAAAAATGGATTTGAGGTTGGGCTACCATCAAATCAAAATCAAGAACGGGGACATTCCTAAAACGGCTTTTGTTACTCGCTATGGCCAATATGAGTACACCATCATGTCCTTCGGATTAACCAATGCCCCAGCCACTTTCTCCCGGCTAATGAATTCTATATTCATGGAGTATTTTGATAAATTCGTCGTGGTATACCTCGATGATATACTCATTTACTCCAAGAACAAGAAAGGTCATGCCGAGCATTTAAGGCTGGTATTCACGAAACTTCGAGAGCACCGCCTTTATGCCAAATTCTCTAAATGTGAATTTTGGTTGCCGGAAGTGACCTATCTAGGTCATGTGATCTCTGGCAAGGGTATTGCTGTCAATCCTGAGCGAGTTCAAGCCGTCCTTGATTGGACTCCCCCTGAATCGGTCAAGCAAGTTAGGAGTTTTCTTGGCTTAACGAGCTATTGCCGACGCTTTGTCCAGAATTTCTCCAAGGTTGCTAAACCTCTAACTGAACTCCTCAAGAAAGATAAAAAGTTTGAGTGGACCCCACAGTGCGAGTCCAGCTTTCAGGAACTGAAAAGACGCCTTACATCTGCACCCGTACTGGTACCACCAGACTTTTCCAAGGATTTTATTATCTACTACGACGCCTCGCGACAAGGACTAGGTTGCATACTCATGCAAGATCGTCAAGTGATCGCATACGCATCTCGGCAGTTGCGTCCACATGAGGATAACTATCCTACACATGATCTAGAGCTTGCAGCTGTAGTCCACGCACTTAAAACATGGCGACATTACCTTCTTGGTAATCGCTATGAAATCTTCACTGATCACCAAAGTCTAAAATACATCTTCACCCAACCGGATCTAAATCTCAGGCAAAGACGTTGGGTTGAGTTGCTCATAGATTACGACTTAGGAATCACTTACACCCCTGGGAAGGCCAATGTCATGGCTGACGCACTAAGTCGTAAGTCATATTGTAACAACTTGATGTTACAACAAGCGCAACCACTTCTTCACGAGGAATTTCGTAAGCTTAACCTTCACATTGTTCCTCGAGGATTCCTTTCCACCTTGGTGGCGGAACCTACCCTTACGGATCAGGTCATCAAAGCACAGAAGGTTGATCCGGGAACACTACAAGAAATATGTCAAGTTGTGACCACCAATATTGGTCACTGAATGGTCACAAATTTCCATTTGTGACCTTTTGGTGACCAAAAACATAAGGTCAAAAGCTGGCCGTCATAAACTGACTATAGCGACCTTCTCTGTGAGAAGGTCGTAGACGTTTATGACCAAAACAAAAGGTCGTTGAACCAATGACCTTTTGTTTTGGTCACTGGTTGTCTGCCCAAGCCATGTCGGATCCGACGTGGCAATCTGACGTGGCAAAATTGCGACCAATTGAAAAGGTCACTAGCAAGATTCAGCCCGGTCCGATTCGGTGTTTTACATGGGCACAGCCCATTAATTCAGCCTTTTTAATGATTATTTTTTCTGTTAATTTTCGCTAGCTACATGGGCCTAGCCCAACAATTAGGCCTTTTTATTTTCCAGGCCGTGGCCTTTTGGCTACTCTATTGATTTTCTATTTTCAGCCATTTTATTTTGCAGCTGATCCCACCACAAATTGGTCCCACTTGTCATGCTTATCACAAAATTGGTCCCACATCAAAAAAAATCGAACTTTGCCAAACAACCATTATATCTTGGACTCCCTTGTCAGGTTTCCATTTCAAAAGTATTAAAATCACATACACAATAATTATCAGACCAGATAGAAAACGAAATTCATCCAAAACAACACTACATTAGTCTATTACATTCATTACAATATACTACGACAAGCCAGATATGCCTACTACTGCCTACAATTACAACACATAATATGCTACTGTTTGTTGATATGCTTCACAACTTCGGACTTTGATTCGCACTTCACCTGTGCAAAGAACAAGAATGAAAATATAAGAATAAAAATGTGTATAGAACATCAAACAATAGCCAATGAGGAATCCAATAACTTATAAGCAATAATTGACAGCAAATGCCATGTAGATAAATAGTATGGCTAACACTAACCAGTATATGTTCATGGAGTGACAAATGTTCTCACTTCTCACTAGCTAGGATTTTTTCGGTATATAGTATACTGACATGTGCAACTCTAACTAAATTGATCATAGAAATGAAAAGAACTGTAAGAACGAGTTCATTCATTCATTCAGAATCCAGGCATGTCAAATTTTAAGCACCAACATAACAGATCTAACAACCCAAACTATAATCATCATGCATCAGGATTTATGGTTCTAGCAAAATAGTAAGGAGACAGAGATTCACACATCAAGCATACTGCAATAAGAGGTCGAGATGCTCCAGGAACTGTAGGGAGTATGCACCCCGGCAGTCGTGCAGTAGCTATGGATTGAGGAAGGATAACAACAGGTTCAATTCAATAAATTTCCAAAGCATTGAATCAGTAGCATAAGCATGCAGCAACAACATAAGAATTTAATCAATAGCAGCATGAGCATAAGCATTAAATCAGCAGCAACAACACCAGCAGCACCACCAGCAGCACAAGTGCACACCTATTCAAGCTAGTAACAGCCTAGCAGGCTAGCAGCAGAAGCATTAAAACAACTAGAGAAGCCTAGTACAGCAGCAAAAGCATTGAAAGAGCAACAGGCTTGGACTGTCACATGTCATATCTTATAAACTTAGGCAAGTGTTCTCAGGTTATCCTTAACATCATGCACTAACTTGGGTAATTAGCATCAAACAAAACATATCAGTACAAGGCTAGGCAAGATAATAAAGACTTGGGAAAAGATAGAAGAGTTAGAAAAAATGATACGTGCCCTTAAAGAGAGGGCAGTATCAAGTGCGGCCACAAACATAGGCATTAGCCGCACCCACAACCCCTTAGCCACACCCACGACCCCTGGACACTCTCACAACCGAAGAGCAGGTGCCTTGCATACGGTCTCCTTCGAGTCTGCGAGAGAAAGAACGAGGTGAGGGTCAGTACGCATCAAGGATGTTGCTGTTCTGGGTCAAGCTAAGTCAAGGGCATAAGAGATTTTAGTCAACAAAAATTAACATGTGAACATCTTGCACAAACTATCATCATTTATAAAAAAAACATACAAAACAAATAAGCAAACAGATGTAGCTCATACTTATATTATATCAGGCAATAGCATTTAGCATATTCCAATATGTACTCAACATATTCCAATAAAACAGAAATGCACACACATGGATTCGCAATTAGACTGATGACCTTCAACACAGTTCTGTAGAGTTGTAAACATATTTTTGAGAGAATAGACAGTCAATTTGTGTGCTGATTGGACCTAGTTTTAAAGAAACAAAAAGGATTGACAGCATAGGGAGAGGGAGATGGAGATGGACGTGCTACCTACTGTTGCGGTAGTGCGTCGTGGTGGCCTGCTTGGGCTGCTCCTCCTAATGCAGCTCACTAACCTACAGGACAAACAAGGCCATAGGTGAGCTGCAGCAAAGGCATTTCCTGATGATTTAATGAGTTCATGGCCACCTACAGAAATATTAGAGGGACATGATAAGGAGCTGTAAAATATGAAGAGCCGCTAGGCACATAATACTGCTTAACAATTGTTGTACTCCAGATGAGCGCTGCTAGGCACATAATACTAGCAGTGCAGAGTCACAAACTCACACAATCAGCAAGTCATATGATAAGTAACTTCAAACATCAGATTTTAGTTTCTTATCGAAATACACTATACATCAGATTGTAGAGAATTTAAGAAATCAAAGAAGATTGATCTTTGGTTCCATCTCATTTGGAAAAATATCCATCAAAATTGCATCAAAATATCACTTAACTAATCCATCAAAACTGCATTCAAATAACTTTGCAGACTAGTGTAATGTACAGATGCAAACGGACGAACATGTGAATGTACAGAAGATGGGTGGAGGGAGGCAGGGAGGGGAACAGAGAACAAATCGGCCCGGTCGTCGCTGGAGGAGCTGAGCACCTTGCGTCCAGGTCAAGTTCCCGCGTCCTTCTCGTCACCGAGAACCTTGCCGCCGGAGGAGCTCAACCTGGTGCAGAGAACACGGCCGGT
>LR738710.1:211344536-211411940 GCA_902687465.1 Secale cereale
GAGAGAGAGAGAGGAGAGACGTGCCTGTCGGCGGAGGGACGGTGGCGCGGCTGAGATGGCCCGGCGACGCGGTGGGAGGGCCTGCTCGGGAGATCTCATGCTTGATGGGGGTGGGGTCCGTGGACGACGATGAGGACACCGCGGAGATCCCCTGGCCGCCGCGGACGACGAAGAGGACACCGCGGAGATCCCCTCGCCACCGCGGACGACGACGAGGAGGACGCGAACTCGGACGGCGCGGGGTCCATGGCGAAGAGGGAGCCCCGCTCGTCTACAGGGACCAGCGCGGAGGTGGCTCTGTCTGGGGCGATGGCGGGGGTTGGAACGGACGAGGCCCGCGCGGGGACCCGCTGGACTATCCCGCTGTCGTCCTCGGAGTAGAACAAGGAGGCGGCATTGGATGAGGCGAGGAGGGCGGCGAGCGGGGAGGAGGCCGCTGTGGCCTGAGCGCGGCCGCGGCGGCAGACGTGGTGGCGGCGAGCGGCTTAAGCCTGCGCGAGCGGGAGAGGATGGAGTGGCGGCGAGATTGGATCTGGGGGCGGCGCCGATAGAGGGGATAGGGTTTGGGTGGTTGAGCTGCCCGCGGGGTGGGGATTCTTTTTCTTTCTTTCTCCTTTTTTCTTTAGATGGATGGATGGATGGATGGATGGATGCCATGTCATCAATCCATGACACAAACATTTCAACCAATGAGAACAAAGCTTATGCAGTTGTGTTTTTCTATTTGTTTCTCTTGTATTTTTTGCACAAGGGTGCATTTTGGAATGGCATAATTTTTTCAAATTATATCATACTTTGCACAAGGGTGCGTCTTGGAATGGCAAACAAGGTAGCCTAAGAAAGTTTCATTTTCTTTTGACAAAAAAATCATTTTCCAAATGCCCAAAATGAGTTTTTTTGTGAAGGACCTACCGTATATTTATTGCAAAATTGTACCAAATTGATTTTCTAAAATACTAGGCCATATATAATGCACAATTGACCAAATGGTTGGGTGTAAAAAGTTTTGATCCACCTCTCGTGAAAAAGACAAATTTCCGCCGATTGAGTTGGAAGTGGGTCAAATTTGAACTGCGGCTGCCTCATAGTTTGCTATTTATTTTTTCCAAAAATCATTTCTAGGTACATAAGTACCTATTTAATCAGAGAAACACCAAAAAAATTACAAGATTCAACCACTAGCTAGGAACGGTCATTCCCGCCGTTTTGACCGCATTTTGAAACGGGCATAAAAAATTCAAAAAAAATCAAAAAAATTGGAACACTTTCGCATTGTGTCATTATATATGACCAAGTTACCAGGAAAAATAATAAACTTGTAATACGGCAATTCTATTAAAAAAGTGTTCTCAGAAATGAGCTATCATGCGTGAAGATTCATGGCTTTCAAGCCAAATGATCAATCCTATGGCCACATTCATGGCATAGTTTGTTCAAATGATCTCATATTGTGCACAAGGGTGCATCTTGGAATGGCAAACAATGTTGCCTAAGGAAGTTTTCATTTTCTTTGGACGAAAAATTCATTTTCCATTTTTCGAGTGCCCAAAAGGAAGTTTTTTTGTGAAGGACCTCCCAAATAATTGTTGCAAAATTGTACCAAATTGATTTTCTAAAATACTAGGACATATTTAATGCACAATTGACCAAATGGTTGGGTGTAAAAAGTTTTGATCCACCTCTCGTGAAAAAGACAAATTTCCGCCGATTCAGTTGGAAGCGGGTCAAATTTGAACTGCGGCTGCCTCATAGTTTGCTATTTATTTTTCCAAAAATCATTTCTAGGTACATAAGTACCTATTTAATAAGAGAAACACCAAAAAAATTCCAAGATTCAACCACTAGCTAGGAACGGTCATTCCCGCCGTTTTGACCGCATTTTGAAACGGGCATAAAAAATTCAAAAAAAATCAAAATATTGGAACACCTTCGCATTGTGTCATTATATATGACCAAGTTACCAGAAAAATAATAAACTTGTAATACGGCAATTCTATTAGAAAAGTGTTCTCAGAAATGAGCTATCATGCGTGAAGATTCATGGCTTTCAAGCCAAATGATCAATCCAATGGCCACATTCATGGCATAGTTTGTTCAAATGATCTCATATTGTGCACAAGGGTGCATCTTGGAATGGCAAACAATGTTGCCTAAGGAAGTTTTCATTTTCTTTGGACGAAAAATTCATTTTCCATTTTTCGAGTGCCCAAAAGGAGGTTTTTTTGTGAAGGACCTCCCAAATAATTGTTGCAAAATTGTACCAAATTGATTTTCTAAAATACTAGGACATATTTAATGCACAATTGACCAAATGGTTGGGTGTAAAAAGTTTTGATCCACCTCTCGTGAAAAAGACAAATTTCCGCCGATTCAGTTGGAAGCGGGTCAAATTTGAACTGCGGCTGCCTCATAGTTTGCTATTTATTTTTTCCAAAAATCATTTCTAGGTACATAAGTACCTATTTAATCATAGAAACACCAAAAAAATACCAAGATTCAACCACTAGCTAGGAACGGTCATTCCCGCCGTTTTCACCGCATTTTGAAACGGGCATAAAAAATTCAAAAAAAATCAAAAAATTGGAACACCTTCGCATTGTGTCATTATATATGACCAAGTTACCAGGAAAAATAATAAACTTGTAATACGGCAATTCTATTAAAAAAGTGTTCTCAGAAATGAGCTATCATGCGTGAAGATTCATGGCTTTCAAGCGAAATGATCAATCCTATGGCCACATTCATGGCATAGTTTGTTCAAATGATCTCATATTGTGCACAAGGGTGCATCTTGGAATGGCAAACAATATTGCCTAAGGAAGTTTTCATTTTCTTTAGACGAAAAATTCATTTTCCATTTTTCGAGTGCCCAAAAGGATGTTTTTTTGTGAAGGACCTCCCAAATAATTGTTGCAAAATTGTACCAAATTGATTTTCTAAAATACTAGGCCATATATAATGCACAATTGACCAAATGGTTGGGTGTAAAAAGTTTTGATCCACCTCTCGTGAAAAAGACAAATTTCCGCCGATTCAGCTTGAAGCGGGTCAAATTTGAACTGCGGCTGCCTCATAGTTTGTTATTTATTTTTTCCAAAAATCATTTTTAGGTACATAATTACCTATTTAATCATAAATACATGGTTTGGTGGCGATACGTCGAGGTTTGGGAGGTGGTCGAGGGCCCCAACTCTAGAGCGCGTAAACTCGCATGCCTGCTGCGTGGTCACCGCTTGACTGTGGCGTTGCCATGTGTTCTGGGCGGCCTAGGCATTTCTAGTGGGTTGGCCACTCCCCAGGTAGGTGCTAGGAAGAAAATTACAGCATAAGATTCTCACGAGGAGACCGATCGATGCTCAAACATGAATTAGCAGCCAAGTGTTTGATTAGCGGTACGGAAAATGCACATGGCTAATGGGCGTGAGTTTTGGTTGAGGTTGATCAGTTACTAAGAAGACCGTCTTCACAAATTTTCAGCTCAAAAGGAGGAGTCTAGGTGGTACTTGCTTTGCAAAGTACCACACTGGACATAAATAGGAATGTTGAAGATGGGCTCAAAATAATGAATGGATTGAGCTGGCATTTGGTGGAGGATAGTTATTTGGGCATAGGAAAGCACTGTAGAAAATGGATACCATTTGGACATGCCAAAGTGGTACTTCCTTCACAAAGTGTTTTTTTGAACAGAATAGGAAAATGAATATTTTTGAATTATTTTTGAACTAGGCAAGGAAGGTTTTGTACATATTTGACGAAGATATGACCCAAAGAATTTATGAGATTTTTTGGGGAATTTTGGGAATGACAGAAATATAGGTTGCTTCACAACCTAGGGCAAAAACTGCCACATGGACATGACACATAGGCAAAACTGATGATGTGGCGCCTAGTCGTAGCAACCCACCACAATTTTCAAGGTTATGACCATCTATATTGGTCATGAACAGCTAGAAATAAGGCAGCGAACCAGTGCTATCTGCTTTGTGACCATTTCGTGTAAGGAAATTATGACCTTTCTGACCAAAATGGTCGTTATAGTTGAGGGTTTGGAGCCCCCGAACAGCTTTTGACCAATTGGTCTCAAATGGTCGTAGATTTATGACCAATTCCTCCAGGGTCACTAACAAAAGGTCATAAGTTGACATATTTCTTGTAGTGGAATCTCCCGTATTAAGAGGAACATCAAGAAAGGAGTCGCGAGATGTTTCCAATTGATGATCAAGGAGTCACACTCTTTAGCAACCGCTTAGTGGTTCCTAAGGTACAAAACCTGAGATAGTTGATCCTTAAGGAGGCTCATGAATCTCCTCTCACGATTCATCCCGGTAGTACCAAAATGTATCAGGACCTACGCCAGAGGTTCTGGTGGACTAGGATGAAGAGAGAAATCGCTCAGTTCATTGCTAACTGCGACGTTTGTCGTCGAGTTAAAGCAGAACATCAACGGCCTGCTGGCACCCTTCAACCTTTAGCTATTCCTGAATGGAAATGGGACAAGATCGGTATGGACTTCATTACCGGGTTTCCTAGGACCAGGAAACGGAATAATGCTATCTTCGTCGTTATCGACCGCCTCTCCAAAGTAGCTCATTTCCTGCCTGTTCGAGAGAGTATTATCGCTAGCCAGCTAGCAGACTTGTATATCTCTCGGATAGTATCACTTCATGGTGTGCCGTTGGAGATCAACTCAGACCGTGGAAGTCTTTTCACTTCATGATTTTTGGAAAGTTTCCAGAATGCTATGGGAACTCATCTCTCTTTCAGCACCGCCTTCCATTCCCAGTCAAGTGGTCAAGTGGAACGAGTCAATCAAATTCTGGAAGACATGCTTCGAGCCTCTATCATCTCTTTCGGTACGGATTGGGAGAAGTGTCTTCCACTTGCCGAATTCTCTTATAACAATAGTTATCAAGCCAGCTTGGGCAAGGCTCCCTTCGAAGTTCTATATGGACGAAGGTGTCGAACACCTCTTAACTGGTCAGAAACCGGGGAAAGACAATTCTTTGGTCCGGATATGATCCAGGAAGCAGAAGAGCAAGTTCGCACCATTTGTGAGAAATTGAAAACAGCCCAGTCTCGCCAGAAGAGCCAATATGATAGTCATCATAAGGCTGTGACTTTTGATGTCGGCGATAAGGCTTACCTTCGGGTTACTCCTCTTAAGGGAACCCATCGCTTCGGTATCAAAGGCAAATTGGCCCCTCGTTACATCGGTCCTTTTCGCATTCTTGCCAAACGAGGAGAAGTTGCCTACCAATTGGAACTACCCCCGCACCTCTCCAGGGTTCATGATGTCTTCCACGTATTTCAACTCAAGTGTTGCTTCTCGGATCCTATCCGCGGAGTGGACCACAAAACGCTTGATCTCCAGGACAACCTCACATATCGAGAATACCCCGTTCGTATTCTTGATCAAACCGAGCGCACCACTCGACATCGTAATATCAAGTTTCTCAAGGTTCAATGGTCACATCATTCCGAGAGTGAAGCTACTTGGGAAAGGGAGGATTGTCTTCAACTTGAGTACCCCACCCTCTTTCCGGAGGAACCCGAATCTCGGGACGCGATTCTTTTGAGTGGGGGTGAGTTGTCACATCCCTAGTTAGTGCTTGCATTAGTACTAGCTAGAGTGTGCATCATGTTTACTTTTCAAAGAAACTTGAAATGGGAATGACAGAAACCCCAGCACCCCTCTTCTAACAACTAGGGTTTAATAAAATCTTTTCCAATGTACCCAAAATGCCCTTCAAAAATGTTCATCATTTCTGCCTTGGTCTTAAACCTCTGCCAAAAATGGTGCACAATTTTCTAGGACATCCAAGGTCTCTCGATTAATTCATATGGTATTTGCATTTGGGCATTTAAATGCTATAAAATAATTTGTGTGCCCAAATAATCATAAACTAAAATGTTCCATGCTGTTCATATTATTTACAGTGGGCATGACTAGTTTTATGAGCTATAAAAATGTTCTGGCATTTTTAATAATTCAACAAAGTTGCAAAAGAAATGAAACAGAAAGGAAATAGAAAAAAAGGAGAGAGATAAAGAGCTTACCGGGCGCCTAACAGGCCCACCTGCCGGCCCAGCCCAGCCACCGCTCCAGCGAGCTGCTTGGCTCGGCCAGGCAGGCAGGCAGGTGCTCGACGACGGCCGCAGCGCGCGCCACGCAGCTGCCCGCAGCCCTGCTTCCTCCCCTCGCCGTTCTGGTGTGTGGGATCGATCCCCCATTTCATCCCCGAGCTCGCTGACATGCCCACTCCTCTCCAGCTCCTCTCCCTCGCCTTCCCCGCACCATGGCCGACGCCGCCGTGCTCGCGCCGTCGTGATAGCCGCGTCCACCACTGTCCCTGAGCTCCGTCATCGTGTCCGTCCGCTCCACCGTCCTCGGCTACGTCGAGCAGGCTGAGCCTCGAGCGCTCGCCCGCTCTGGAGTCGCCCCCGACCCCGTCTTCCCCAACTCCGGCCGCAGAGATCCCCATCGCCGCCCCGTGCAGCTCCGACTGTCCCCGAGCCCGCCTCGACGTCTACTGCAACCGCCGTGAGCTCAGCTCCGTCCTTCCCCTCTCCGTTAGCTCTCTCCTGCACTGAACGCATCGCACGAGGCTCACCTGCACGCGCCGCCGCGGAGCTCGTCGCCGACGAGGCTCCAGCCATCTAACAGTCCGGCCACCGTGCCCACCAGCTTCACCGTCACATATAGGTGTTGTAGGATCACTCCACACACTTCTACGAGCACCGCACCGACGCTTTCGACCTCGCCCGAACTCCGGCAGCCGCTGGACTTGTCGCCGGCGTCGTTTTCGGCGACCCCGAGGCCAGCCACCACCACCACTCGACGCGGCTCACTCCCAGCTACCCGTAGGTGTGCTCCGTCGTCGTTTTGGCAGCCGGAGCACAAAACCTGCACCTCACCGCCGCGTTTGGCCTCGCCGGCGGCTAAACGCCGGTGAGTTAGCCCTGTTTGACCAAGGGTTTGACCCCCCTGGGTCACTGACATGTGGGCCCTGCCTGTTAGTCAAACCTAGTTTAGTGTCTAATTTAATTTTAATTAGTCAGTTAACTAACTGTGACACTGACCAGTGGGTCCCACTGGTCAGGTTTGACCTGGGCCGCCCTGTTGACTGGCTGACGTCAGCATGATGTCATGCTGGCGCAGTAAAGGATTTTCTGGGATTATTTGATTTAAAAACAATTCAGGAAATTCCAGAAAATGCTTTAAACTTCAAAAAATCATATAAATTCAACAATAGCTCAGATTGAAAAGAGTTATATATGAAAATTGATCAGAAAAATCTAATCTTTCCAATGGAACTGGTTTCATGCATGTTTGAGCAAGTTAACCTTGTTGTTCACTTTAAAACATGATAATGCGCTTAATAAAATAATAGTTTGGGTTTCAATTTGAATCTTTGATTCAAATGGGCTCAAACCCTTCTGGCTATAGTTGTATTAGCCCAAAACACATGCATCTTGCCATATCATGAGCATGTGTCATATTGTTGCATTTGTTTGCTTATTGATTGTATCGCCGATATTCTCCGTGTTAGGTCCTGCTCCCGAGGATACTTCTACGTATCCAGCTGAAGAGCAGTACCCGACAACCACTCTGTCAGGCAAGCAATCATTGATCATTCCGATACAAACCCATCTTCTCACTCCTTCTCTATTTTACTGCATTAAGGCAACAGCGTGTGAACTGCTACTTGTTGTGGTAGTTGAACCCTAATCCTTTGCATGACCTGTCATTGCCACAGTAAATAGTTGAAACCCACTAGCATGTGTAGGAGTTGATTGAGCCATGTGATGTGTGATCAACCATGCTATTTGTTTATGTTGCCTGCTATGCTTAGAGTTGTGTCAGGTCTGATTCATCTGGGTGATGGATCAGAGTGAAATGATCATACCGGTAAAGAGAAGGAAGTGTGGAACATGTTTGGTAAAGGTATCGATGAAAGGCCATGTAGGAGTACGTGGTGGGTTGTTTCATTGGAACCGTCCATAGGACCCGAGATTTGTATGTGTGGTTCAAGTTTCAGCTACTACCACACATTGGGATGATTAATTGACCCTCTCGACTTATTAATTATCCTTGATCTCTGTCCAGGAGTTGCAATTAGTTTCTGGTGTTTGTAGCTTACTGCTGGTCGTGCACAGCGCTGACCCTCGGGGTGGGCTGTGATGCAACAGGTACGTGGCACGGTGTACCGGTTGGCCGTTTGGTGACTCGGGGCCGTGAGCGACACCCCGGCTGGATCTCCCCACGGATGGAACCCAAATAGGCGATAAACCTGGACGAGAGACTTGTGTAGCTAGTCAGGTCGTGGCCGATACCCTCGCTGGGCTTCCGCTTGAAGGTTGCCGAGTACATGTCGAGTAAACGGCGATAAGTGGTGGAAGCGTGTGTGAAGAAGTACAGCCCTACAGGGTTACCAATCTATTCGAATAGCCGTTGTTCGCGGTACGGACTACTTGGTTACTCTTACAGTTCATAGACAAGTTGATGGATACTACTAAAAGCCTCAAGACAAGTGTGAGTGCCGTGGATGGCCCTTCCGTAGGATGACGGAAGAGGATCCTCGGTGGTGTATTGTTGTGGTGAGTAGAGGACTCGTGTACGTAGTAATATCTTGCCATCTGTTGAGAGTTGTAGTATAGGTTAGCCAAGAGTCAAAGCTGGCTTTCTTCTATGAACTCCACTACCCCCTGTTGATAATGTTGCATGTATGATAGGTTCTGTTGTAAGACTTGCTTAGTACCTTTGTACTCATGTTTGCTTAATAACTGTTGCAGAGGAGAACCCTGCCCCTTCTGATGGGTTGTACATAGACGTTAACGTCGACGAGTAGCTTGCTACCCAAATGGAGATCTGGAGCTTGTGGAGGGCCTTGTAGATAGTCAGGCTACACCAAGCCTGTTTTATTTTCTAAGATGTCTGTACTCAGACATGTAGCTTCCGCTTGTTCTTGTATGACTGTATGACTTGAGTGTTGGGTCATGTGACCCCTACCTGTATGGATATGTTATGTATGGCTCTTGAAGCCTTTTAAATAAAGTACTTTAAGTCATAGAGTTATGTTGTGATTTAATGTTGTATTTGCACATGTTGAGCATATTGTGTGTATGATTGAAATGCTTGGTATGTGTGGGATACGACACCTAGTTGTTTTCCTTTGGTAGCCTGTGTTACAGGGAAATGCCTCCTAGTGCTTCCAATGAGCCTTGGTAGCTTGCTACCGCTCGGAACACGTAGGCTGGCCGGCATGTGTCCTTCTTAGTTCCTGTGTCTTTCCCTTAGGGTAAATGTCACGCGTTGTTCCTTTAAGTCCATGTAGCTTGCTACGACTTGGGTTCATATGTTGATGACCGACACGTTCGTTGCTGGGTCATGGATGCCTGTCTCTGTAATTTAGTGCCACTTTTGGTTTATAACTAGCCATGTCGGCCCGGGTTCTCTGTCATATGGATGCTAGCGACACTGTCATATACGTGTGCCAAAATGCGCAAACGGTCCCGGGCCAGGTAAGGTGGCACCCGTGGGGATAACGTGCGTGAGGCCGCAAAGTGATATGACGTGTTACAGCTAGATCGGTGTGACTTAGGATCAGGGTCCTGACAACTGAACTATCGTGTAGTCATCAGACCGAGTCTGCTAGACGTTCAAAGCATCCACATTAGCAAGAGGGGGCTTGTCACCTAGCGGTGCTTCAAGGACATAATTCTTCTATGCAGCAATGAGGATAATCCTCAAGTTATGGACCCAGTCCGTGTAATTGCTACCATCATCTTTCAAATTAGCTTTCTCTAGGAATGCATTAAAATTTAAAGGAACGGTAGCACGGGCCATTGATCTACAACAACATAGATATGCAAAAAACTATCAGGACTAAGTTCATGATAAATTAAAGTTCAATTAATAATATTACTTAAAGAACTCCCACTTCGATAGACATCCCTCCGGTCATCTAAATGATCACGTGATCCAAATCAACTACACCATGTCCGATCATCACGTGAGATGGAGTAGTTTCAATGGTGAAAATCTTATGTTGATCATATCTACTATATGATTCACGCTCGACCTTTCGGTCTCCAGTGTTCCGAGGCCATATCTGCATATGCTAGGCTCATCAAGTTTAACCCGAGTATTCTGCGTGTGCAAAACTGGCTTACACCCGTTGTATTTGAACGTAAAGCTTATCACACCCGATCATCACGTGGTGTCTCGGCACGACGAACTTTCGCAACGGTGCATACTCAGGGAGAACACTCATACCTTGAAATTTTGTAAGGGATCATCTTATAATGCTACCGTCGTACTAAGCAAAATAAGAAGCATAATAAGATAAACATCACATGCATTCAAAATATGTGACATGATATGGCCATCATAATCTTGTGCTTTTGATCTCCATCTTCAAAGCACCGTCTTGATCACCTTCGTCACCAGCGCAACACCTTGATCTCCATCGTAGCATCGTTGTCGTCTCGCCAACTATTGCTTCCACGACTATCGCTACCGCTTAGTGATAAAGTAAAGCAATTACATGGAGAATGAATTTCATACAATAAAGCGACAACCATATGGCTCCTGCCAGTTGCTGATAACTTTACAAAACATGATCATCTCATACAATAACGTATAACTCATCATGTCTTGACCATATCACATCACAACGTGCCCTGCAAAAACAAGTTAGACATCCTCTACTTTGTTGTTGCAAGTTTTACGTGGCTGCTACGGGCTTAGCAAGAACCGTTCTTACCTACGCATACAAAACCACAACGATGTTTCGTCAAGTATGTGTTGTTTTAACCTTCACAAGGACCGGGCATAGCCACACTCGATTCAGCTAAAGTGAGAGAGACAAACACCCGCGATGAGTGCTCATAATGGTGAAACCAGTCTCGCATAAGCGTACGCGTAATGTCGGTCCGGGCCGCTTCATCTCACAATACCGCCGAACCAAAGTATGACATGCTGGTATGCAATATGACTAGTATCGTCCACAACTCACTTGTGTTCTACTCGTGCATATCATCTACGCATAGACCTGGCTCATGATGCCACTGTTGGGGAACGTAGTATTTTAAAAATTTCCTACGATCACGCAAGATCTATCTACCAGATGCATAGGAACGAGAGGGGAGAGTGTGTCTACATACCCTTGTAGACCGAAAGCGGAAGCGTCAAGTGACGTGGTTGATGTAGTCGAACTTCTTCGCGATTCAACCGATCAAGCACCGAACATACGGCACCTCCACGTTCAGCATACGTTCAGCTTGATGATGTCCCACGAGCTCTTGATCCAGTTGAGCTTCACGGGGGAGTTTCGTCAGCACGACGGTGTGGTGACGGATATGATGAAGTTACCGGCGCAGGGCTTCGCCTAAGCACTGCAACAGTATGACCGAGGTGTGTTTATGTGGAGGGGGGCACCGCACACGGCTAGAGAGATCAACTTGTGTGTCTAGAGGTTCCCCCTGCCCCCGTATATAAAGGAGCAAGGGGGGAGGCCGGCCAACCCCTATGGAATGCCTAGGAGGAGCAATCCTACTAGCAATAGGATTGCAATCCTATTCCTAGTAGGAATCACCAAGAGGGAGAAGGGGGGAAGGAAGGAGAGGGAGAGGGAGAAGAAAAGGGGCACCAGCCCCCCCTCCTTCCTTGTCCAATTCGGACCAAGGGGTGGCGGCGCGCGGCCCAGCCCTGACCCTCCTTCTCTCTTTCTCCTATGACCCATTAAGGCCCATAGCTTCCCCGGGGGGTTCCCGTAACCCCCTGGCACTTCGGTTTATTCCGAAACTTTAAGGAAGACTTCCGGTGTTCGAATATAGTCATCCAATATATCAATCTTTACGTCTCGGACATTCCGAGACTCATCGTCATGTCCGTAATCTTATCCGGGCCTCCAAACTACCTTTCGTACATCAAAGCTCATAAACTCATAATACCGATCGTCATCAAACGTTAACCGTGCGGACCCTATGGGTTCGACAACTATGTAGACATGACCGAGACTCATCTCCGGTCAATAACCAATAGCGGAACTTGGATGCTCTTATTGGCTCCTACATATTCTACGAAGATCTTTATCGGTCAAACCGCATAACAACATACGTTGTTCCCTTTGTCATCGGTATGTTACTTGCCCGAGATTCGATCGTTGGTATCTCAATACCTAGTTCAATCTCGTTACCGGCAAGTCTCTTTACTCGTTCCGTAATACATCATGTCGTGACTAACTAATTAGTCATTTGCTTGCAAGGCGTATTATGATGTGCATTACTGAGAGGGCCCAGAGATACCTCTCCGACACTCGGAGTGACAAATCCTATTCTTGATTTATGCCAACACCACGAACACTTTCGGAGACACCTGTAGAGCATCTTTATGATCACCCAGTTATGTTGTGACGTTTGATAGCACACAAGGTGTTCCTTCGGTATTCGGGAGTTGCATAGTCTCATAGTCATAGGAACATGTATAAGTCATGAAGAAAGCAATAACAGTAAAACTAAATGATCATAGTGCTAAGCTAACGGATGGGTCTTGTCCATCACATCATTCTCCTAATGATGTGACCCCGTTGATCAAATGACAACTCATGTCTATGTCTAGGAAACATAACCATCTTTGATCAATGAGCTAGTCTAGTAGAGGCATACTAGGGACATACTGTTTTGTCTATGTATTCACACATGTACTAAGTTTCCGGTTAATACAATTCTAGCATGAATAAAAGACATTTATCATGATATAAGGAAATACAAATAACATCTTTATTATTGCCTCTAGGGCATATTTCCTTCAGTTGTTGTCTTCACTGATCACATGAACCGGGGTTTTTCACCACCCGGCTCTAAATTCTTCAGGGACGTTCTGCACTGTTTCCAACTCAATCCTCAAGACATCGGACCCAATTCCGTGTCAAATATCTGTAACTGCGAGGTCTAATGTGAAGTGTGTATTCAAGAGGAACCCAGCATCTTGCTCAGCATATAGATCTTTTATTTAAACCGCTAGAATGAATTCACCAACGGACCCAGTTTAGAGCTCGGGGCCATCTCAATTCAAAGAAGAAGAGATTCTATTTTTCCTTATGCCTGTCTGCCGAGTCGTCCCAAAGACTGGAATCAAACCTGGTTTTACTTCAAAGACACTTCCCAGGCTGATGAGCATCCATTACCGGGTTATCGTACCCAGCGTTTAGATACCAAACATCCTCTTGCTGAGAAACTCACTGCCGTAGAGCGCAAGAAAATTGCTCCCACTCTTTCAAAGGTGAAAGCCGTACTGGGAAACGGGTTAACTGGAATTGACTTGGCCCGGTGCTGGCTCGCCTGGTGGATCATTCCCTTAAGCCATAGGACCGGCTTAATGTGCGATTATACTGGACAGACCAATGATCCATTAAGTCATAGTTCTGAGGACTTAGAAGAGGATGTAATCACAGATATGACCAAGAACGTCTTGAACGAGAGCCTAACAGACTGCAACAAACTGGGCCTGCGCCCTTTCTACAAACTTAACCCGACACCAGAGGTAAGTCCTAAATCTAACTGTCATCATCTTACAATTTTGATTCCCCTGTCAATCTTGGACTTGCCGCCTCTTGCAGGCTAAGTCGGCTTTCTGGAAAAAACCTTATGACCATGAGGCTGCTAAGAGGGCCAGAATTGTTAAGAAAGCCGCCAAGAAAGCCGTAAAAAATACCAAGAAGAAAACAAGTGCTTCTGAATTGTTGGAAATGGACTACTTCTCTGACTCGGAGGTAGTCCTTGACTCTCTTGGTTCTTATTTCAATTATCTTATTGACACTAACTATTCTAAGGATAAAACGGAGGCGAGCCATGCCGCTGATGAAGAGGTAATTACTATTTCCTCCGGCTCAGAATCCTTGCCAAGACAAAAAGTTCGACAGGTAATCGGGAAAGTAAGATTTTCACACCCTTTAGCTCATTTAGATCATCACTTTCTTTTGAATCAACAGCAACATGAGAGCCGGCGTCGGACTCAAAACACCGGGGAAAAGGGATTGTCCTCCGGTTTACCAAATACCCCCACTCGTCGAAAGCGCTAGAATGAGGTCTTTCCACTCTTAAACTCCCGTTACCCACTAGCAGGTCTTATGCGTAAACCACTGAATTCGTCCGATTCAAACTATCAGGAAGTCTCCTGCTCTTCATCTGGCGACTCATGTCAAAGTCAACTCCCGACTTTCAAGACTACCCCTGGGTAAAGAATTTCTTCCTTGTTCATCTTTTCCTTGAATCTTTGTAACTTTGCACTGACTCACTTTAACCCGTGCAGAGGCCAAGCTAAGCCAATTAAGAGACCCATGGAGAGGAAGCCGGCAGCTGATCCAAAGGTCATTGAGCCGGAGCAACAGGTTTTGACAATAGATGTTCAGAAGCTAACAGAGGAAGCCACTCATAATGCTCCTCTTGAAATTCCTGACGCCTCTATTGATTCTGTTAAGGCCAACTCTGCAACTGCTGAACCGCCAGCCCCATCTGAGCCGACAGAAGACCAAACTGGAGATATTACAATCACTGGCACTACTTTTAGAGAGCTGGGCAATCCAATTGTGCTGGCCAAACACACTGCCAAACAAGAGCTAGTTGAAAAATGGAGAGTAAGATTTGACACGGCTCAATATGCACAGCTAAGTAGTGGTGAAGTCCTTTCTAGATATCTCAATTAGGTCCATAGCAGTCGGCACCTTGAGATTGATATGGTGAAGCAGATGCACAAGAAATTTGAGGTAAGATTCTAGATCAAACTATATACGTCCTTCCAGCCCCCAAGTCTATTGGATATGATAGAAGTGAATATGTTGTACATCTCTTGATAGAAAATGTGTCTTTGATGAACATTGCATGTGTAGCCCCCAAGGGCTAGCTTAATCAACATGAATGATCTAGTCCTTTTCTTCATTGTACAGAACTTGCCTGTATACCCCTTATAAGCCGGGTGTAATGACTATTTGGCCGCCGGGTTATCATAAATGAATGCTAGCAAAGAAGCAATATGCATTAGCCCCCAAGTGCCAAGTATTCTTCCTTGCAAAGTGTTTGGGACTTTATTTGTATGAACTGTTAACTTAGAAAACACTTATGCATCCATTAGCCCCCAAGGGTCAAGTGCTCTTGCTTGCAAAGTGCTTGAGACTTTAGTAATATGAACCGGCATGAAAAGAAAACTTCAGCGTCCATTAGCCCCCAAGTGCCAAGTGTTTGTTTCTTGCACTAAGGCTTGGGACTTCAATTCTTGTGAAGCGGAAAATAATTTACTTCATATTCTTTGTCTATACAGGAAACTACTGCCGAACTACAAGTGCGGTTAGAGGATGCAAGGAACCGGCTTAAGTTTCAAGAGTATGAGACCCAGAAGGCGGAATCAAAGTTTCAATTTAGCCTTACCGAAACGAATGAGCTGAATGCTGAATTTGAAATGGCAAAGTCTGTTTTGGCTGAAGAAAGAACCGCCTTTATGCAGAGAGCTAAAAAAGCCGAAAAAAATCTTGAAAAGGTGACAACTGAACTCACCGGGTGAAAGCATTGTGTCTCGGAAATGACTTCAGCCATCTTTGGTAAGCCGCCATGTTGCAATTTGAATAATATCTTTAGGTAACATAACCCGATACTGACCAATTTATGGCTCATGTAGGTATTAGGAGCAGTAATCTTGGCAGAGAGCCTCTTGTAAAGCTCAAAGCTATCTACACCCTTGTGGAGCAGCTATACACTGGAGCGCAGCGCGTCTTGGCTGCTGTCTCTCTGTCTAACCAGGCTCCAAAGTTGTTTGTGGATATTTTAAGAAGACTCTCCATTCTATCTGCCAGAATAGATGAAATAAAGCGATCGCCTGCGAGAGCTGGTGCTGTAATAGCCTTGAGCCGGGCTAAGGCCTGGCTTCCAGAGCTGGACCCGTCTGACTTGTCCACTGGCTATCCAAGCTTAAAATAAGACGGCACAACTTTTAACCATAAGGACTTTGCTGCCTGCATCAAGAACATCCGCCCTCTGGCCAGCTTAATCGTTAATGAAACAGACTTGTCTAAATATCAGCCGGCTTATAGCATTGATAATCAGAAGATGCCCACTCCGTCTTACAAAGTGATGGAGCTGATCCCTCCTATCAGTAAGCATACTTTTGCCCGTGAAATTGATTCCTCTGAACTTATTGATGAAGAGGTTGAGTTTGAAGCTTTGGCTGGCTTGGATTGGTTGGCACAGAACTTTCAGACAGAGAAGGACAAAGAACTAGAGAAGGATAACCCGGAGTTTTCAAAGCAGTAAGGCCAAGGAGAATGAGCCGCCGGGCGGTTCTCATGCTTGATCATGTTTATGCAAAACACTTATGTTGATTGGCTTATTGAATCTTGTAATAGGGTAGTTGAACTTGAATCTGGCATGCCATCACGCACGGTTCTGCGTCTGTATGATACGACTAACCCGCCAGGCATCTAAGTATGACTTTCTATAGTTGTGACAGTATTGTCTTGTGTAGATCAGTATCCTTGTCCTGCACATAAACAGAGAACATATGCCCTGGCGGCTTACCGTCGGGCGGGTCATTATGCCCAACCAGTGCCACTGGAGACAGATGTTCATAACCAGGGCCGGTTTAATTATTATAAAAATAGTCATACCTGAAGATACAATTTGGACTGCCGGCTTGATCAGTCTTCATACAATCATAACCATGTAGAGGTAAAGTTCCAGAAATAAGATTGTTACTTTCTGGTGGCGTAGAGCCGTTCATTAGGTTGGGTTGCGAAGACCCTGAGAGGCTTCAAATATGAGCCATAAGGAGAGGCAGTTGGGCTGAACTTGCAAAGAATGCAAATCAAAAGGAAGACTCACAAAAAACAAAAGAACCAGAGAAAAAAGATCGAAAGAACACTCGAGGCTTTTGCAGGCCGCCAAGCCAAATGTTCTTCTTCAATGAAACTAGCCTTGGTGGCCACTAGAAGCTACGTGCGTGCTATGAGCCGGCTCTCGCAGTACCCAATCGACATTTGAACCTAGACAAGTACACGTGTTTGTTTTAAAGATAGACTTGCCTAGAGTATGCGGGGTCAGAGTTCCATCTTGGATCATAGGCCGAATTATGCAAGTTTCAAGGAAGGCAGTGCCTGGATCTATCCTGACTATCTGTAAGAAGTGCTCTCGCAGTGACAGCCGGCGTTTGAACCTTAGCAAGCTCAGGTCTTGGTCAAATACACCATATAAGACTGATTGTCAAGAGTTTGCTGGGTCAATCAGGATGACCTGATGGAGTTGAAGCAGCTGGGTACAGGTAGGATGACCCACAGATTATGTCCTCTTTGGTCGAATACGCCGATGTTTGAACTTAACCCGGTCAAATGGGTAGTAATGATGTGTTCTCTTTGGTCGAATACGCCTATGTTTGAACAGGAACCCCCAAGTGACAAACTTGCAAAATATTCTCATCAAGGGCTTATGCTTGAGCTGTGCCATGCATCCAACTCTCTGTGGTCCCTGTAATTTGGGTATTAAGCCTCTTGAGTAAATATGTATGATGATGACAAGGACTCAACTTTGAAGAAAACGGCAGAGGCCCGAATTATCAGCGATGCCGGCTTTATTATATTGTTCTAATATTTACATCATCGAATTACATCATGAGAGCCGGAGGCTTAGGTATAGTAAGGCCTAAGATGAGCAATATTCCATGGCCAATTAGTCTCCTCCTTTGACGTGCGTGAATCCTTGTGCTCTCGAACATCAATCAGATAGTATGACCCATTGTGCAGATTCTTGGTGACGACAAAAGGTCCCTCCCAAGGTGGTGAAAGTTTATGCATATCAGTCTGATCTTGGATGAGCCGGAGAACTAAGTCGCCTTCTTGAAAGGTTCTGGTCTGGACCCGCCGTCTCTGATATCATCGTAAATCCTGTTGATAGATCACTGAATGAGCTGCCACGAGATCACGCTCTTCATCCAACCGATCCAATGCATCTTGACGTGCCTTCTCATTATCAGCTTTGACGTAAGCCGCCACTCGAGGCGAGTCATGACAGATGTCGTTGGGAAGAACCGCCTTAGCTCCGTAGACCATGAAGAAGGGCGTGTAACCTGTAGATCTGTTGGGCGTTGTATTAATGATCCATAACACAGAAGGTAACTCTTCCACCCAACAGCCCGGCGTTCTCTTTAAAGAAACCATAAGCCGGGGCTTGATCCCTTGCAAAATCTCTTGGTTAGCCCGCTCTGCTTGACCATTCGACTGGGGGTGAGCCATAGAAGAAACATCAAGTTGGATATGCTCACGCTGACAAAACCCCCTCATAGCACCCTTAGACAGATTAGTGCCATTGTCTGTTATGATACTATGGGGAAAACCAAAACGGAAAATCACGTTCTTGATGAATTGAACCGGTGTTTCCGCATCACACTTACTGACTGGCTCTGCATCAATCGACTTGGTAAACTTGTCCATTGCCACCAAAAGGTGGGTCTTCTTATCTTTGGACCTCTTGAAAGGCCCTACCATATCAAGCCCCCAAGTCGCAAACGGCCAGGTTATCGGGATCATGCTCAACTCTTGAGCCGGAACATGAGTGCGTAGTGAAAATTTCTGACAATCGTCACATCTGTTGACCAAGTCTTCAGCATCAGCATGAGCTGTCAACAAATAGAACCCGTGATGAAAAGCCTTTGCCACGAGCGATTTAGAATCGGCGTGATGACCACAATCTCCCTCATGGATCTCCCGCAGGATCTCATAGCCTTCCTCAGGCGAGACGCAACGTTGAAATGCCCCTGTAACACTGCGATGGTGCAACGCTCCGTTGACAATCGTCATCGACTTAGACCGATGGGTTATCTATCTGGCTAAGATTTCATCCTCAGGTAACTCACCCTGGGTCATGTAAGCCAAGTACGGGACCGTCCAGTCAGGTATAACATGAAGAGCCGCCACCAACTGTGCCTCTGGGTCAGGAATAGCAAGGTCCTCCTCTGTAGGCAGCTTAATAGACGGGTTAAGCAAAACATCCAAAAAGGTGTTGGGCGGCACTCGCTTACGTTGAGATCCTAACCAGCTTAAGGCATCAGCCGCCTCGTTCTTCATTTGATCAATATGCTCAACTTGGTAACCCTTGAAGTGACTCGCAATAGCAGCAACCTCTCGATGATAAGCTGCCACGAGTGGGTCCCTGGAATCCCAGGTGCCAGAAACCTGCTGAGCTACCAGATCTGAATCGCCAAAACATCTTACCCACCTTAAATTCATCTCCTTGGCCATCCGAAGGCCATGAAGTAAGGCCGCATACTCAGCTGCATTATTAGTACATGGGAACATTAACCGGAGAACATAAGAAAATTTATCACCTTGCGGGGAAGTTAAAACAACTCCAGCCCCCGAGCCTTCTAACTGTTTGGATCCATCAAAGTGAATTGTCCAATATGTGCTATCTGTCTTTTCCTCAAGCGTCTGTAGCTCCATCTAGTCATTGATAAAGTCCACGAGCGCTTGCAATTTGATGGCCGTCCGAGGCATATATTTTAAACCATGAGGCCCAAGCTCAATGCCCCACTTGGCCACTCGTCCTGTACCTTCTCTATTTTGGATGATATCCCCTAAGGGAGCAGAACTCACCACTGTAATAGGATGACCCAGAAAATATTGCTTGAGCTTCCGGCTCGCCATGAAGACCCCATATACTAGCATCTGTCTATGTGGATATCTCTATTTGGACTCAATGAGCACTTCACTGATATAATAAACCGGCCTTTGAACCGGATACTGTTTGCCAGCCTCTTTCCTTTCTACCACAATGGCTGCACTGACAGCCCTGCTATTTGCTGCAGCGTATAATAACAATGGCTCCTTATCAATAGGGGCCGCCAGAACCGGTGGCTCAACCAATTGTTTCTTGAGTGCCTCGAACGCCTTGTCAGCAACTTCACTCCAGACAAAGTCATCTGTCTTTTTCATCATCTGATATAGAGGGATAGCCTTTTCACCTAAGCGGCTTATGAACCGGCTCAACGCTGCTATCCGTCCTGCCAAGCACTGGACATCATTGACACACTTCGGTCTTGCCAAGGAGGTGATGGCCTTGATTTTCTCCGAGTTAGCCTCGGTGCCTCGCTCAGAGACCAAAAAAACCAAGAGCTTGCCTGCTGGAACACCAAAGACACACTTGGCCGGGTTAAGCATCATCTTGTACAGCCGGAGATTGTCAAACATTTCCTTCAAGTCATCGATTAGGATCTCCTTCTTTCTGGTTTTTGACCACAATGTCATCCACATAAGCATGAACGTTACACCCAATATGGCCGTGTAGGAAATTCTGTACGCACCGTTGGTAAGTCCCCTGGGCACTCTTAAGCCCGAAAGGCATAGATACATAGCAAAAGGCTCCAAACGGAGTGATGAAAGCCGTCTTCTCCTGGTCTTTAACTGCCATCTTGATCTGGTGATACCCAGAATACGCATCCAAAAAACTCAAGCGCTCACAACCTGCCGTAGCATCAATGATCTGATCAATATGGGGGAGGGCGAACTGGTCAGCTGGGAAAGCCTTGTTTAAGTCTGTGTAGTCCACACACATTTGCCAAGTGTCGTTCTTTTTAAGCACGAAAACCGATTTAGACAACCACTCCGGATGAAAAACTTCAACGATAAACTTGGCTGCCAAGAGCCGGGCCACCTCTTCACCAATGGCCTTCTGTCTCACTTCATTAAAACGACGAATAAACTGTCCGATCGGCTTATACTTCGGATCAATATTGAGAGTTTGCTTAGTGAGTTCCCTCGGTGAGGCTTCCATGCAAAGATGTCCCGGTTCTCACGGATGAACTTGATGAGCGCGCTTTCCTATTTTGGATCCAGATTAGCGCTGATGCTGAACAACTTAGATGAGTCACCAGGAACAAAGTCAAATAGCTTGGTATCGTCCGCCGACTTACACTTCAACAATGGATCATGCTCTGTGATTGGCTTCTTCAAAGACGTCATATTTGTCGGGTCAACATTATCTTTGTAAAACTTAAGCTCCTCTGTGGCACAAACTGATTCTGCGTAAGCCGCATCGCCTTCTTCACATTCCAAGGCTATCGTGCGGCTCCCATGCACTGTAATGGTCCCTTTGTGACCCAGCATCTTGAGCTACAAATAAACCTAACACGGCCTTGCCATGAACTTAGCGTAAGCCGGCCTCCCAAACAGAGCATGGTATGGGCTGTGGATCCTAACAACCTCAAACGTTAAAGCCTCTGTTTTGGAATCATATTCATACCCAAAGGATACCTGCAACTCAATTTTTCCCACCGGGTACGCCGACTTACCAAGCACAACTCCATGGAAGACAGTGTTGGATGGCCTAAGTTTCTTGTCGGTTAATCCCATACAACGGAAGGTATTGCAGTAAAGGATATTGATGCTGCTACCTCCATCCATGAGAACCTTGGTGAACTTGTATCCTCCAACCTGAGGTGCTACCAATAAAGCCAGCTGACCTAGATTATCAACTCGGGGCGGGTGATCTTCGCGGCTCCACACAATGGGCTGCTCAGACCATCGTAAGTAACGAGGAATTGCCGACTCAATAGCATTCACCGCCCTTTTATGAAGCTTCTGGCCCCGCTTGCATAGACTTGTGGTGAAGACATGGTACTGCCCACTTCTCAACTGCTTTGGGTTATTCTGAAAACCTGACTGCCGCTGATTCCCTTGATTGTTCTGCTGGTTGTTGCCGCCTTAATTTACTTGGCTCTGAAAACCGGAGTTTGAGCCGCCGCCTCCATGACCCGGACCATGAAAACCGGACCATTAGCCATCGTTTGGTCCATAATTTTTCTGGATAGACTCCCTGTAAGACCTCATGATGTTGCAGTCTTTCCACATATGGGTGGTCGACTTTTCGTCCGTTCCATGTTTTGGACATGGCTGATTCATCACCTCATCGATGTTATATCTTGGATGTGGCTTCCCCTTGCGACACTGGTTAAACTTCCGTGCCCCAGTATTAGCTACAAAAGTGTCAGCCTTGCATTTATTGCCACTGTTTTGATTGGCCAGGTTATACAGCTGTCCTCACAGGTCATTACCCTTCTTTCCCTTTCCCGGTTTTTCAGCCTCAGACTCGGGGTCCTTGGTACTATCAGAGTCGGCATATTTGACAAGAGCCGCCATAAGCTCCCCCATATCGCTACAATGGCGCTTAAGCCGCCCCAACTTCAGCTTGAGCGTAGGGAAACGAAAATTTTTCTCCAACGTTCATATCGTAGATTCAGCGTTGATCTTATCTGAAGAATGCATGATGGTTGACACCCGGCGCACCCAACTGGTCGTTGATTCGCCCTCGTTCTGAACACAAGAATCTAGATCCACAATTGGCATCGGCTGCTTGCATGTATTCTTGAAATGCTTGATAAACTTGGCCTTCACCTCCGCCCATGACCCGATGAAATTGACAGGCAATCCTTTCAACCAGTTACGAGCCGTGCCTTCCAACATCATGGCGAAATACTTAGCACATGCCACTTCGTTAAGGTCTAGCATCTCCATAGCCATCACATAACTCTCTATCCAAGCCTTAGGGGGCTGATCTGCTGTGTGATTGGGCACCTTACGAGGGCCCTTGAAATCTTTAGGCAACCGCTCGTTCCGTATAGCTGCCGTTAAGCATGGCACGCCCCAAGCTCTAGAAGTCTTGCCTGTCTCCAGTGAGGTTGCCGGATAATATGGCGCCGGCTGATGATCGGCTGCCTGAGCCGCTAGCTCGGCCTCCTGGCGCATCCTGTCCTGATCCACCAAATCATGTGCATTGGCATCATGCCGCACTGGGTTATGTCCATGAGGCAAGTTACGGCGCCACTCTATGCTTGAAATCTCTAGTGAGTCAATATGCCTGCTATAGCTGGCACTTGGACGAGGGGTTGAATGAATCCACCTCGACTATAAGAATACGCCTGTTGCTGCTGCAGCGCTGTTTGAAGCAGTTCCTGGGCCCTCTGGGTTTCCATCGCCACTGGAGTTTCGCTCTCAACTGGCAAAACCGCCAATATCGTCTGCGCTGCTATCATGTTATCCAGAGGGTTGGAGTAGTGACCCGCCGGCGTCACCAGGTAATAAGGCGTTGGGCAGTTTTGATTTGCATACAGAGAACATGTCACACGCTGGTGAACCGGCCCACCGGTCCTAGGCACTTCAGCCGTCCGGTTTACCACCAGCGGACTACCGCCCCCTGCTCCAGCTGCGTCAAAAAGATTCCTTGGCTCATAAACGAAGGGGAGACGACTATGTTGCTTTTTCCTCATGGCCTCATTAGCCGCGTTCTGATCCACCAAGAGCCGATAAGAATCCGCTTGAATCCGCTGAGCCCGGGCGTCCAAAACAACCCGTTCCTCAGTCATCCCGGCGTTCTCCGCCGCCAGGTCTTCCTTCGCTTGTGCTACCTCCTGTCGCAGCTTATCCACAGCTACCTTGTGTTGGTCCTGGTTTTCTGGGGTTACCTCCGTCCCTATCAGAGTCGCCAGATCCTCCAATAGATCTATCAAGACTTGAGTTGGCGGGCGCGTTGAGCTACCCACGCCTGCCACAGTTGCCGTCGCGCCGGATGTTATGGCCCCGATGACTGTTGTTCCGAGAGCCCGCTGGGTGCTAGTCATGAAAATCGCCACCCTGCTGGGCGGCTCACAAGGGTCCGGAATACAGCTATCGTCGGATAAGCCCCCAAGCCGTCCGCTCTGCATGTGATACATTGAATTAGTCTCACCTATGGACGACTCACCATTGGAGAGAGCGGCCGTCTCACCGCGAGATCCAGAGCTTCCTACACCCTGGATGTATCCAACAAAAGCACGCTTCACGTCGGGCTGAACCCGGGCAGGTTGCGCATGCTGAGCCGTCTCGAAGATGTCGGTGCGGGTGTCCGGCTCACGGCGTGGTTCTCCGATCTTGCGGATGAAAACGTGGATTCCGCCGAAGGGGACCCGATACCCGTACTCAATTGATGCGGCCTCAGGACCCCAGCCTTCGGCACCAATGTAAAGCTTGCCACAACGACTCTTGGTCATCCGTCCCACAGCGTATCCTTGAGCCCTTCGAAGATGCCCTTCAAGAACTCGAAACCCTAGGCTGTAGGCCCCACGGTGGGCACTAACTATCGTGAAGTTGTCACGGCAGGTGTCTTAAGGGAAGGACTTGAATGCGGGCCTTTAGTGACGTGATTAGCTTAAAGGGGTTAAACGGGACAAAAGACACGTGGAGTTTTATACTGGTTCGGCCCCTTGCAGTGAGGGTAAAACCGAATCCAGTTTGAGGTGGAATTGCTGGGGAGTCGATTGCTAGGGAGCGGATGCGCTTAACTAGCTCGCGATCTGTTGTTTCTTGCCCTAAACTGCTGCCGGGTCGCCCCCTTATATACATGGGTTGACGCCCTGCGGCCTACGGAGTCCTGGCTGGCTCATACAATCGTGTCCGGCCTGGCGACTCTTGTTACATGCCTTACAATACAAGTCACATATATGGCGGTTGATACTTACATGCTTTAAGCCGCCTTGGGCCTGGGGCCCTCACATAAACCGCCATCTTTAGCATGCTTCTTGGCTTGGCCCATGAACCGCCATTGGGTAACCCGGCCCCTCCTGGGCGGGTCATATCAAATAATTATATCCCCAACAAGGCTTGTCCTGTAGCTCAAGGCTCCACAAAGGTTGAGGGAATTGACTTTGATGTAACTTTTGCACCTGTTGCTAGACTTGAAGCTATTCGTATATTGCTTGCTTATGCTAACCATCATAATGTCATCTTATATCAAATGGATGTGAAAAGTGCATTCCTCAATGGTAAGCTTGAGGAAGAAGTATATGTTCCTCAAGCCCCAGGTTTTAATGATCCTAAACATCCTGATAAAGTCTCCAGACTCAATAAGGCCCTCTATTGCCTCAAGCAGGCCCATCGGGTGTGGTATGACACTTGGCCCAACTCTTTTCACCAAAACATATGATGATGTATTATTGGTGTGCCAAATATATGTGGACGATATTATCTTTGGTTGTACTGACAAACATTATAATGACGAATTCGCCTACATGATGAGTGAATAATATCAAATGTCTATGATGGGAGAATTGAAATTATTCTTAGGTATTATTCGAACAACGCAATGGCATCTTCATATCTCAAGAGAAATACCAAGGATGTAGTGAGGAAATTCAGCATGCAAGATTGCAAAGGCGTCAAAATCCCTATAACCACAAATGGCCATCTCTGCACCGACGAAAATAGTAAATATTTTGATCAAAAGATATATCACTCCATGCTTGGCTCTTTATTGTATCTTTGTGCATATAGGCCATATATTATGCTTAGTGTTTGCATGTGTGCCTGTTTTCAAGCTACACCGAAGGAATCACACCATAAGTGTCAGGGATATTACTAGCAGGTATGAACCGGCTAGTGTGAACCGGATTACGGTAATATATTTGTATCATTGTAATACTTAGTGAAGGCTACGGCCCATGAGATATTAGGGCCCGTGTGTAGAGTTACGGATTGTAAACCGCCTGATCATGTAACTTGAGAGATAAGGAAGAAAGAGCAGAGACCGAGGCGGACACGAGTATGAACCGGCCTCGGGACTCTGTAAACCGGACCGGGCGTCGCCTCTATATAAAGGGACGACCCGGCGACGGTTCAGGGACAAGCAAGAAACAACCCGTCGAGACACAGGCAAGTGATTCGATCCCTGTTCATCGACGCCCAAGCAATACCAAACCAAACTAGACGTAGGATTTTACCTTCATCGAAGGGGCCGAACTAGTATAAACCCTCTGTGTCCGTTGCGTGCTTTTAACCCCTTCAAGCTAACCCGTGCGATGGTTCCATTATCAAGTCCGTTAAAGCGGACATCTGTCGTGTTAATTCCACGACAGTTGGCGCCCACCGTGGGGCCTCCGCACGATGGTTTCGAGTTCTTGAAGGGCAGCTTTGAAGGGCTCAAGGGCTACGCGGTCGGCCGGATGACCAAGAGTCACCGCGGCCGGATCTACATCGACGACGCAGGTTGGGGACCGGAGGCCGATTCAATCGAATACAGGTACCGGGTTCCCTTCGGCGGCATCCACGTCTTCATCGGCAAGATCGGCGAACCGGGACCTGAGCCGGACGTCTTCCCCAACATCGTCGAGCCGGCTCAGCGTGCGAGATTGGCCCGGATTCAGCCCGCCATGAAGCAGGTTTTCGTTGGAGCAATTCACGGGGTTCAAGCCGAGGACGGATCGGAGTCCGGTGGCGAGACAGTTGTCTACTCCGACGACGAATCTTCATCCGGAGAGACTGAATCTTTGTATCAGTTGCGGGACGGCCGGTCTGAGGGTGAGTCCGACGGAGACAGTATTCCGGGCCCCTTTGTCCCGCCAAACCGGGTGGCTGTCTTTATGGCCGGTTCACAATCCACGCCGCAGTCAACGGTGATCGGGGCGACAACACAAGCTGGTGCAGGGGGGAGCGGCCAGGCCCTCTCGCCCGCTGATGTTCTATCCACCTTGGTCGAGGAGTTTACAGCCCGAGCCATGGCAGAGGTAGCTCCAGCAGACAAGGCACAACATGATGCAGAGCTCCTTCAGCTAAAGGGCCGGATTGATCAAGCAAGGGAAAATCTGAAAACAGAGAAGGCTATGATAGCAATGAGGCAGGCAGAACTGAATGATCAGGCTTTTTATCTAAGGATGGAGCAGTCCTCCGCACAGGGAGTAAGGAGTCGGAAGTACCAGTCTCGTCTACCACCGGTTTACGAGGCGACGGATCTTTTCAAAACACCAGGAGCGGGGACCAGCAATGATCCAGCTTCAAACCGGAGGGCACCCACAGCTAGGGATGAGCCGGTTCAGCAGCCTACTGCGGAGCAAGATCGGCGGATCACGTCTTCACCCCACGTTCCTACCCCTCCGGGCCATTATTCAAATCCTTTGGACAACATCGTTGCTGCTGCTTCATGCTTGGCCGCTTTACCCATCGAGGGGACATCCCCTATGGCGTTGGAGGCACGCAGGGTCAAGGATCTGCTTAACACGGCATTAACACAACAGCAAGCATATTCTTATAGCAGGGAAAGGCTCCATTCAACGCCACGCCACAGCCGGAGTTACACTAGGCATTGAAAGGAACCAGAAGTGTCTAGTAGTGAACACAGGCGACACCGTCACAGACGTAATAATCCGGCAGGCGCGGATGCACAAGATCCGTACGTAAACCGGGTTAGATCGGAGGGTCGTGAGGAGATCCGTCAAGCAACGCCGGTTCACACAACCACAGCAGAAACAGGAGTTACAACGAGTTCCTTCGGGGTGCAATGTCTTATCCCCGCTTTACGAAGCGTGAAGCTGCCCAAGGATTTTAAAGGTCCACGCAAGGTGCCTAACTACACAGCAGATTTGGCTCCAGAAGCTTGGGTTGAGAGTTATGAGATGGCCATGGAGATGCTGGACGTGGATGAAGCGGCTTGTGCGAAATACTTTACCATGATGCTTGAAGGTACAGCCCGGACCTGGCTAAAGGGTTTACCCCCTAATTCTATCGGGTCATGGGGAGAGCTACGTCGCCAGTTTATCAAGAACTTCAAGGATACATGCAAACAACCGATGTCGATAGTAGATCTAGCAGCCTGTGTGCAAGGAGAACAGGAGTCTACAAGTGCATGGGTGCGGCGAGTGTCAGAGATCTTGCACTCTTCAAATGGTATCAATCCCAGTACGGCAATAGTGACTCTGGAAAACAATTGCCGGTTTGAGTCTCTAAAGTTACAACTGGGACGGCTTAAGCGGGATTGTATTGATATGGGAACTCTCATGATCGCTCTGGTAAAATATGGGGACTCTGACAACACTAAGTGTCGTGGAAATAGCACAGCAGATGTCCGGTTTAGCGGACTTGATGATGGAACCATCGCACGGGTTAGCTTGAAGGGGTTCATAGCACACAAAGGACACAGAGAGTTTATACTAGTTCGGCCCCTTCGATGAAGGTAAAAGCCTACGTCTAGTTGGTTTGGTATTGCTTGGGCGTCAGTTTACAGGGAGCGGATCGCTTGCCTGTGGTCTCGACGGGTTGATTCTTGCTTGTCCTTGAACCGTCGCCGAGTCGTTCCTTTATATAGAGGTGACGCCTGGTCTGGTTTACAGAGTCCCGATGCCAGCTCATACTCGTGTCCGCCTCGGTCTCTGTAATTTCTTCCTTATCTCTCAAGTTACATCGCTTGGCGTTTTACAAACCATAATTCTATACATGGGCCCTAAGATCTTATGGGCCGTAGCCTTTACTAAATATTACAACCAAGTATAATATAACCAAGTCGGTTTACACTAGCCGGTTCATACCTGCTAGTAATATCCCTGACACTAAGTATCCAGAAGCAGAGGGGGACAAAGCAGGAAAGGTCAACAAGCCTGGTAAACCGGCGCAGGTTAATCTGGCTGCTACAAGCTTCTTAGGCAAACGGAAAGCGGAGGGTGGCTCTGATTTCGTGGCCAATACCCAAGTTCAAGGAGGTTTTCAGCGCAACAAGGGCAAACCACCTCCACAAACCGGCGTAGGGAATGTTAGCTGGGACCAAGAGTTAAGTCACCCTTGTCTGAAGCATAGCACAAGGGAACGACCAGCAAAACACACTATAGGAGAATGCAAGCCCTTGATGGAAGCCGTAATGAGCCGCTTCAACTCTAACAACGGGCCTCCAAACGGCGGTTCAGGCCCGGGGTTCTACGGACCGGGTCACCAGGGGAACGGCTCCGGATCAGGATATCGTGGCAACAACAGTGGTTATAATAACCGAGGCAATAATCAATATGGTCAAGGTGGTTATAATAATCAAGGAAATCATCCGCATGGTCAAGGTGGTTACAATAACCAAGGCAGCCAACAGCAGGGCCAAAGTAATCACAATAACCAAGGTAATCAGCAGCATCAGCAACAGCAGCAGCAATCCAGATATCAGAGTAATCCGAAGGAGTTGAGTAGTGGATAGTATCATGTGTTTACCACGAGTTTGTGTAAACGAGATCAAAAGGTTTTGAAGCGGGCGGTCCACGCGGTTGAACCAGCGACGCCGCAATTCCTACGCTGGTCAGAGCAGCCCATTGTGTGGAGCAGGGAGGACCACCCGATGCGGGTTGATAATCCGGGCCACTTGGCCTTGGTGGTAGCACCACAGGTGGGTGGCTACAAGTTCACTAAAGTTCTCATGGACGGCGGCAGCAGCATCAATATCCTGTATTATGAGACTTTCCATCGCATGGGGCTGACGGATAAAAAGCTAAGGCAATCAAACACAATGTTTCACGGAGTAGTGCCAGGTAAGTCAGCTTACCCGGTTGGGAAAATTGACCTAGAAGTTACCTTTGGAGATGAACAGGATTCCAGGTTAGAGATGATAACTTTTGAAGTCGTTAAGATCTGGAGCCCTTATCATGCTCTGTTCGGGAGGACGGTTTATGCCAAGTTTATGGCCATGCCGTGTTATGTTTACCTACAGCTCAAGATGCCGGGTCACAAAGGCACAATCACGGTTCATGGGAGTCGTAAGATTGCGTTGGAGTGTGAAGAGGGAGACGCTGCTTACGCGGAAGCAGTGTGTGCTACAGAGGAGTTGAAGTTTTACAAGGATAATGTTGATCCGGCAGATATGAACCCGTTGAAGAAGCCAACTACGGAGCATGATCCGGCGTTGAAGTTTAAATCGGCGGAGGAGACCAAGCAAGTTGATTTTGTGCCAGGCGATTCATCCAAGCAAGTCACTATCAGCGCTAACCTTGATCCCAAATAGGAAAGCGCGCTCATCGAGTTCATCCGTGAGAACCGGGATATCTTTGCATGGAAACCTTCTGACATGCCAGGTATACCGAGGGAACTCGCTGAGCGCAGTCTTAACATTGATCCGAAATTTAAACCGGTCAAGCAGTATCTATGCCGCTTCAACGAAGAAAGACACAAGGCTATAGGAGAAGAGGTGGCCAGTCTTTTAGCCACAGGGTTCATAGTTGAAGTTTTTCATCCGGAATGGTTGGCTAATCCGGTGCTGGTGTTAAAGAAGAATGGAAAGTGGAGAATGTGTGTGGACTACACAGACCTCAACAAAGCTTGTCCAACTGATCCTTTTGCTCTCCCTCGCATTGATCAGATAATCGATGCTACAGCGGGATGTGAGCGGCTAAGTTTTTTGGATGCATACTCAGGATATCACCAGATCAAGATGGCAGTTAAGGACCAGGAGAAGACGGCTTTCATAACTCCGTTTCGTGCCTTTTGCTATGTATCTATGCCTTTTGGGCTCAAGAGTGCCCAAGCAACTTATCAGCGTTGCGTACAGAACTGTCTTAAGGGGCAAATAGGGAGAAATGTTCATGCTTATGTGGATGATATCGTGGTGAAGTCAAGAAAGGAGGAGACGCTGATAGAGGACCTCAAGGAGACCTTTGACAATCTTCGGGCTTATAAGATGATGCTTAATCCGGAGAAGTGTGCTTTTGGTGTTCCGGCAGGCAAACTCCTTGGTTTCTTGGTATCAAATAGGGGAATAGAAGCTAATCCAGAGAAGATCAAGGAGATCACATCTTTGACTAAACCGGCTTGCATTAATGATGTTCAGCGTATCGCTGGCCGGATCACAGCATTGAGCCGGTTCATTAGCCGTTTGGGAGAAAAGGTGATTCCGCTTTACTAGATGCTGAGAAAGATGGATCGGTTTATATGGGGTGATGAGGCAAACGCTGCGTTTGAGGACTTGAAACGATAGCTGGCCAGGCCACCAGTCCTGGCTGCCCCTGTGGATAATGAGCCTTTGCTGTTATATGTCGCTGCCAACGCACGGGCAGTTAGTGTGGCGATCGTGGTTGAACGCAAGGAAGCAGGGAAGGAATATCCAGTTCAGCGTCCAGTCTATTACGTCAGTGAAGTACTCATTGAGTCTAAGCAGAGGTACCCACATTGGCAGAAGCTGGTGTATGGTGTGTTCATTGCAAACCGGAAGTTGAAGCATTATTTCCAAGGCCATCCAATAACTGTTGTTTGTTCAGCACCATTGGGGGATATAATCCAGAACAGGGAAGCTACGGGTAGAGTGGCGAAGTGGGCCATTGAGCTCAGCCCACACGAATTGAAATATGTGCCACACACCGCCATCAAATCTCAAGCATTGGTGGATTTCATCAATGATTGGATGGAACTGCAAACACCAGAGGAGAAGCCGGATCTTACATACTGGACGATTCACTTTGACGGTTCAAGGCAGTTAGAGGGCTCGGGGGCTGGAGTTGTCTTAACTTCCCCGCGAGGAGACAAGTTTTGTTATGTCCTCCGTTTATTGTTTCCTTGTACCAACAATGCAGCAGAGTATGAAGCATTGCTTCATGTCTTGCGGATGGCCAAGGAGATGAATTTGAGCCGGGTCAAATGCTTTGGCGATTCAGATTTAGTGGCACAACAAGTATCTGGCAAGTGGGATTCAAGAGATCCTCTCATGGCAGCTTACAGACGAGAAGTTGAAGCAGTTGCAGGATATTTCAAAGGGTATCACGTGGATCACATAGACCGGCGAAAGAATGAAGGGGCTGATGCTCTAAGCCGGCTGGGGTCTCAACCTAAACCGGTACCACCAAATACTTTTTTGGATGAGCTGCACAGTCCATCAGTGCAACTACCATCAGAGGAAGACCTGGCTGTTCCTGATCCGGAGGCACAGCTAGTTGCGGCACTTCATGTTATTCCGGATTGGACGCTGCCCTATTTGGCGTATCTGAACCGGGGAGAGCTACCGGACAATGAGATCGAGGCATGACAGATAGTCCGGCGTTCTAAGTCCATGACAGTTGCAAACGGGGAGCTTCATCATCGCAGCGTTTCTGGAGCATTTCAGCGGTGTATATCAGCTGAGGAAGGTTGTGATATTCTTCGTGAGATCCATGAAGGGGATTTTGGTCATCATGCCGGTTCAAAATCCTTGGAGGCTAAGGCTTTTCGACATGGATTCTATTGGTTGACAGCTCATGCTGATGCGGCGGATCTAGTCCGGAAGTGTGATGCTTGTCAAAAGTTTTCACGACGTGCTCTTGTTCCGGCATAGGAGCTTCGGATGATACCCATAACTTGGCCGTTTGCGACTTCGGGGCTTGATATGGTTGGGCCCTTCAAACGATCCGAAGATCAGAAAACTCATTTACTGGTGGCGGTAGATAAGTTTACGAAGTGGATTGAGGCGGAGCCTGTGAGCAAGTGTGATGCGGCGACAGCAGTTAAATTCATCAAAAAGGTAATTTTCCGGTTTGGCTTTCCACACAGCATCATCACAGACAACGGCACCAATTTATCTAAGGGTGAGATGGAAGAATTTTGTCAGCGGGAACATATTCGCTTGGACGTATCTTCTGTGGCCCACCCTCAATCCAATGGTCAAGCTGAAAGAGCAAATCAGGAGATTTTGCGAGGTATCAAGCCCCGGCTTATGACTCCCTTGCAAAGAACACCTGGGTGCTGGGTTGAGGAGTTACCTTCTGTCCTTTGGAGTGTCAATACTACGCCAAACCGGTCCACAGGTTACACACCCTTCTTTATGGTATATGGCGCAGAAGCGGTCCTTCCAAGTGATATCTGTCATGATTCGCCAAGGGTGACGGCCTATGTTGAAGCGGCCAATGAGCAGGCGAGACAAGACAGTTTGGACCGACTGGATGAAGAGCGCGATATAGCAGCAACACGGTCTGCGATTTATCAATAAGACTTGCGCAGATATCACAGCCGCCGGATCAAGACCAGGACGTTCCAGGAGGGAGACTTAGTACTCCGGCTCATCCAAGATCAAACAGATATGCACAAGCTATCCCCACCTTGGGAAGGACCCTTTGTGGTCAGCAAGAATCTGCACAACGGTTCATATTACCTGGTGGACGTTCGAGAGCACAAGGATTCACGGACATCGGAAGAAGAGACAAAGAGGTCGTGGAACATCGCCCTCTTGCGGCCCTACTATACCTGAGCCATGAGCTCCACTGTATCCTATGTATATATTATGATTAATGAATAAACCGGCACCCTCGGTAAACCGGGGGCTCAGCCTTTTTTACAATACAAGTATCTTATGGTAACAACCATACAGTTCTTATCATATTTCATATTTCAAAACAAGTCGATCGGTTTAAACTGATTTTGCAGGGCATATGTATTCTGGAGTAACAACTCACTGAAGAGCTTTCTATTCAAGCATAGGTCGTATCCAGACCAAAGAAGACATGGTATAAGGCCCTCTGGATGGTACCCGCATCCAGTGATTGGCTAAGATCGTAAAAACCCTCTGGATGGTACCCGCATCCAGTGATTGGTTAAGTTCATAAAAACCCTCTGGATGGTACCCGCATCCAGTGATTGGTTAAGTTTTGTCAGGCCCTCTGGATGGTACCCGCATCAAGTGATTGGCTAAATTTCAAAAAGGCCCTCTGGATGGTACCCGCATCCAGTGATTAGCTAAGTTCCATAAGGCCCTCTGGATGGTACCCGCAATCAGTGATTGGCAAAGTTCTTCCTATGGTTGTACCCGAACCATAAAGGCCCTCTGGATGGTACCCGCATCCAGTGATTGGCAAAGTTTTATATGGCCAGCAGGGGGCAGGATTGTACCCGAATTCTAGCTTAACCCCTGTTGGTCATATCTGGTTCCTATGGATGGTAGCCGCATCCATCGACCGGCCCTCTGGATGGTACCCGCATCCAGTGATTGGCTGAACCTTGCTTTGAGCCTGGCAACTCATAAAAAGCCTCGACTACATGGTTTTATTTGCAAGTTTGCATTTCTGGTATTTATGTTTTATGGTTCTTTAATCCGGAGTGGGACAACTCCAGAGTTGACCACATATCTACAAAATTAAATGTCTGGGTCATGAACACCAGCATGAGTTAAAAGTCTGGGTCATGAACACCAGCATGAGTTAAACAGGTGATCATTATAATCCGGATCAACCATCAGGCAAAAGCCAAGCATATCTACAAATGTCTGGACAAAGTTCCAGCATGATTTAAACCGGTATCTTTTATCAAACCCGGGATTATTATTGGGTCTATAAAAAGGCTCCCTTAAAAAAATGGCAAATTTCGCCAGATTAAGAGTATCAAGCATACTGGAATTCAGGTATGAAGTCATTTCTGGTACAAACAGAACATTTGTTTGGTATATTATGAGAGCAATTTAATTTGTCCAAGCGGTAAACCGCTAGGACATATTTTTCAGTGTTATCTATGCACGAACAAATAATATGCAGAATAAGGCATATCAGCTCAGATTTAAATCGGCAACGTCGGAACAAAGTTGGAACACCCGGATCAAGACAAACAATGTTTTATGCTATCCTATTACAAGGCATAGCAAGCCAGAATGGATTAAAGATTGTCCAGCAAAATGAGACTGCCACTACAAAGACATATTATGATCTACGCTTCTTCCTGCTGCGACGGCTGAAGATCAACTTGTTCCAGAATCTCCTCTTCTTCTTGAAGGGGCTGGAAGTCAGGGACGCACCAATTGATTTTTGTTAAAGCACGAAAGTACATCTCTTCATTGATGAGTTCAGCCGGATCAATATTTGGGGCGAAAGTATGAGGGCGCATTGGTGGGATTAGATTGACGGTATCATAAACCGGCCGATCCACCCGCTCGTTCTGTAAATCATACCCCGGATGATACCTGGACAAGTCTGATTCGGCCGCAAGCTTGCTGGCGAGAGGACGCATCTCTTTCGTCAAGGCGTGAAGATCTTTTGCAGTAAAAGCTGATCCGTCTTCTTTAGTATTAGGATACCCATTCAAAGCTTCTTACGTATCAAAGTCCGGAACCCATGCTTTCACTCTGGTAAGTGCCACGAGGGAACCGGCTCGAGCAGCAGACTTCTTAACTTCTTCCAAGCGCACTAGCAAGATGGACAGTTTCTCTAATGTACCTTGGATGGTCGTAGGGGCCGGTTTATTGAAAGATGTTGCACTTATGATCCTTTGAGCGCCGGAATACAACTGCTCGACCAAAGTATAACACGCCTTGAGTTTTTCCGCAAATCATCCCCAAGATGGGTGACACGGCGCCCTGTATATGATTATCATAGTTAAACCGGAATGGATTAAAATTGCAAGGATGCAAGCAGGAATATAGATTAAGTACTTACCGAAGACAGCAGAAGTCATCAACTCTATTTGCCGCTTTAAGCCGGTTAACTCTTCAGTCACCGGGTTAAGGGCTTCCTCAGCGTCCCTTGCCCTCTTTTCCAGATCCTTTTTCTGAACTTCAAAGGCAGTCCGCTCCTCTTCAAAGTATTTCTTCAGCTGTTCAGCAGTTTTTAAGCTCAGTGCCAAGTCTTTCTTGGCCTTGGAAGCAGTAGACTCCGTTTCAGCAAGTCTGTTCCGGAGTTCAGAGATTTCTTCAGCCCTCTGGATCAAATCAGCCTGCAATGAAAATCAAGTGCAATAAAGAGCCAAAGTTAGACAAGTCTCAAGCACATAACCAAGTTATCCACTTGACACTTGGGGGCTAATGGACAGTTGAAGCGTCAAACAGTGATAATTCAAAGACAAGTCTCAAGCACACAAACAAGTTGTCTACTCGACACTTGGGGGCTAATGGGCGATTGAAGTACTAGAGAAAGGGAATATTCAGACAAGTCCCAGGCACATGCCCCTGGCACTTGGGGGCTAATGCACGATCATTTGTTCAAGTTATAAGTACCGGTTCACCTTCTAAACAACGCTAAACCGGAACTTGGGGGCTACTATGATATAGACAGAAGCATGCCAAAAGCAAACATCAAAAGCAAAGGATTACCTCATACTTGTCCTTCATCGGGTTAACCAAGCCCGCTTCATAATCTCGACTGCTATGAAGCCGGTTCAAGTAACCGGAATAGAGCTCCTGGGCACTCATGTCGGCAAGGCTAGACAGCTCTGTACTCCATTTACCCCTCTCTTGATGCAACTTCTCCTCTTTAGCCGTATGTTTGGCCAGGACAATGGGCTCGGCAGGAGCGGTGTAAGCTGTGCCGGTTACTTGAACTTCAGGAGAAGCAGTCGTTGGTGGTGGGGTTGCAGCATGAACCGGACTAGCAGAAGCTGGGTTAGTCCGAGGAGAATTGGCCCGGGCAGGACTTGCCAGTTCATGAATGTTCTCAGTATCGGGATTCTCAGGTGCAGTGGTATGATCCATAGGAGTGGGATCTTCAAGCGGCATTGTAGGCTCGCCTTCTGGAGGGACGGTTGTATCCGGATCAACCGCCGGATCATCAGTAGCAGCCTCAGCAGTTGTTTTGTTGGCCTTTTCGCTTTTGCTGGGTTTTGGCTTGCTGAAAGAAATTGGAAAAAAAGTCAGAACTGTAAAGCAAAGTGCAATCATAAACCGGATAAATTTAAATGACTTACCCTGGGACAGTTTTCAGGGGTGGGAGCTGTGTGGCAGTTGATTCGCCGGAAGAAGATAAAGGAGTATCCTGATAATTGGGGTCAGACGGTTTAAGTGGTTTGCGTATAAGCCCGGCCTTGGGGTGAAGAAGAGTTGGAGAGAGTATAACCTTAGAGCGGCACCTCCGAGCCGGAGTAAGAGAAATTCCAGATGATTCAACTGCAAGGCCACTATGGCGGGTAGTCCGGCGAAGGGCTTCATGTTGCTGTTTCTTCAAAAGACAATTGGGGTCCAGTTGAGCATAAGGGTGAGAAAACTGATACTTCCAGACTGTCCGACGAATTTTTGGTGGAGGTGGTTCTGAATCTGAAGAAAGAATAGTTACCTCAATTTCTGCCGGTTTGTCCCCTTCAGCCAACTCCTGCGAAAAGTTACCGTTAAACACAAATATGGATAAAAGTAAATAAGTCATAGCCGGGTTAATTCATACCTCAAAGTCCGGATCATCATCATCGGCATGTGAACCGGAGCCAGCAGCCACCTTCTTCTTCTTGATAGCAAGAGCTTTCCGGCGTGGAAGTTTTCCGGCCTTTTCCTGAGGCTTCCTCTTCCAAAAAGGATCATCAGCCTGTTTAAAAGGTGAAAAGTAACATGCCGGTTAAAAGGTGATAGCAAGAGCAAGACTTACTGCAGGCAGCTTGTTCTTCTTATAATATGGATCCAATCCGGTTTGGCTGCATTCTTCCAAAGAAACATTGAGCATCTTCTTTGCAGACTCAATGACTTCCGATTCAGAAAGTTTGTCCTTGGAGAAACGCAGAGGATCATCCGGTTTACCGTAATATTTGCACATCAGACTCGGGCGTGGACTTAGAGGAAGGATACTCCAAGAAAGCCAGCAGCGCATAAAATCAATTCCGGTCAAACCGTTGGCCATAAAGGCTTTCAACCTAGCAAGTTGAGAAGCAAACCGGGGCCGCTCTGAGGAGCTGAGGCGCTGCGGCAAAGGGTGATCCTCCGGAAGACGGTGCTCGCGATAACCTGGCAATGGGTTTTCCCCTTCAGGTGAAGTGTCAATACAATAAAACCAAGATTTATTCCAATCCTTGGGGTGTGTGTGGAGAGCGGCATGAGGAAAGACTGCGTCTTTTCTCTTCTGAATGCTGACCCCGCCCAGTTCTTGATGAGGTCCACTAGTAAATTCAGTTCGCCGGTTCAGGTGGAAGAAGTCCCGGAACAGGTCGACTGACGGTTCTTCTTGCAAATACACCTCAGAGAACACTTGAAAATCGCAGATATTGGAAACAAAGTTGGGACCTAGGTCGTGAGGATGAAGCTGGAAAGCGGCAAGCACATCCCGGAAAAACTTTGAACCGGGAGGAGTAAAGCCTCGAGCTATGTGGTCGAAGAAGACAATAACTTCTCCCTCTTTGGGAGTAGGAGGGCATTCATCTCATGGGGACCGCCATTTTAAAACGGATTGAGGGCCTAAAGTGCCAACTGCAGCAGCATTGGCTAAATCTTCTTCCGTAACAACGGAAGGAACCCAGTTACAAGAGACAAACTGTTTTGCCATAGCAACAGAAGAACGAGTGCTGAAAGGGTAAAGTATAAATCCGGATTATTCAAGTATAGTGGCATAAACTGGAAGATATATACAAAGATCACGCAACGGTTTACACAAGGGACTAATGATATGGCTAACCCGGCAGTAAGAAACGTATTACTACTAGTTCATGATAATAAAAAGAGAAGCTAAACCGTTGCGTTCGTCATTGAATTTTACAGAAGCAGCATATGACTATGTAAACCGGAGAATACTTTACAGATCTACAAAGGTGAAGAAACAAGTTTTCACAGACAGCTAAAGTAAAACAGATCTGAGCACCCAGGAAAAGGAAAAGTAAATACAAGACTATTACAGGAAGAACTTTAAGAATCTTATACAAAGCAGATGAGTCTAAAGGACGAGATCTAAAGCATACAGCAGCGGAACACAAGCAAGTTTCAAGGGCAAGATTTAAAGACTGAACTTGGCGCCTATGACAAACAGACGAAGCTATCACTGAGGTTTAATGGCGGAGATGCGAGGAAGAACCCTAGAGCTATAGATCTACAGCGAGGAGGATGAAATACCTCGAACAGCAAGAAGCGGCGGCGGAGTTTCTCTGGTCGCACTCAGGTTGATGCAGCGGCCGGCAAAGACTTGAGCTCGACGGACTACGACGGAGTCTTGAGCTCGGGCGACGGAGGAAGAAGAACGAACGGAAGGAGATAAAGAACAGAGGCAGCAGTATTTATAGAAGGGCAGAGTTGAAACGACAGGCGCGAGATTTGAGGAGGCTGAAGATTGGATAAAGATCCTCTGTCGCCTCGATTCTCGGGATGGCCTTTAAACAAATCCGATAGACAGCTGGGTGCATTAAATGCGGAAGTGATGTCATGGTCAAATTAAGTGATTTTCAAGGATGACGTCAGGGCCGATTTACAAAAATGAGAAGACACAAGAAGGAAGATTATGCAAGACTGGGAAGATTGATGTGAACAAGTTCAAATCATTCTGGGGCCTAATGTCAGGGATATTACTAGCAGGTATGAACCGGCTAGTGTGAACCGGATTACGGTAATATATTTGTATCATTGTAATACTTAGTGAAGGCTACGGCCCATGAGATATTAGGGCCTGATCATGTAACTTGAGAGATAAGGAAGAAAGAGCAGAGACCGAGGCGGACACGAGTATGAACCGGCTTCGGGACTCTGTAAACCGGACCGTGCGTCGCCTCTATATAAAGGGACGACCCGGCGACGGTTCAGGGACAAGCAAGAAACAACCCGTCGAGACACAGGCAAGCGATTCGCTCCCTGTTCATCGACGCCCAAGCAATACCAAACCAAACTAGACGTAGGCTTTTACCTTCATGGAAGGGGCCGAACTAGTATAAACCCTCTGTGTCCTTTGTGTGCTTTTAACCCCTTCAAGCTAACCCGTGCGATGGTTCCATTATCAAGTCCGTTAAACCGGACATCTGCCATGTTAATTCCACGACAATAAGGTTGCGAAGCATATTCTTCGATATCTAGCTCTCACACCAACACTTGGATTATGCTATCCCAGTGGCTCTGATTTTGATCTCGTTTGATATTCTGGCTCTGACTATGTAGGTGATCGAGAAAATCACAAGTCAACATCAGACACATATCATTTCCTGGACGATCCTTATTATATGCTGGTCCTTGAAGAAGCAGAAATGTGTATCACTGTCTACTTCTGAAGCTAAGTACATTGATGTTGGTTCATGACATGCCCAATTGCTATCGATGAAGCAAACTCTCAAGGACTATGGTAGCAACATGAAGAATATGCCTCTCTACTGCGACATTGAGAGTGCCATCAAGATTGCTCACAACCCAGTCCAACACTCAAAGACAAAGCACATCCAGATTCGTCATCATTTTCTTCGTGACCATGTGTTCAAGGGCGACATCTCCATCTACCACGTGAAGACTGAAGAACAGCTGGCGGATATCTTCCCAAAGCCCTTGGATGAAAAGAGATTTTGCAAGTTGCGGTGTGAGCTAAATATCTTAGAATCTTCGAATGTTCTTCGAAAGGACACATATCCTAAAACTTATGCAAAATTGATGACTTGGATGTGCAACACACGAAGTAACATTTTTCTTCAATCAATGAAGATTAACCCTCTAAGTGGGAAGCAATTAATGAAGAATTTAATTCTCATAACCCCACGACAATTGTACGCGGTGTCTAAAATCATCATTCTTATACGGTGGGTCACGCCAACAACCAAAGCTAAAGTTTGAGTTTTTCTTCATTTTGCAAATTCTTCAAATTTTCAAATTCCTCAAATTTACAATTTCTTCATCTTTTTGACTGTCGTTCTTCATTGACTATATATGATTGAATGATGTTGAGGACGTGAAAAGCTCAAATACATGTAGAGCATCTTTATATTTGACCTTTTCATGTCCTTAACAGCATTCACTTATTTCTAATTCTTCAAATTGATTTTCATCTAAGTGAATGTGATCGGACCCATTCCCCTCTATGCTAAACTCAATCCAGACTATTCACAAATTCTTCACGTGCCTTCTATTTGGAACATGTTCAAAATCTTCACTATGTCCTTGACAACTGAAAATTTTGCGAATGACACTTTAAAATATTCTTATCAATTTTTTGGTTGTTGCCACTCAAAACGTTCCACATCCCACGATGGATTAAACAACTCACCCACAATACCCCACAATCTCCACCTCTCAGTTCGTGGGTGACACATGTTGTTAGGATAGCAAGGGACAGGGGCATGTTTGTCCAAAATCTTCGGACAAGCAGTTTTTCACTTCGGTTATAAATACCCCTTCCTGTCCTCATACCTCATTTACTCCGCTCAGCTGCTACTCTCCTCACTCAAGCTCTCCATTGTCGCCGTTGAGGAAGAGCTTCACTGCCTCGACCTCGTCGCTGTCGTACTCATGCCGGCTGCGGAAAATTTCACTCCATCGCCGCCGTAGCTATCTCCCGCCGCCAAGTTAGGGCGTGGGAGATCTAGACCAACGATCTTCTGCATCTCCACTCCTAGTTTGTCGTGCTCTTCGTAAAGGAGTTCCACGAAGAAAAATTTCATACTTCCTCAGAAACATCCATTGTTCAGAATCCTCAAGTGAGGAAAATGGCAGATAGGAAAAGATCTCAGAAGGGAGGCAAGAGGCCAGAGACAAACACATCGTTTCAAATCCCTAAGGATATCTATGATGAATATTGCACTCCTGATGAAGCTACTCCTGGCAAAGAAAACAAGAATCAGCGCAAAGTGCGCATAGAGAGGATTGAACGGAGATGGGCTAACGAATGGAGGGAATTCCGATATGTAACTCCAAAGTACATGAAGAAGTTTGCAGTAAACCCTCCATGTCCAAGACCTCCTTTGGCTGCTCGCCAAATAGCTGATCCCACCAGCGTTAGACGTGGTGAAGAATTTCCTAAGGAATGGGCCAAGCGCCAAGCTAAGTTGGCTAACATTGCAAAAGAAGTGGTAAAGATATTCAATGAGGATTCAGCAAAAGAAGGCTATGCTGAAGAAATCTGTTATTAAACCAAGTTCCTCAAAAGCAATGCCCTTAAGGCCAAGTTCTTCAACGTCAAAGCCCTCAGGGCATATTCCTCAAGAAACTTCCTCAAGGGTTGTGCCAATCCCCTCCGTTGCTTCAAAATCTTCTGCTGCTGCAAAGTCCTCAACCGATGTGCACCTTGCAACATGTCAGCGGACTTCAGGCTTCTCAATAGCCTCAGGAGCTTCTGCAACTTCCTCAGCTCCTCCACAATCTTCAATTGGTCCAACTCTGCTAAAAGTCAAGACCACTGCTGGACGTGGAAAGAGGCCAAGTCATCAAAAGAAGAAAGTGGCATTCCAAGTTCCGTGTGATGATGATAAATCTGATGATGAGGAACTTGATGAGATCATCAGGGATTGACAACAGAGGGCTGCTAGAGACAAAGGTAGCTCTGTACCTCTCATGCTGGATCCTAAGAAAATCCTCGAATATATTGATCTATGGCACAAGGATCCAAACACTCCACTTCCTGACCTGAACCTCACTCCTGGTCAACTTCACATGCTAGTTGCCTTCATTGGTGAAGAAAAACGGAAGTTTGAACAAGCCAGAAAACCAAGAAGGACCAGTACAAGAAAGAACGGTTCTTGAAGAAAAATGTTGTGAACGTGTCACTTGACGACCTTGTGAAACTACAGACTGAAATCAATGGCCTCAGTGATGAATTTGACAGATATCGTGTTGATTGGCTGGGAGGCAAAGTCAGATTTGTCAAGCTCTCCAAGTCCCTCAAGCTCTGTGGTGCAACTTCCTCGCAAAAAGAAATTCACCTTACTGAAGAAACTGAAAGCGTAGCTGAAAATCAAGCTGCTGAAGAAACTGAGAATGCCAGGGTTGCTGAAGAAATTCCAGCTCCTGAAGAACTTGTCTAGGCAACTCCCAATGTTGGGCCTAAAGAACAATGCATGCCAGCTGAAGAATCTGTTGTGCCTAAGGAAACTGAAAAGGCTAGGGCAACTACATCAGTCGTGCCTGAAGAAACTGCACCTTCTTCATTTGCACCAACTACAAAATCTACAAAGGTGAAGAAAACTACTCTTCCTTCTGCATGAGAAGCGAGAAAAACTAAGGTTGCGAAGAAGGCAACTATGAAGAAAAGGAAAGCATCAAACTCTGCAAAGTCCTCAGCTCCCAAGAAAGTGAGGACTTTGACAAGCTCTTTCACAGACCCAGTTGATGTTGTTCCAATCTCAATGATTCCATCAAAGGAACTTGTTCCATTTGGTGAGGAATATGTCATTCTAGATGAAACTATGAAGAGAATCCTTCTGCTACTTCTTCAGAGTAGTTAGATGAAGAAATTGGTATGGAAGACATTCCTTCCACCCCACTGGTATCATCGCATGTGCCTCAATTCATTGCTGAAGAGGCGGGCGTTGACAAGGATGTGGATATTGGCTCAACAACGCATGTGCTGAATAATGACTATTGGGAAAACACTCATCCCAATTCACCTTTGGCCATACCTCTCCATCCAATTTCTTAGTCCCCTGCACAGACTGAAGAAATACTCATAGGGCCTGAAGAACATCAAACCTCACTCCTTTCCATTCCTGAAGATATTCCAGCTGCATCAGCTGAGGAAATGGAGATTGAAACTGTTGCTGAAGAACCTGAAGCCTCAATTTCTCAAGAAGCAGCTCTTGAGGTTGTGACTCAAGAGGGTGTGCGTCCATCAATAACAAATCTTCAGTCCAAGCCATTGAATCCTCATGCTACCAGGCGGAAGTTCAAAGCTAATGAATTCTTCAGCGAGCATCATTTCTTCACTGAATTCAATCCTTATGACTCTACAAGACTTCGATGTAAGAAATTCTGGACTGCAAGTCAGAAGAACTTCTATGCATTGTTGCTCTTTGATAAGGACAAGGTATTTCAGCACCGTCAAATTCCTCATGTGGATATGGAGTCCATCCCATGATTTCAACCTGTACTCAATGTTCTTCATGAAGCTGGGCTCCTGAGTTTTTGTGCTGATATATGTGATTGGAATGAAGATCTAATTCTTCAATTCTATGCTATTTTACACCTGAATAGATATGTGGAGGATGTTAACTCTTGGGTAGTTGACTCGATGACTGAGAACACTCACTTCAAAGCTCCAGCCTATGAATTACTTCATGCCATTCCAGTCAGTGCTCCTGTTGAAGGTGCAAGATGCAATTGCTGATGAAGCTGTTGCAGCCTGGCCAAGACCCAAGATCTACCTTCTTAGTGAAAGATTTTCTTTATGTGCCAAGAACAGTCTATCGTACTCTTACCAAGACCCTCAGTCCAATCAAGGGCTACAACTCTGAAGAAGAAGACGTCATTGGCATCACGAAGAATATGATATTCAACATCATACATGGCATTCCCATTAACTATCAAGATTTCTTCATCAGGACTTTCGCTAATGTTGCTCTGTCAACTTTTGAACTGAAGCCCTACACACCTTGGATAATGAAATTCATCACGAATAGGTCTTCAATTCACTACATGGCAGATTTTCAGAATCACCTCGGCTATCTGCCTCCTATTGAAGTCCTCAAAAGTACTATTTCTTCAGTTGATAGAAAAGGCAAAGCTATTGTCATTGATGAAGGCACTCATCCATTGGATGGTCAGTTTCGCAAAGCTGCATCTTAATCCACCAATGATGACTCTGCAACTAAAGAGTCTACCGCAAAATCCTCAAAGCAAAATTCTCAAGCCACTACCCCATGAGTGATGACTGACCATGAATTTATCCTAAGCCTTCATGACAAGGTTGATCGCAATCACAAGTGGGTCAAGGATCGATTTGGCTCAATTCTTTAGAACATGACCGTCACGAAAAACACTTTAAGAAGAATCACTACTATGCGCATGAAATCTTTGATCGCACTTGGACCATATTGTCTCACCCCTACGGTTATGAAGACCTCAAGCAGATGCGATTTCAACAAGACTTTGATTGGTCTCAAGCACCTTTGAAGAAATTCAAGAAGGTCAAAGTTCCTCTGTTGGTTACAAGTTCATTTTCTTCATTGCACAAGACGGATGAAGCTGAAGACCTCGACGACACTACATGAAGGAAATATGCCCTTGAGGCAATAATAAAGTTGTTATTTTATATTTCCTTATATCATGATAAATGTTTATTATTCATGCTAGAATTGTATTAATCAGAAACATAATACATGTGTGGATACATAGACAAAACACCATGTCCCTTGTAAGCCTCTACTAGACTAGCTCGTTAATCAAAAACGGTTAAGTTTCCTAACCATAGACATGTCTTCTCATTTGATGAACGGGATCACATCATTAGGAGAATGATGTGATGGACAAGACCCATCCATTAGCTTAGCATATTGAACGTTCAGTTTTATTACTATTTCTTTCTTCATGTCCAATACATGTTCCTCCAACTATAAGATTATGCAACTCCCGGATACCGGAGGAATACCTTGTGTGCTATCAAACGTCAGAACGTAACGGGGTGATTATAAAGATCCTCTACAGGTAGCTCCGAAGGTGTTTGTTGGGTTGGCATAGATCAAGACTAGGATTTGTCACTCCGAGTATCGGAGAGGTATCTTTGGGCCCTCTCAATAATACACATCATAAGAAGCCTTGCAAGCAATGTGACTAATGAGTTAGTTGCGGGATGGAGCATTACGGAATGAGTAAATAAACTTGCTGGTAACAAGATTGAACTAGGTATGAAGATACCGACGATCGAATCTCGGGCAAGTAACATAACGATGACAAAGGGAATAACGTATGTTGTAATAACGGTTCGATCGATAAAGATCTTCGTAGAATACGTAGAAACCAATATGAGCATCCAGGTTCCGCTATTGGATATTGGCCGGAGAAGTGTCTCAGTCATGTCTACATAGTTCTCGAACCCGTTGGGTCCGCACGCTTAACGTTCGATGACGATATTGTATTATATGAGTTATGTGATTTGGTGACCGAATGTTGTTCGGAGTCCTGTATGAGATCACGGACATGCCGAGGAGTCTCACAATGGTCGATAGGTAAAGATGATATATAGGACGATGGTATTCGGACACCGGAAGTGTTTCAGGATGCATCGGGTACTTATCGGGTCACCGAAAGGGGTTCCGGGCACCCCCGGCAAAAGATATGGGCCTTATGGGCCAAGAGGGGAAACACACCAGCCACAAAGAGGCTGCTGGCCCCCCATATGGGCTGGCCAAATTGAGAAGGAAATGGGAAGGAGGAAATGAAAAAGTGAATAGGATTCCCTCTTCCCCCTCTTCTATTCCTAATCCGAATAGGAATAGGAAAGGGAAGGTTTGGCCGAATTGGGAGGACCCCAAGTAGGATTCCTCCTACTTGGCGCGCCACCTTAGCTGCCTATCCTCCCCTCCAACCTATATATATGTGGGGGAGGCGCCGCTAGAACACACTACTACATCATTGTTAGCCGTGTGTGGCGCCCCCCTCCACCGTTTACTCCCACGGTCATAATATCGTAATGCTTAGGCGAAGCCCTGCGCGGATCACTTCATCATCACCGTCACCACACTGTCATGCTGACAGAACTCATCTACTTCCTCGACACTCTGCTGGATCAAGAGTTCGAGGGACGTCATCGAGCCGAACGTGTGCAGAACTCTGAGGTGACGTACGTTCGGTGCTTGATCGGTCGGAACGAGAAGAAGTTCGACTACATCAACCGTGTTGTCAAACGCTTCCACTTTCGGTCTATGAGGGTACATGGACACACTCTCCCCCTCTCGTTGCTATGCATCTCCTAGATATATATTGTGTGAGCATAGATGTTTTTTGAAATTGCATGCTATGTTTCCCAACAGTGGCATCATGAGCCAGGTCTATGCGTAGATGATATGCACGAGTAGAACACAAAGAGTTCTGGGCGGTGATAGTCATACTGCTTACCACCAACGTCATATTTTGATTCAGCGGTATTGTTGGATGAAGCGGCCCGGACGAACCTTACATGACCATGTTCATTAGACCGGTTCCACCGACAGACATGCAACTACCTTTGCATAAATGTGGCTGGTGGGTTTCTATTTCTCCAACTTCAATTGAATCGAATTTCACTATGGTCGGTCCTTGTTGAAGGTTAAAACAACAAACTTGACGAAACACCATTGTGGTTTTGATGCATAGGTAAGAACTGTCTTTGCTAGAAGCCCGTAGCAGCCACGTAAAACTTGCAACAACAAAGTAGAGGACGTCAAACTTGTTTTTGCAGGGCATGTTGTGATGTGATATGGTCAAGAGGTGATGAGTTATACGTTGTTGTATGAGATGACCATATTTTGTAAGATATCTAACAACCGGAAGGAGCCTTATGATTGTCTCTTTATTTTATGAAATGCATACACCATGTAATTGCTTTACTTTATCCCTATGAGTTAGCGATAGTCATAGAAGCAATAGTTGACGAGACGAACACGACGCTATGATGGAGATCAAGGTGTCAAGCCGGTGATGATGGAGATCATGATGGTGCTTTGGAGATGGAGATCAAAGGCACAAGATGATGATGGCCATATCATGTCACATATTTTGATTGCATGTGATGTTTATCTTGTTATGCATCTTATGTTTCTTAGTACGGCGGTAGCTTTATAAGATGATCCCTTAACTAAAATTTCAAGGTATAAGTCTTCTCCCTTAGTATGCACCATTGCAATAGTTCTTCATGCTGAGACACCACGTGATGATCGGGTGTGATAGGCTCTACGTTTACATACAACGGGTGCAAGATAGTTTTGCACATGCGGAATACTCGGGGTAAACTTGACGAGCCTAGCATGTACATACATGGCCTCGAAACACTGGAGACCAAAAGTTTGAATGTGAATCATATAGTAGATATGATCAACATAGAGATGTTCACCGTTTAAGACTACTCCATCTCACGTGATGACCGGACATGGTTTAGTTGATTTGGATCACGTATCATTTAGATGACTTGAGGGATGTCTATCTAAGTGGGAGTTCTTTAGTAATTTGATTAATTGAACTTCAATTTATCATGAACTTAGTCCTGATATTATTTGCATATCTATGTTGTAGATAAATAGCTCGCAATGTAGTACTCATGTTTTTTGATATGTTCCTAGAGAAAACTAAGTTCAAAGATGTTTGTAGCAATGATGCTGACTGGGTCCGTGATTTGAGGATTATCCTCATTGCTGCACAGAAGAATTATGTCCTTGATGCACCGCTAAGTGAAAGGCATATTGCAGGAGCAGATGTAGACGTTATGAATGTTCAGCAAAGCTCGACATGATGACTACTTGATAGTTTAGTGCACCATGCTTTACGACTTAGAGTCGGGACTTCAAAAACATTTTGAAAGCCACGGAGCATAAGAGATGTTTCAAGAGTTGAAATTGGCATTTCAGACTCATGCCCATGTCGAGAGGTATGAGACCTCTGACAAGTACTTTGCCTACAAGATGGAGGAGAATAGCTCAGCTAGTGAGCCTTTGCTCAGAATGTTTGGGTACTACAATCACTTGAATCAAGTGGGAGTAAATCTTCCAGATAAGATAGTGATTGATAGAGTTCTCTAGACACTATCACCAAGCTACTAGAACTTCGTGATGAACTATAATAGGCAAGGGATGATGAAAACAATTCCCGAGCTCTTCACGATGCTGGAATCGGCGAAGATAGAAATCAAGAAAGAACATCAAGTGTTGATGATTAACAAGACCACTAGTTTCAAGAAAAAGGGCAAAGGAAAGAAAGGGAACTTCATGAAGACTGGCAAGCAAGTTGTCACTCTCGTGAAGAAGCCCAAAGCTGGACCTAAGCCTGAAACTAAGTCCTTCTACTACAAAGGAGATGGTCACTGGAAGCGGAACTGCCCCAAATATTTGGTGGATAAGAAGGATGGCAAAGCGAACAAAGGTATATTTGATATACATGTTATTGATGTGTACCTTACTAGTGCTCGTAGTTGCCCCTGGGTATTTGATACTTGTTCGGTTGCTAAGATTCGTACCTCAAAATAGGAGTTGCGGAATAAACGGAGACTAGTTGAGGGTGAGGTGACGATGTGTGTTGGAAGTAGTTCCAAGATTGATATGATCATCATCACACACTCCCTATACTTTCGGGATTAGTGTTAAACCAAAATAAATGTTATTTGGTGTTTGCGTTGAGAATGAACAAGATTGGATCATGTTTATTGTAATACAGTTATTCATTTGAGTCACAGAATAATTGTTATTCTGTTTACATGAATAAAATCTTCTATGATCATACACCTAAGGTGAATGGTTTATTGAATTTTGATCATAGTAATACACATATTCAAAATATTGAAGCCAAAAGATGCAGAGTTGATAATGATAGTGCAACATACATGTGGCACTGCCATTTAGGCCATATTGGTGTAAAGCACATGAAGAAAGTCCATGCTGATGGACTTTCGGAATCACTTGATTATGAATCATTCGATACTTGTGAACCATGTCTCATGGGCAAGGTGACTAAAACTCTGTTCTCCGGAACAATGGAGCGAGCCAATGACTTATTGGAAATAATACATACCAATGTATGCGGTCCGATGAGTGTTGACGCACGTGGCGGGTATCGTTATTTTCTGATCTTCACATATGATTTAAGCAAATATGGGTATATCTACTTAATGAAACACAAGTCTGAAACACTTGAAAAGTTCAAAGAATTTCAGAGTGAAGTAGAAAATCATTGTAATAATAAAATAGATTTTCTACGATCTGATCCCAGTGGCGAATATTTGAGTTATGAGTTTGGCCTTCATGTAAAACAATGTGGAATAGTTTCACAGCTCATGTGACCTAGAACACCACAATGTAATGGTGTGTCTGAACGTCGTAACTGTACTCTATTGGATATGGTGTGTTCTATGATGTCTCCTACCGTTTTACCTATATCATTTTGGGGTTATGCATTAGAGACGGCTGCATTCATGTTAAATAGGGCACCGTCTAAATCCATTGAGATGACATCGTATGAACTATGGTTTCGCAAGAAACCTAAGCTGTCGTTTTTTGAAGTTTGTAGTTGTGACACTTATCTCAAAAGGCTTCAGCTTGATAAGCTCGAACCCAAATTGGAGAAGTGCATCTTCATAGGATACCCAAAAGAAACAGTTGGGTACACCTTCTACCACAGATCCGACGGCCAGATCTTTGTTTCTCAAAATGGATCCTTTCTACAAAAGGAGTTTCTCTCGAAAGAAGTGAGTGAGAGGAAAGTAGAACTTGATGAGGTAATTGTATCTTCCCTCGAATTGGAAAGTAGCTCATCATAGAAAACATTTTCTGTGATGCCTATACCAACTAGAGAGGAAGGTAATGATGGTGATCATGAAACTTCAGATCAAGTTACCACCGAACTAAGTAGGTCAACCAGAGCACGATCCGCACCAGAGTGGCATGGTAATGCTGTTCTAGAAGTCATGTTACTAGACTATGGTGAACCTACAAACTGTGAAGAAGCTATGATGAGCCAAGATTCCGATAAATGGCTTGAGGCCATGAAATCAGAGATAGGATCCATGTATGAGAACAAAGTGTGGCCTTTGGTGGAGTTTCCCAATGATCGGCAAGCCATTGAGAATAAATGGATCTTCAAGAGGAAGACTAACACTGATAGTAATCTTACTATCTACAAAGATCGACTTGTCACAAAAGGTTTTTGACAAGTTCAAGGAGTTGACTATGATGAGACTTTCTCACCCATAGCATTGCTTAAGTCAGTTCGAATCATGTAAGCAATTGCCGCATTTTATGAAATCTAGCAAATGGATGTCAAAACTGCATTCCTTAATGGATTTCTTAAAGAAAAGTTGTATGTGATGCAACTAGAAGGTTTTGTCAATCCTAAAGGTGCTAAAAAAATGTGCAAATTCCACCGATCCATCTATGGACTGGTGTAAGCATCTCGGAGTTGGAATATAAGATTTGATGAATATCAAAGCATATGGTTTTATACAGACTTCCGGAGAAGCCTGTATTTACAAGAAAGTGAGTGGGAGCACTACAAAATTTCTGATAAGTATATGTGAATGACATATTGTTGATCGGAAATGATGTATAATTTTTTTGGAAAGCATAAGTGATTGTTTAATAGGAGTTTTTCAATAAAAGACCTCAGTGAAGCTACTTACATATTAGGCATCAAAATCTATAGAAATAGATCAAGACACTTGACAGGACTTTCAATAAGTACATACCTTGATTTTGAAGTAGTTCAAAATGGATCAGTCAAAGAAGGAGTTCTTGCGTGAGTTGTAAGGTATGAAGTCGAGTAAAGATTCAAAGCCTGACCATGGCTGAAAAATATAGAGAGAATGAAAGTTATTCCCTATGCCTCAGCCATAGGTTCTATAAACTTTTCCTTGCTGTGTACCAAACCTGCTTTGTACCTTGCAATGAGTTTGGCAAGGTGGTACAATAGTGATCCAGGAGTAGATCACTGGACAGCGGTCAAAATTATCCTTATTTGCATTAAAAAGGACTAAGGAAATGTTTCTATATTATGGAGGTGATAAAGACTTCGTCGTAAAGGGTTACGTCGATGCAAGCTTTGACACAGATCTAGATGACTCTAAGTCTCAATCTAGATACATATTGAAAGTGGGAGCAATTAGCTAGAGTAGCTCCATGCATAGCATTGTAGACATAGAAATTTGTGAAATACATATGGATATGAATGCGACAGGCCTGTTGACTAAACTTCTCTCACAAAGCAAAACATGATCACACCTTAGTACTCTTTGGGTGTTAATCACATGGCGATGTTTACAAGATTATTGACTCTAGTAAACCCTTTGGGTGTTTGTCACATGGCGATGTGAACTATGGGGGTTAATCACATAACGATGTGAACTATCGGTGTTAAATCACATGGCGATGTGAACTAGATTATTAACTCTAGTGCAAGTGGGAGACTGGAGGAAATATGCCCTAGAGGCAATAATAAAGTTGTTATTTTATATTTCCTTATATCATGATAAATTTTTATTATTCATGCTAGAATTGTATTAACCAGAAACTTAATACATGTGTGGATACATAGACAAAACACCGTGTCCCTAGTAAGCCTCTACTAGACTAGCTCGTTAATCAAAGATGGTTAAGTTTCCTAACCATAGACATGTGTTCTCATTTGATGAACGTGGTCACATCATTAGGAGAATGATGTGATGGACAAGACCATCCGTTAGCTTACCATATTGATCGTTCAGTTTTATTGCTATTGCTTTCTTCATGTCAAATACATGTTCCTCCGAGTATGAGATTACGGTGCACGGCCGCGGAACCGTGACGGCACTCCTTCTAACATAGTTAGAAGTCCGAGCACCTCCTGTTCGTCGCACTTGTGGCTGGCTCCTACGCAAGCGAAAGTATTAGCATGAGTGTAGCTACTCCTCGACTTCCCTTCTACTGCGGAGAACGAAGAAGAGTGGAGGGCTGCTATCCAGAGCCTTATTGGCCAAGCCGACAAAGATCGATACTAGGAGGCAGGGCCCTCACGGCATCGGTCCATCGAGCCGGCGCGTGCCGACGATGGAAAGGTCGAAGGTGCCGCAACCATGGTGCACTCCCCTCCACCACGACAGCAAAGGTCACCTGCTCGGCGGGTCAACGCCCAGGATGTTGGATCCACGGCTTCGTCTGATCCACGAACTCGTCGCGACCAACGTCAAGTTCTTCGGGAGCGGGTTAAAGAGGACGCTCAAACTACCATTGAGCGACGACGGGAAGCATGCCGTCAATCTGATAGACGTGCAGGGCCCATTGCGTACAGGCCTGCATCTGGGGATTCTGGTATCATGCTTTACGAGGTAGGTTGTCCAGCTTTTACCCGTGAGCTGCGGCAGTTCTAGTGGCCCACTACCCACACTTTCAAACCTGAGGTACCAGAGAAGTACGACTTCAAGACCCATCCGTCCGAGTTCTTGAGCATATACAGCATTGCGATGCAAGCTGCTGTGGCTCGGGACGTTAAGGTGCTCGCCAACTACTTCCGTTGGTGCTCAACCCCAATGTCAGGTCGTGGTTGATGGACCTGTCGGTAGACTCCATCTCCTCTTGGTCGGACTTGTGCCACGAGTTTGTTGGTGCCTTTACCGAAGGCCATCAAGCTCCTGTCCAGGCAAGTGATTTGCATCTCATTCCCGAGAAGGATGGCGAATCCCTGCGCAAGTACATACAGAGATTCAGCCATGTGCAATACAACATCCCAGATGTTCATCCTGCCGCCGTCATCAGTGCGTTCCATCAGAACGTGCGCAACCACAAGATGCGTGAAGAGACGGCCATGAACAAGGTTAGGGATGTTGCCGAACTATATGTTCAAGCCGACATATGTGCTCGTGCTGAAGAAGGGAGGAAATACCCCATAGAAGATGCCAGCACGGAAAGTGATTCTGGAGATGAAGACGTCGTCGCCCCGGCGAAGAAAATCCGGCGACGCAATAGAAGCACAGGGGCAAGACCATGCTTTCCGTCGAGGAATCCAACGACCCCGGCATCGCCAAGAAGTCCAAGGTTGCCATCCCCGGCAAGGGAGTTGCCGGGTCTGCCGCTTGCCAGGACTTGGCGGCTGCTAACAAGTCGGAGGGCTCCGACAAGCAATATTGCAAGATCCATCACACCAAGGGCCATGACCTCGAGAACTGTCGGCAAGTTGAGCAGCTTGTGGAGAGGCAGAAAGCCAAGTATGAGAGACGGGACAAGGAGAAGATCCAGGATGGTTCCGAGGGATTCGGTAAGAAGCGTGGTGGCTGAGGGGGCGCCGCGGTAAAGAGAAGCAACAAGAGAGGTCTGCTCGAGGCCGCGACAAGAAAGAGGGGCATGATGACCAAGAAGAGGGTGATGAGTCCAGTGACCAAGAATTTCAAAAGGCCATAGAAGCCATGTGCATCGATGGCGGCGCATCATTGCATTCTTCCCATCGCCAGCTCAAACGGTGGGCGCGCGAGATCAATGCGGCAGAGCCATCGATCGACGCCTAGAAGCCACTGAAATGGTCCAGTGTGCCTATCACTTTCGACGCCGAGTATCACCCTGATCGCACAACCGCGGTCGGGTGCTTGCCGTTGTTGGTCTCGCCAAAATTCGCAACCTCAAGGTGACGAAAAAACTAGTGGACGGCGGGTCCGGTCTGAACTTGATCTCGCCCCAAGTGATCAAGAAGTTGCAAATGCCCAAGGGAGATCTCGAGGAGACGGGCACGTTTCAAGGGATCAATCTGGGGAGAAGCTAGCCCAAGGGTAAGATCACACTACCAATTAGATTTGGTGGCGAGCTGAACTACAGGACATAGATGATCGTTTTTTATGTAGCCAAGATCCCGTTGCCATATAACAGGATCCTTGGCCACCTAGCACTGGCCAAGTTTATGGTAGCATCACACTACGCCTACAACACGCTGAAATGGCCGGTCCGATGGGCATCATCACGGTCGGCTCCGACAAGAAGGACGCACTCATCTGTGCCGACCAGCTCTACCGGGAAGCGGCGGTAGCACCTGCCGCCAAGGCACTTGCTCCTGCCACTGGATCCCCCTAGGGGAAAAGGTCCGGCAAGGCTTCTGGCCCAGGCTAAACCTCTTGCACCCACTCCGGCAAGCACGCCTCCTTGGAGTGATGTGTTCCCGTTGAGAACGTGCCAGAGAGCTCCACTAGCAAGAGCAAGAAATCCAAGGCTGCGCCACCAGAGACCAAGAAGGTGCCCGTCAAGGAGGACGATACGCGCATAGCTTTCACTATAAGCTCCACCCTCGACAGCAAATAGGAAAGCGCGCTCGTCACCTTCCTGCGGGTGAATGTCGATGTGTTTGCATGGCAAGCATCCGACATCTCCGGCATTCCCAGGGAGGTGATTGAGCACCACCTTGCTGTCTGTCCACATGCGTGGCCCGTCAAGCAGAAGGCCAGGAAGCAAGCTTTGGAGGGGCAAGAGTTCAGCATCGAGGAGATTAGGAAGTTGGAAGCTGCAGGCTTGGTCAGAGGAGTGCTCCACCCAACATGCTTGGCCAATCCGGTGGTGGTGCGCAAGGCAAATGCGAAATGGAGGTTGTGCATTGATTACATATATATCAATAAAGCATGCACAAAGGATCCTTTCCCTTTGCCGCGCATTGACCAGATCATGGAATCCACTGCCGGGAGCGACCTGCTGTCGTTCCTTGACGTCTATTCAGGATACCACTAAATCTTCATGACGAAGGAAGACAAAGAGAAGACCGCCTTTATCACCCCATGTGGTACGTATTGTTTGATACGAATGCCTTTCAGGTTGAAAAGTGCTGGTTTGACATTTGCAAGAGCGGTTCATATTGGTTTTGAGCCCCAGCTCCATAGAAATATGGAGGCTTGCATGGATAACATAGTGGTTAGAACCAAGGACAGGGCAACACTTGTGCAAGATTTGGAAGAAACAATTGCAAATTTGCGCAAGATCAATCACAAGCTCAACCCTGAGAAGTGTGTGTTCGGTGTTCCATCTGGTAAACTTCTCGAGCTCTTTGTGTCACAGCGCGATATCGAAGCGAACCCCAGCAAGATCAAGTTAATTGAGCAGATTGTAGCTCGAAGGTGAGTCAAAGATGTGTGTCGGCTTGCGCGCTACATTGCTGCTTTAAGTAGGTTAATCTCCAAATCCGTTGAGCGCGCCCTCCCCTTCTTCATGATTTTGAAGAAGGCAGGGCCCATGAAATGGACCCGGGAGGCCGAGGGAGTGTTGTGGGATTTGAAGAGGTACCTCTCCTCTATGCTAATATGAGTTGCACCTAAATCACAAGAGCCATTGCTCCTATATCTAGTGGCAACAAATGAAGTGGCCACTGCTATGCTAGTGGTGCAGAGGGAAGTTGACGAAGAGGCAGTAGCAGTGGCAAGACTGTCGGATGACGAGCCAGAGCTCTCCCCGGTAGGGCCGGGTGCCGGCAAGGCAGGACCCCCGGCAGAGTCCGGCATCGTCAAGGCAGGAGCCCCGACAGAGTCAGGCGCTGGCAAGGCAGGATCTGCACAAGCAAACGAAGTGGTACAGAGGAAGAAGATGATGCAGCACCCGGTTTACTTTGTCAGCTCCCTCTTGCAGGGGGCTAGATCAAGATACTCTGGTGTGCAGAAGCTGCTCTTTGGCCTCCTTATGGCCTCGAGGAAGCTATGCCATTATTTTCAAGCACATGAGATCATCGCCATCTCTCGCTTCTCATTGCAACGGATCTTGCACAACCCAGATGCGACCGGAAGAATTGTGGAATGGGCGTTGGAACTGTCGAGCTTTGGTCTCAGGTTTGAAAGCACTTCGACAATCCAGAGCAGGGTTTTGGCAGAGTTCATTGTATAATGGACCTCAACGCCTGACGAAGAAATTCAAGAGACCACTCTCCCCGGCAAGGAAACAAGCCGCAACTGGATTATGTACGTTGATGGGGCTTTCTCGCTGCAAGGCACCGGCGCCGGCGTACTGCTTGTCGCGCCCATCGGAGAGCACCTCAAGTACATAGTCCAAATGCATTTTCCCTGGGAGAGATTGACGAACCACACCGCGGAGTATGAGGGGCTACTTGCCGGTCTCAGGATCGTGGCAGGCCTTGGGATCAGAAAGTTGATCGTCCGTGGGGATTCGCAACTCGTAGTGAAGCAGATGAACAAGGGTTATCAGATCCCGCTGATGGAAGCTTACGTGGATGAAGTGAGGAATCTAGAACAGCGTTTTGACGGTCTGCAAGTAGAGCCTGTTCCTCCAGCGGAGAACAACATTGCTGACGACCTATCAAAACGTGCTGCCCTCAAGTTACCTATGGAACCAGGGACCATTGTGCACCAATTGACTCATCCATCCGTTGAACCATCTGCAGGACAAAATAAGCAAAGAAAATCAGGTCCCGGTAAGTACTTTCCCGCCGAGCTCCCAGGAGCCATCGGCAAGGATGTTGCCGGGGAACGACAGGCTCCGGCAGGGCCTCAAGCCCTTGCCGTATTGACAACCGCTCCCACGGTAGAAGACATGCCTCTAGTCCTTGCCGTTGAGCCTCAGGCTCCGGCATGGGTGCGGCACACCGTTCAGATCCTCCAAACAGGGGAAGTCCCTGAGGAACAGGAAGAAGCGGCAAAAGTAGCCCGTCGGTCTGGCATGTACCAGTTTGTGGACAACGTCCTGTATAGGAAAAGACCGAACGTTGGGAAATTGAAGTGGATTCCCCGGGAGGATGTACTGGAGCTGTTGGCAGAGATACATGGAGGCATATGTGGCTCTCACATAGGATCAAGAGCCCTTGCCGGCAATGCATTCCGGCAAGGTTTCTTTTGGCCCACTGCTCTCCAGGATGCAACTGCACTAGTAACCATGTGTGAAGCGTGTCAGTTACATTCGAAGAAACTCCATCAACCAGCTCAAGCTCTTCAGACAACCCCTCTTTCCTAGACATTTTCGGTTTGGGGGCTCGACGTACTAGGCCCCTTTCCCCGTGCTGTTGGGGGCTTTGAGTACTTGTACGTTGCGATCGACAAGTTCACAAAGTGGCTAAAAGTGGAAGCAGTGAGGAAGGTGACAGCACACTCAGCCGTCAAGTTCTTCAAAGGACTAGTTTGCCGTTTCGGTGTGCCAAATAGAGTCATCACCGACAACGGCACGCAGTTCACAAGCCACACCTTCATGCAATACGTCGAAGACCTCGGCAACAAGATATGCTTTGCTTATGTTGCACATCCGCGAAGCAACAACCAGGCGGAAAGGGAAAATGCTGAAGTGTTGCGGGGCCTCAGTACGAGCACTTTTGACAGGATGCACAAGTGCGGAAGGCGCTGGATTGACGAGTTGCCAGTGGTTCTTTGGTCAATCAGAACAATGCCAAATCAAGCCAACGGTCAGACGCCCTTCTCCATCGTGTACGGGCCAGAAGCAGTTCTCCCCACGGAACTCACATATGGGTCACCTCGAGTGCTCGCTTATGATGAGCTTGAGCAAGATCAGTTGCGGCAAGATGACGCTATGCTCCTTGAGGAACATCGTCTTCAGGCTGCTGTGCGACTGTGCACTACCAGCAAGCCTTGCGCCGCTACCATAGCCGCAAAGTTCATGCCCGAATCTTTGAGGAAGGCGACCTTGTTCTTCAGCGCGCTCAGCCAGCCAAGAATTCCAACAAGTTGACGCCAAAGTGGGAAGGCCCTTATTGGGTAATACGAGTCACTAGGCCCAGCGCAGTCCGCCTGGAGACCGACGATGGTATCCCAGTGAGCAAGTCCTAGAATATCGAACATCTTCGCAAGTATTACCAGTGAGGCACGGTTGCCCCCCCCCCCCCGGCAGGCCACCTTTTGTACAAGCCTTGCCGGCAAGGCATGTTACCCTTCGTACAAAGCCAGACGCAGACCCAGAGCAACAGATGAATAATCGAAGCATCGGTGCCCTAAGAATTAGCATGCATGTTAGGTTGAGTCCCTCTCTGGTAGGGTTGATAGTGCTTAGTGGCAGCTAACCCCTAGCATAGAGGTCGAGTACGTGTCTGTGTGTCCCTTCTAGTCCTTTTTGGTCCGTAGTCCGCACGGGCGCTTCAGCGGAACTTGTTGGAAGAAAGGAAACGAACTGATGCCCTGACCCCGGCAAGCTAATGCTGCTGGGGGCAGCAGATTCAGATAAGTCCTTTCTGCCCCCCCCCCCACTACGTACTTCCGTATGAAGCTTGAACGTATGAAACTTCGCTCGATCCCATGCCACCGTGCTCCCTCCTTCCTATGCCCAAAAACCCTTTTTAGGCTGGAATTTGGTTGTAGTTGCGATGGAAGGGGGACGAGCGAAAGGCCTAATCCTCCTTTGCCCCTACTGCCGCCAAGAGCGTGGGTGTAGCCAGGGTATGAAGCGGCAGGACGACAAGGCCTGTTGCCGGGTGACGTTGTTTACTTGAAAAATCGCGCGGACTCTTCCTTGGTGTGAGCCTCGCTCACGCACAAAATAAACCGGCAAACACCCTTTCATTAATACGTTGATTAACAAGTACAATTCATACAGAATATAAGCATGAGCAAGGGGTTACACAGTTTAAATTCGGCAAGTGCCTGCGTGCTTAAGATCTAAAAAAAGATAAGATGCATGTAATCCCTTCCTTGTCCCTCTTGATGACCCATAAGTGTAGTGGATCTATCGTAGTCCTTTCGATAAGTAGGAGTGTCGAACCCAATGAGGAGCAGAAGGAAATGATAGACAGTTTTCAGTAAGGTATTTCCTACAAGCACTGAAATTATCGGTAACAGATAGTTTTGTGATAAGGTAATTGGTAACAAGTGACAAATAGTAATAGTAAATAAGGTGCAGCAAGATTTCCCAATCCTTTTTGTAGCAAAGGACAAGCCTGGACAAACTCTTATATGAAGGAAAGCGCTCCCGAGGACACATGGGAATTATCGTCAAGCTAATTTTCATCACGTTCATATTATTCGCGTTCGTTACTTTGATAATTTGGTATGTGGGTGGACCGGTGCTTGGGTGCTGCCCTTACTTGGACAAGCATCCCACTTATGATTAACCTCTATTGCAAGCATCCACAACTACAAAAGAAGTATTGAGGTAAACCTAACCCTAGAATGAAACATGTGGATCCAAATCAGCCCCTTACGAAGCAACACATAAACTAGGGTTTAAGCTTCCATCACTCTAGCAACCCATCATCTACTTATTACTTCCCAATGCCTTCCTCTAGGCGCAAACAATGGTGAAGTGTCATGTAGTCGATGTTCACATGACACCACTAGAGGAAAGACAACATACGTCTCATCAAAATATCGAACGAATACCAAATTCACTTGATTACTTATAGCAAGACTTCTCCCATGTCCTCAAGAGAACAAACGTAACTACTCACAAAGTATATCCATGTTCATAATCAGATGGGTATTAATATGCATAATGGATGTGAACATATGATCTTCCACCAAGTAAACCAACTAGCAACAACTACAAGGAGTAACCAATACTACTAGCAACCTAGATGTACCAATCTCAGGTTTTGGTACAAAGATTGGATACAAGAGATGAACTAGGGTTTGAGAGGAGATGGTGCTGGTGAAAATGTTGATGAAGATAACCCTCCCCAAGATGGGAGAGTTGTTGGTGATGACGACGGTGACGATTTCCCCCTCCCAAAGGGAAGTATCCCCAGCAGAACAGCTCCGCCGGAGCACTAGATTGGTTCTGCCAAGGTTCTACCTCGAGACGGCGGCGTTTTGTCCCGAAAGCCTCCTTATGATTTTTCTAGGTCAAAACACCTCATATAGGAGAAGATGGGCATCGGGGAGTTACCAGGTGGCCCACGAGGCAGGGGGCCGCGCCCAGGGGGGCGCCCCCACCCTCATGGACAGGTGGTGGGCCCCCTGACGTATCTCTTTTGCCATATATTTTTTATATTTTCTGAAACGGTGTTTCGTGAAGTTTCGGGGCTTTTTGAGTTGTGCAGAATAGGTCTCCAATGTTTGCTCCTTTTCCAGCCCAGAATTCCTCTGTCGGCATTCTCCTTCTTCATGTACTTGTAAAATAAGAGAGAAAAGGCATAAGTATTTTGACATAACATGTAATAACAGCCCATAGTGCACTACATATCAACATAAAGCATGATGCAAAAATGACGTATCAACTCCCCCAAGCCTAGACCTCGCTTGTCCTCAAGTGAAAGCCGATATCAAAAAATATGTCCACATGTTTAGAGATAGAGGTGTCGATAAAAATAAAATACAGATATGAGGGAATCATGATCAACCTTATAACAGCAACACAAAGATATATTGGCATATGACTCTTATGCTAAAGTACCAGTCTATTCACAAAGTTAAGTATGAATCAGAAACTTCATTGAAAACTAACAAACTATGATCTCGGTCATTGAAGCAATTGCAATTTATCGTAACATCGGAAATAGTCATTATAAGAGCTTTGCAGCAAGCCCATATACTCAACTATCATTTAGTATTTCACAATTTCTCACATTCACGCAATACTTATGGGTATGGAGTTTTAATCGAACACAGAGAAAGATAGGGGCTTATGGCATTGCCTCCCAACCTTTACCTCATGGGTAATGTTAACAGTAATGGACCATGATAACTTACATCCAATTGGGTATATATATCAGGATCTTTCCAACACAATGTGCTTGCCAAAGGATAAAATGTAAAAAGGAAAGGTGAAAATCACCTTAACTCTTATAGGTAAGAATAATAGATAGGCCCTTCGTAGAGGGAAGCAGAGGTTGTCATGTGCTTTTACGGCTGGATGTACAAAATCTTAGCACAAAAGAACGTAACTTTATATTGCCACTTGTGATAGGGACCTTTATTATACAGTCCGTCGCTTTTATTACTTCCATGTCACAAGATCGTATAAAGCTTATTTTCTCCACACTAATAGATTATACTCCCTCCGTCCCAAAATTCTTGTCTTAGATTTGTCTAGATAGGGAACTATCTAACACTAAAACGTGACTAGATACATCCATTTTTAGATAAATCGAAGACAAGAATTTTGGGACGGAGGGAGTACATATTTTAGAGAGTTGCAACAATGACAACTTACTTGAAGGATCTTACTCAATCCATAGGTAGGTATGGTGGACTCTCATGGCAAAACTGGGTTTGAGAATGTATGGAAGCACAAGTAGTATCTCTACTTGGTGCAAGGAGTTTTGGCTAGCATGAGGGGGAAAGGCAAGCTCAACATGTTGGATGATCCATGACAATATACTTTATTTCAGATATAAGAAAACATAACTCATTATGTTGTCTTCCTTGTCCAACATCAACTCTTTAGCATGTCATATTTTAATGAGTGCTCACAATCATAAAAGATGTCCAAGATAGTATATTTGTATGTGAAACCCTCTCTTTCTTTATTACTTCCTATTAATTGCAACGATGACCAAAACTAGGTTTGTCAACTCTCAACAAATTTTATTCATCATACTCTTTATATGTGAAGTCATTACCTTCCATAATATCAATATGATCTCTTTGATACTTTTTATATTTTCTTTTATTCTCTCATGACCATAGCGAGAGAATCAAGCCCTTGACTCAACACTAATCTTTACTAGATGATACCCCGCGCGTTGCTGCGGGAATTAGTTGCAAAATCTTTAAGTGAGATTTATTTTTTTCCTTTTGTAGGAATATGAACATTGGTAATGAAATGACAAACTGGAATTGAAAATAATATAATTTACTGTACTTGAGTATATTGTATAGTTTCAAAATATCCATTACATATAAGTAGAATAATAGAATGAATGGTGCATCTATACCCATGCATGAATATGCCAGACTCATTTCAGAAAAACCAAAGTGTATAGCTGAATCATTTGTATTTTCTAAGAATACACGTGCACCCGCTTTACAAAAAATTTCCTTGAGCCTTAGACAGTAAATATATGCATTTATGACCTATAGTAGAAAAAATAATAAATAAATTAGACATTCTTGATGTGTGTAAGTATGACCATAGGTTTATATATCTTAGCTGACCTCACTCTCCACCCGTATCTCATCTTCTAAAAGACACTCCAAATCTCGACGTGTCAAGGTTGTGTCATGGATATTCACCAACTTGGTTTTGCTAGGGAAGGACATGATGTATTCCTTCATTTAGCAAAATTAATAGCACATGCATTTTCACATATCTCATTCAGATCCATCTGAAACAACATAGACATTAGTCGACAGCGGAACACATGCAACGATTACCACACATAAGCGTATGTAGAAGCTGATCCGTCGGTTGCTAATACGTGAATGCAAGGAGCTCACCTCGGCGGGTGCGACGGACGTGACGAGCGGAGCACAGAGGGAACGGCGGTCGTGGCGCAGCGTCACCGGGAGGACGGTCTTGAGGTGCTTTACACCAGCGAGCCCGCCCCGGCTGTCGTCTGGTCGCCGCCGTCCACAGCTTCTCTTCCACACTTGATGAACGTGCCCACAAAGGATCGGCCAGAGAGAGAGAGAGAAGAAAGAGATATATGCATGGCCATCAATGGGGTCGGGAGAGAAGCCTAGAGATTTATTTCCTTCTCTTCCGCTGAACTCGGGAAATCCTTCCTGCATGTGACGCACTACCTTAACTGCCCTGCAATCTCCACGATTATCTTCCCTACATACACGTGATTGTTTCGTTCTGATTTGTTAACAGATTGGCTAGCACCATTATCGCATGCAAAAATATCGGGAGAAATAAAATCGCCCGAGATATCGCGTTTGGAAAGAATTGATTGTCATGCATTATTGCGTTTGGAAAGGAGATATGCTTTATTGCGTTTGGAAAGGAGATATCGCGTTTGAAAATCGCCCGAGGAAAGGAGATTGATGACCGTCATGAATGAATTGATTGTGTCTGGTTACCTTAAGTTAATTGATTGCGTTTGGAAAGAATTGATTGTCATGCATTATTGCGTTTGGAAAGAATTGATTGTCATGCATGAATCGGGGACGTAAGGGGGGAAACGGAACCTGACTGCGTGCGGTGAGTGGGGTGGGGTGGGGGTGGGGATGGTGTGACGAAAAAAACGGTTGAAAAAAACCCAAACTAGGTGGGACGAAAAAAACCTGGAACAAAGACTACCAACTGCTCCATTAGGAGTAGAGATTATAGATAGCTCACGGACTTGATTACAAAGATAAAGATCAAAAGCAAAAGCTCACAACTAGGTCATACTCAACTTTATTCCACTAGATCAAGATATTACCAAAAGGATCGAACTACGAAAAATGTTAAAGGTAGGAGTGTGATGGTATACGATACCGAGGCACCTCCCTCAAGCTTGGCAGTTGCCAAGGGGAGTGCCCATACCCATATGATTATTTCTCTTTCTTCGGAGGTGGTGATGGAGTTGTTGATGATGTAGGCTTGTCGTCCATCTTCCAAGGCATGGGCTCACCATCGTAGAAGGACGATCGAGTCTCTGCGATCCTCAAATCTGCAGCCAAACTCATCTTCTTGAATCTATATTCATACTCTCAGTTTTGGTTTTGTAGGTCACATATCTGGGCTTGGAGGTGCTCGATTTTTTCTTGGAGCTTGGAGATGGCTTTCCCAACGATCTTGGCGTCCAGCTTGTGGTTGTTGGCGAGCTCCGTGATCATCATGTGGTTGGCGTTGAGTCGTCGTTCCACCATACCTTGGCACTTGAAAACTTGCTGCTCCATTGCTCCGAGTCTTGTCTCCACGCTTCCGGTCACCTTGGTCCCTCAACATCGCGGATGTGCAGCACCCCCTCACGCACCTCGATGGTTTGAGGGTGTTGCAGCACCTCCGCGAGGTAGGGATTGATGACCTTGTTGAAGAACTTGTCCTTGGGGGTGCTGGAAGACATCATGATGATCTAGATCTGTCAGTAACAACAGCTCGAAACGAAAACAGAGGATTTTTGTGTGATACGGTGGTCAAAACCTTCGGGAGAATATATAGTGAATTTTTACTGACCAAAAGAAGTAACATGCAGGAAATCGGAGTCCGGGAGGCACACGAGGTGCCCACAAGGCAGGGGGCGCGCCCACGGGGGTAGGGCGCGCCCTCCACCCTCGTGGACTCCTCGTGTCCTTTCCGGACTACCTCTTATTTTTCTATTTTTCTAAATATTCCAAAACGGTGAAAAATTGCAATTAGAACTATTTTGGAGTCGATTTACTTACCGTACCACATACCTCTTCTTTTTCCGGGTCTGGATTGTTCTGGAAAGTGTCCCTTATCTATTCCTCCGGGGTTACGGTTTCAATAACATTGGTTTCAACATTTATAGGATTACCTGAGATATAATGCTTGATTCTCTGACCGTTCACCACCTTAGGATTTGTGCCTTCAAAGTTGTTGATTTTTATGGCAGCGAAACGATAGACCTCCTCGATAACGTAAGGACCTTCCCATTTAGAGAGAAGTTTTCCTGCAAAAAATCGTAAACGAGAGTTGTATAGCAAGGCATAATCACTTACGTTAGACTCACGCTTTTGTATCCTTTTTTCATGCCATCTTTTAACCTTTTCTTTAAACAGCTTGGCATTCTCATAGGCTTGGGTTCTCCATTCATCAAGCGAGCTAATGTCAACTAACCCCTTCTCACCGGCAAGTTTTAAATAATAATTGAGGTCTTTCATAGCCCAATATGCCTTATGTTCTAGAGCAAGAGGTAAGTGACATGCTTTTCCATAAAACATTTTATATAGAGACACACCCATAGGATTTTTGTATGAAGTTCTATAGGACCATAATGCATCATCAAGTTTCTTGGACCAATTTTTTCTAGACCTATTTATAGTCTTTTGCAAAATTAATTTCAGCTCTCTGTTACTTAGTTCTACTTGACCACTAGACTGTGGGTGGTAAGGGATGCAATTCTATGATTAACATCATACTTAGCAAGCATTTTACGGAAAGCACCATGAATAAAGTGTGAACCACCATCAGTCATTCAGTATCTAGGGACTCTAAACCTCGGAAAAATAACTTCTTTAAGCATCTTAATAGAGGTGTTGTGATCAGCACTACTAGTTGGAATAGCTTCTACCCACTTAGTAACGTAATCAACAGCAACTAAAATATGTTTATACCCATTAGAGGAAGGAAACGAACCCATATAATCAAAGCCCTATACATCAAATGGTTCAATAACAAGTGAATAATTTATAGGCATTTCTTGACGTCTACTAATATTACCGATTCTTTGACATTCATTACAACATAAGACAAACTTACGGGCATCCTTGACGAGAGTGGATCAATAAAAACTAGATTGCAGTACCTTATGTCCAGTTGTGTCTCCAGCGTGGTGTCCTCCATAAGCTTCGGAGTGACACTTGCGTAGGATTTGTTCCTGTTCATGCTCAGGTACACAACGTCTAATAATACCATCTACTCCTTCTTTATAAAGGTGCGGGTTATCCTAGAAGTAATGTCTTAAATCATAGAAGAACCTTTTCTTTTGCTGGTATGTGAAAGTAGGTGGTATATACTTAGCAATAGTGTAATTAGCATAATCAGCATACCATGGAGTAGTGCGAGAAGCATTTATGATAGCTAATTGTTCAAGAGGAAAGCTATCATCAATAGGTAGTGGGTCATCAAGAATATTCTCTAGCCTAGACAAGTTGTCTGCAACGGGATTCTGAGCTCCCTTTCTATCAGTAATATGCAAATCAAATTCTTGTAGCAGGAGAACCCATCTAATGAGTCTAGGTTTAGCATCTTTCTTTTCCATAAGGTATTTGATAGCAGCATGATCAGTGTGAATAGTTACTTTAGAATCAACAATATAAGGTCTAAACTTATCACAAGCAAATATGACTGCCAAAAACTCCTTCTCAGTAGTAGCATAATTTCTCTGGGCACTGTCTAGAGTTTTACTAGCATATTGGATAACATTCAATTTCTTATCAACTCTTTTTCCTAGAACATCACCTACAGCATAATCACTAGCATTGCACATAATCTCAAAGGGTAAATTCTAGTCAGGAGGCTGGACAATAGGTGCAGAGATCAATGCTTTCCTAAGTATTTCAAATGCTTCTACACAATCATCCTCAAAGACAAAAGGAACATCTTTTTGTAAGAGATTAGTCAGAGGCCTAGAGATTTTGGAGAAGTCTTTAATGAACCTCCTATAAAACCCGGCATGACCAAGGAAACTTCTTATACCTTTGATGTCCTTGGGACACAACATCTTTTCAATAGCATCAACTTTAGCTTTGTCAACTTCAATACCCCTTTCAGAAATTTTATGCCCCAAGACAATGCCTTCATTAACCATAAAGTGGCACTTTTCCCAATTCAAGACAAGATTAGTTTCTTCACATCTCTACAAAACTCGATCAAGGTTTCTCAAGCAATCATCAAAAGAAGTTCCATAAACGGAAAAATCATCCATGAAAACCTCAACAATCTTTTCACAAAAATTAGAGAATATAGCCATCATGCATCTTTGAAAGGTAGCAGGTGCATTATATAAACCAAAAGGCATACGTCTATAAGCAAAGGTACCGAAAGGACAAGTAAAAGTGGTCTTTTCTTGATCCCCTTTTGACATAGGTATTTGAGAGAAACCAGAATAACCATCTAGAAAGCAAAAATGGGTGTGTTTGGATAAGCTTTCTAGCATTTGATCCATAAAAGGCAAAGGGTAATGATCTTTCTTACTTGCTTTATTTAATTTACGGAAATCAATTACCATCATATAACCGGTAACAATTCTTTGCGGGATCAATTCATCATTATCATTAGGAACAACATTCATACCTCCCTTCTTAGGGACACAATGGACAGGACTTACCCACTGGCTATCAGCAACTGGTTAAATTATACTTGCCTCTAGAAGTGTGGCACCCCGGCTCAGAGCAACCGGTTTACCTTGCATTTCCAGCCCAGAGATCTCGTCTTCTAGCAATACACAAAAACATGCTACAGAAACAGCCGCTTTATTGATGCTAACGGAATTACATAGGTTTGATATTACATGGAGATTCGAGGCTAGGCGGCACACACGGTGCTACTGGACGGTATGTACATTATTTAATGAACATGACGGGGCCTTGATACGTCCAAAACGTATCTATAATTTTTGCTTGCTCCATGCCTCTTTTGTGTGATATTGCTATGATATTTATATACTTCCATACACTTTTGATCATATTTGGACTAACCTATTAACTCAGTGCACCCCAGTGTCAGTTTCTGTTTTCTGCCGTTTTTGTATTTCAGGTTTTCCCATCACGTAAACTGTCAGAAAAATCCCAGAAAAATTATATAAAAAATCAGCGTTCCGGAAGCTTCCTTGCGGCCAAAGTAGGACCGGAGGGGGGCCACCAGGGCTCCAGGCGCCCTGGTGGCGCGGCCCCCCTCCTGGCCGCGACGG
>LR738710.1:211412020-211426655 GCA_902687465.1 Secale cereale
GGGGGGGGGGGGCGCCTGGGCCCCCCAGGTCTCCGCTGATACCCCCCTTTGGCATATATTTACACCGCGTCCCGAAACCCTCGAGGACGGAACCCTTTTTCGCGATCTCATCTCTGTTCCGTCGCCGCCGCGCTTCCAAGATCGAAAGCACTAGGAGAACTCTTCCCGGCACCCTGCCGGAGGCGAGGATCACCACCGGGAGCCTCTCCACCACCATGGACGCCTCCCGGATGAGTTGTGAGTAGTCTCCCTTAGACCATGGGTCCATGACCAGTAGCTATGTGATGTTCTCCTCCCCTCTTTGTTCTGCACTAATTAGACCTCTTGAGCTGCCCTACATGATCGAGGCACATATGTAATCCTTATGCTGTTGCTATGTTGAGTTTGCTGGGATCCGATGGATTGTGAGATTATGTTCAGATTGTGTGTGAGTAATATATTTGATTTACCTCTTTTATATTTATGTTCCAGAGTAATTCTTGCATGTTCTCCGTTGCTGTTTATTGCATTGGCCAAGTAGTAGGTAGTAACTCCAATAGGGAACGTTATGCTTGATTGTCGGTTCATGCCCCTCGATGACTAGTTTGAGTGACAGAAACATGAGTCTAGGGGATGTGCTGTTGCCACAAGGGGGAAAACAACAGTGCTTGTACTCGCGGGTGCAAGGATTGTTTACTTTACGCAAAGTTCTTTTAATGCAGTTGTCTGTTGCTTTGAGTTTACACTATGGGTGGGACTCGCAACTTAATACCAGCGAGATGTTGTGGATAGATATCTCAAGGTGGATGATTAGTAGTAGATGCAGATGGATTTCGGTCTACTTACCTTGGCGTGCCGCCCATGCTTTTGAGCCTTGTAGGATCGAAAGTATGTCTAGAGGGGGGGTGATTAGACTACTTGACAATATAAAAAATCTGCCTTTTGATTAAGCAAAGTTTTTGGCAGTTTCACAATTAAGATCAAATCAAGTATCACCCTACACATGCAATTCTAGAGTATAAGCAGCGGAAAGTAAATTGCACATGTAAAAGAGAGGTGGAGAAGATCAAACGCAGTTTGGTGACACGAAGATTTTTGTCGTGGTTCCGATAGGTGGTGCTATCGTACATCCACGTTGATGGAGACTTCAACCCACGGAGGGTAACGGCTGCGCGAGTCCACGGAGGGCTCCACCCACGAAGGGTCCACGAAGAAGCAACCTTGTCTATTCCATCATGGCCTACGCCCACGGAGGACTAGCCTTACTCGGGGTAGATCTTCACGAAGTAGGCGATCTCCTTCCCCTTACAAACTTCTTGGTTCAACTCCACATCTCAAAGACGGAGGCTCCCAAGCGACACCTAACCAATCTAGGAGGCACCACCCTCCAAAAGGTAATAGATGGTGTTGATGATGATGAACTCCTTGCTCTTGTGCTTCAAATGATAATCTCCCCAACACTCAACTCTCCTCACTGATATGGCTGTGGTGGAAGAAAGGTTTGAGTGGAAAGCAACTTGGGAAGGCTAGAAATCAAGCTTCATATGGTAGGAATGGAATGGCTTGATCTCAACACAAGGGTAGGTGGTTCACTTCTCAGAAAGTGTATGGTAGGAGTGGTAGACTTTCTGATGGCTCTCCTCACGAATGAAGAGGGGGTGGAGGGGTATATATAGCCTCCACACAAAATCCAACCGTTACACACACATTTGACCAATCTCGATGAGACCGAAGTGAAAACTCGGTCAGACCGAAAGTTCAAATATAGTGAACGTTGGGATTTTCGGTGGGACTGAAAATACTATCTCGGTGTGTCCGAAGTGAGTCAAAGGTTGGAGCTTGCCATCTCGGTGGGACCGAAAATAACAACTCGGATATTCCGAAGTGATGTCAATTGGTTACAGAAGGTTGGCAGTCCATTTTCGGTGAGACCGAAACTCAAAATTGGATGGACCGAGAAATTAGGGTTTGGGAGAATAACTGAGGTGGTTCATCTCGGTGGGACTGAGTTTGCAGAATCGGTTTGTCTGAGATTACTTATGAGTGTGTTAAGTAGTGAAGAGTGCTGAAAGTTGAGGGAGCTAGATCACCAAGCACTTGAGCAACCAGATCATTAACACAACCTCATCCCCTTTTAATAGTATTGGCTTTTCCTATGGACTCAATGTGATCTTTGATCACTATACCAAAAATAGAGTCTTGAGCTTTTGCCAATGCTTGTCTTAGCATTTTGAGGGGTCCACTTCTTCAGACATTTCCATACCCAAATCATCGAACTTCTCTGAAATGATTCTCAAGTAAATATTAGTTCAATGATATATATGTTGTTATTAATTACCAAAACCACACGGGGATTAGTTGCACTTTCAATCTCCCCCTTTTTGGTAATTGATGACAACATATAGATCAAAGCTTCGACAAAGGATATAATCAATGAATAATATCGTCGCTTTGAGAAGTATGTGATAAACAAGAGCTCCCCCTAAATTTGTGCATTATTTAAAATTTGCGTTTGAATGCAAATGCACAATCGATTAGGATTATGGGTCACTCTTCCATGTCACATACATCTTGGTGGAGCGCACAAAATGATAAGAATGAATAACATGCACTTAGTCACCAAGACAAGAGTAAATAGCCATACAATAAGGAATAGCATATGATAAGCATTAAGCACACATTAAAGCATAGTATGACTAAGCACTCATTAAGGTAGCATCAAACGTAGTAGCAAGCACACTTAAAGTTTCAAGAGCCAAAAGAAACCAAAGTATCTCAAAGAAACCGGCAAAAGAACGAAAGACAAAAGAGCACTCTCTCTCTCGAAGCCCTATGATCTATAACAATTTCTCCCCCTTTGGCAACAATATACCAAAAAGTTCGAAAAGGTATAGAGCTAAGCGTCACTGCGGGCTCTGCTGGCGGCTCCCGTCTGGGTAGATGTCGGTGTAGAGATAGCTGCATCGGCGAAGATTTCTGCTGATGTCTGCGCTGGAGGAGTGGATGCTGGAGCTGGAGCAACTGCTGGAGCTGTAGCTGGTGCTGAAGTGGTAGCCCTGGAGTCAGTCACTGGGATAGCTGCAGATCTGGATCCTCTCGGAACCGGAGCAGTCTGGCGATGAGAGTCCTGGACTAGATCATCCTGCATGAGCTCTGCTCTCTCCTGCCTTGTCTCCTCCATGTATGCCTCAAGCTTGTTGACAGACACCTGAATCTCAGTCAGCTTCACGTCCAGAGCGTGGATCTTGTCCTCAATAATCCTCTCTAGGCTCTCCTGAGATTGCTCAATGCTGGCCAGGCGTTGTTCAATCCTCTGGGTAGCTTCAAGAATTTGTTCTCCAAAGCTCTATGGCTTAGCTGCTGCTGTTGCTGCCTCTTTGTCAGCTTTAGCCTTCTTCGCAGCTTCGATTTTGGCCTGTCCTTCAACTGAGGTAGGATCCTCTTCATCCATCACAACTATGTTGTCCTCATGATGTGGCTGCAGTGGCAAGTGCTTCCTATCCAACATGAATTTGCCCGTGCCAAACTTGGCATTGATGAGCATCTGTATCTGCGGGGCAAACCCACACGACCTCTTCTGGTCAGCTGCAGTCCTCTTAATGGTCTCTACCATCAAGTCCATCACCTTGAAAGGTGCCTTCTCATCGAGAATGTGCAGCATGTTGATAGAATAGCCTCGAATCATGCGGTGGTCTCTAGACTTAGGCATCAATGTATGCCTCAGAATAGTGTTAGTGGTGGTCAGACCTGCCTGGAGATAGTACACTGAGCCAAGCTTCCATCCTTCCAAATCAGCAGCCGGGATCTCCTTGTACATGTTCTTCATGGAATCATGACTCTTCTTAGGAATCCCATAGACATCAATGTCGTCCTCTCTCTGCACTGGAGCGTTCAGGAGTTCTGCCCATTCTTCAACAGTCGAAGAACACCTTTGACCTTCAGTCATCCAGGTGATCTTGCCATCAGGATAGAAGTGGGCTGTGGCGTAGAACTGCATGATCATCTCGTCATTCCAGGCTGTCAGTTCTTGACCCACAAAATCAGCAACTCCACATGCAGTAAAGCTCTCATGCACATGGGGAAAGAAGTCCCGGTGCTCTTCACTGTCAATATACTTCCAGTCAACATATCTGGTGTCAGCAACAATGGGCTTCTTATCCATCAGCACGGTCTCATAGAAATCCTGCTGCTCTCTGGTGTGGAATCTGGGGTCCACAGCAGTCCTTCTCCTTACAGCATATGGATCAGACTGTCTCCATAGCCTGAGACCTTTGTCCTTCCTTGCCTTCATGTCCTCAGCTTGAGGATGAGCATCATTGTGGAGTGGCAACTTGGGACGGAGCTTAAGCAACACATGCTCTTCATCTGATTCAGACGGTGGCATCTCACCTTTGTTCTTCTCAGAAGCTGGAATGCTTCTGGTTGTTCTCTTGGGCTTGGCTGGAGCTGCCTTGGCTTGAGCAGGCTTCTTGGGCTTAGAGGAGGCTTGAGCCCGAATAGCATCACCCATGAACTTAGCTTTTTGAGGAGGAGGCAGGGGTGCATCTTCTTCTTCTTCTTCTGCAGCATCAACTTGAGGTTCAGCATATACTACCCTCTTCCTTTTGGAAGTCTTCTCCACCTTGCTTGGAGCAGGCTCTTCCAAGTTGAGCTTCTTTGCAACTGCTGACTGCTTTACTTTGCTTGTGCCTTTCCTTGACTGCTGCCCTTGGTGCTCTTTGGCAACCACATTCCTCTTTGGCTTGGAGGTAACTTCCTCAGCAAAAAAGTCAGAGTCCTCATCATCAGAAGTTCTCTTCTTCCTGGTTCTGGTGGCTGCAGGAGGCAAACCACTAGGGGTGCTCCTTTCACCATCATCACTAGAGCTGCTAGCAGGACTTGTATCTGCCTCTGGAATCTCAGCAAAAGGTGACTCAGACCTGTTCTGGCTGTCACTGACATCTGACATGGCTGAAAACCTGTGAAAAGATAAGGTATAGGCAGAGTAGAAGAGTTATCACAACTGCAGAGGTTTTTGCGAAAAAAATGAGTTCAAAACTTAGTTTTGAGTTTTCACAGAATGTATTTCGGTCAAACCGATTTTAAGTTTCGGTGAAACCGAAGTGTTCAACAGAAACCTACACACCACTTTCGGTCAGACCGAAATGGGTTTCGGTCCTACCGAAAACTTAGGGTTTCACTGAAACTACGTTTCGGTCATTCCGATTTGCAAAACTCGGTTAAACCGAATGATGCAGTGCAATGGCCAGAGGCCAAATCGGTCATACCGAGTTTCAAAATCGGCTTCACCGAGATGCGTTCCGTGGAAACCTAAACCTAAGAATTTCGCTCGAAACTAGAGGATCTGAACTAATGTATAGGGAATATCTCAAACGTGGATTGAATCATGGCAAGCCTATCGTGCAAGAATCGGATGGGGAGCACGAAAGGGATCGGGACACACCCTAACTTGGTGGTGTCCCTCTACGGCGGCAACGGTGGAGATGATTACCGTTGACGGCGGCGGAGACCTACGGCGAGGGCGCACAGGCGACGACGGCGACGATCCGTAGACCAGGGCGACGGCAGCAGGGGTCTTGGGGGCGAACGGTTTGAAGAATTAAATCGCGCGCAGCCCTCAGGTATATATAACCCCATGCTGTCGGTGGGACCGAGTTGAAAAACTCGGTGTCACCGAGATGTATAACTGCTGTGCAGTTACGCATATCGGTCAGACCGAGATTTTGAACTCGGTTTCACCGAGATGAAACCTAGATCAGTCTAAGCGTTTCGGTTGGACCGAGATTGAGAAGCCGGTCAGACCGAAATGGACTTAGAAGGTTTTGGAAGTCAGCCTTAGACGAATCGGTGGCTCCGAGTGCTCCTCACTCGGACTGTCCGAAAAAGACTTGTTCAAAGTTGTGATATGAGCATGAATAGAATTTGAGACAAGAAAGCATAGATAGCTAGGGAAGGTGCTTAGGCATTCTTGTCCATCCATTTGGCCAGAAAGATCAAAACAATCAAAACAACAAATGGATGTCCTTGAATGAATGAAATCATGCATTCAACATGCTCACACAATAAGATAGCAACTGAAATATGTGTCAAACATGCACAACCAACACTCTAGCTACTAGCACACAACTTGTCGATGACGAGGTCATCTATGTATGAGTATATTGACTTAGGAGCCAAATGAGAACATTTGATCATAGGTCATACTCATCGTTTAAGCACAAGTGGGGTTACCACTTTTACATAAAGCATTTATGTGTTCACATCATTTGGAGATGCTTTAGCTCAATTTTTTAGAGCAAAGCTCCCCCTAGATGTGAGAACCCCTTTTATAGGGTCAAACTAACCTTGGGTTGTCGTAGAAGACTTCATGTAGATGTTGAAGATGTGGATGCTCAATGTTGATGTAGATCATCAAGAGTTGGGAGCAATCCTTTGGATTAGGGCACTTTCAATACCTACATGGGTTAGTCCCACAAGGAACAAACAAGAATATCCATAGACATAGAGTGAAGTACATAAAAGATGATGTCCATGAAAGCAATGATTACCTTGTCCCTTGACTTACCAACAAGAGGGTTTGTGACTCCATGAACTAGTGCATGATGTGGAAGTTGTTTGCACAAGTTCTTGCCAAAATGAATATGAGTGAAGTTTGTTGGCGGAGTCACCCTCAAGAACCTTCTAGTTCTTCTTCTTTGGGATCCACATCATCTTGATGGGAATCCTTGGTGTTGTAGTTGAGCTTGACGAAGTAGAACTTGATGTGTCCTTGGGAACCCACTTGACCATGGCTTGAGGTGCTTCAATGAATGCATCAATCTCCTCTTGAAGCTTGTCCTTGGCCTTTAGCTTGTGGTCTTGTGGTGGAAGGTCATCTTGAGCTTGTTCCACATTGGAAGAAGTAGGATCATACTTCTCCTTTTGTGAAACAAACTGTGGAGTAGGGTATTGACCTTCTTCCCACTCAACGCCTTCGGCGTTGAACTTTCGCTCAAAACCAATCCCTTGATTCTTCCGGTGTCTTCCTTGTTTGCGAACAATCTCCTCAAAGTTCTTGCTTCCGGCAAGACTCTTGTAGACACCTTTCTCTATGATTTCCTTCAATAAGCTATTTTCTTGCTCAAGTGTAACTTGGCTTGAAACATTGTTAGTGGAATCAAGAGAACTACTAGAAGCAACAATATTGGATTTAACATTGTTATTGTTACTACTAGAGGAAGAATTTTTCTTATGCTTGTCATGCTTAGTCTTAATAGGTGGCAAGAAGTTAGACAAGAGAAGTCGTTTGGCAAGATATGAAGAACTCTTCTTTCGAAGATCGTCATTGATCGCTTTTAGAAACTCATGTTCTTGCTCTAGAGTGAGCTTCTCGAAGCGTAGCTTCTCATGAGATCTTAGGAGCTCTCTATGATCTTCTTGAGTTGTTTCATGAGCTAACTTAAGAGTGTTTAGTTCTTTAGTTAGACGCTCAATGTCCTTCATAGCATTGTCATTCGACTCTTCTCGACTATAAAGACTACTAGCATTTTCATCATTACTAAGCTCACTAGATTTATCATGCAAGAGCTCATCTTCACCAAGTAAGTCATCCTCATCACTATCAAAGTCAATGAATTCAGGGTGTGTTACCTTGGGGCCTTTAGCCATGAAGCATCTTCCAATTCCCTCATTTGGTGAATCAAATAAGTCGTAGGAGTTGGAGTTGGAGGATACGAGTGCAAGTCCGGCAACACCTTCATCTTGACTATAGTCGGAGTCGGAGTGATAGCTTCCATCGGATTGATTGTCGGAGTCGGAGTCGGAGACCCATTCACCTACATGAGCTTGATGTCTTCTTCTTGTGTAGCTCCTTGATGACTTGTCTTTCCTCTCCGAATCCTTGCTTCTCCGAGAGGGTCTTCGTTCATAACGATCATTTCTACTCCTTCTCTCTCTCCGAGGTGACTCATCTCTTGCTCTTCTTCTTGGAGATTCTTCTCTTCTCTTGTGGGGAGCCGTACACTCATTTGAGAAGTGTCCGGGTCTTCCACAATTGTAGCAGTTTCGATCACGACTAGAAGATCTCTTTTCATCATATGATCTAGACTTTGAGCTTCTTTCTTTGCCTCTATTCTTGTAGAACTTGTTGAAGTTCTTGACCATTAGGCTTATCTCTTCATTGGAAATTAGCTTGTCACTTGAGGTAGTAGGAGCATCAATTGTAGCTTTGTAAGCACCACTTGACTTGTTGTGAAGCTCTTCCTTATCCTTAAGTGTCATCTCATGAGCAACTATTCTTCCAATGACTTCAGTTGGCTTGAGGGTCTTGTAGTTTGGCATCATTTGGATCAAAGTGCACACGGTGTCATACTTTCCATCCAAAGCTCTGAGAATCTTCTTAATGATGAATCGGTCGGTCATTTCTTCGCTTCCTAAGCCGGCAATCTCATTTGTGATGAGAGCAAGCCTAGAGTACATTTCAGCGACTCCTTCACCATCCTTCATCTTGAACTTGTCAAGTTGACCTTGAAGAATATCTAGCTTTGATTCCTTCACAGATTCAGTACCTTCGTGCATTTCAACCAAAGTATCCCAAATCTCTTTAGCATTCTCAAGACGGCTGATTTTGTTGAACTCTTCGGGACACAAAGCATTGAAGAGAATGTCACAAGCTTGAGCATTATTTTGCAACATCCGCAACTCTTCCGGTGTAGCTTCGCGATCCGGAACTTTTCCTTCTTCAAAGAAATCACCTTGCATACCAACACAAATAATGCCCCATGCGGCTGGGTTATGACCAAGAATATGCATTTTCATTTTATGCTTCCAACTAGCAAAATTTGTACCATCAAAGTAAGGACCTCTACGATAATTACCCTCACTAGACGCCATACTCTCCTAGGTTGAGAAACCAAGCTTATGGAGTCCAATGCAATGGAAACCAAAACAATGGAGACCAAAGCTCTGATACCACTTGTAGGATCAAAAGTATGTCTAGAGGGGGGGTGATTAGACTACTTGACAATATAAAAAATCTGCCTTTTGATTAAGCAAAGTTTTTGGCAGTTTCACAATTAAGATCAAATCAAGTATCACCCTACACATGCAATTCTAGAGTATAAGCAGCGGAAAGTAAATTGCACATGTAAAAGAGAGGTGGAGAAGATCAAACGCAGTTTGGTGACACGAAGATTTTTGTCGTGGTTCCGATAGGTGGTGCTATCGTACATCCACGTTGATGGAGACTTCAACCCACGGAGGGTAACGGCTGCGCGAGTCCACGGAGGGCTCCACCCACGAAGGGTCCACGAAGAAGCAACCTTGTCTATTCCATCATGGCCTACGCCCACGGAGGACTAGCCTTACTCGGGGTAGATCTTAACGAAGTAGGCGATCTCCTTGCCCTTACAAACTTCTTGGTTCAACTCCACATCTCAAAGACGGAGGCTCCCAAGCGACACCTAACCAATCTAGGAGGCACCACCCTCCAAAAGGTAATAGATGGTGTTGATGATGATGAACTCCTTGCTCTTGTGCTTCAAATGATAATCTCCCCAACACTCAACTCTCCTCACTGATATGGCTGTGGTGGAAGAAAGGTTTGAGTGGAAAGCAACTTGGGAAGGCTAGAAATCAAGCTTCATATGGTAGGAATGGAATGGCTTGATCTCAACACAAGGGTAGGTGGTTCACTTCTCAGAAAGTGTATGGTAGGAGTGGTAGACTTTCTGATGGCTCTCCTCACGAATGAAGAGGGGGTGGAGGGGTATATATAGCCTCCACACAAAATCCAACCGTTACACACACATTTGACCAATCTCGGTGAGACCGGAGTGAAAACACGGTCAGACTGAAAGTTCAAATATAGTGAACGTTGGGATTTTCGGTGGGACCGAAAATACTATCTCGGTGTGTCCGAAGTGAGTCAAAGGTTGGAGCTTGCCATCTCGGTGGGACCGAAAATAACAACTCGGATATTCCAAAGTGATGTCAATTGGTTACAGAAGGTTGGCAGTCCATTTTCGGTGAGACCGAAACTCAAAATCGGATGGACCGAGAAATTAGGGTTTGGGAGAATAACTGAGGTGGTTCATCTCGGTGGGACTGAGTTTGCAGAATCGGTTTGTCCGAGATTACTTATGAGTGTGTTAAGTAGTGAAGAGTGCTGAAAGTTGAGGGAGCTAGATCACCAAGCACTTGAGCAACCAGATCATTAACACAACCTCATCCCCTTTTAATAGTATTGGCTTTTCCTATGGACTCAATGTGATCTTTGATCACTAAACCAAAAATAGAGTCTTGAGCTTTTGCCAATGCTTGTCTTAGCATTTTGAGGGGTCCACTTCTTCAGACATTTCCATACCCAAATCATCGAACTTCTCTGAAATGATTCTCAAGTAAATATTAGTTCAATGATATATATGTTGTTATTAATTACCAAAACCACCCGGGGATTAGTTGCACTTTCAAGCCTCAACCTTTCTTGCAGCATAGTTAGCATTGGTTTGCGCACATAATTCTGTCAATTGCCCAGCTGTAATTCGTTTACCTCACATAGCTGTTTTATCGTCTTTTGGGAGAGAGACATCACTAGTGAACATCATGGGACCCCGGTCCATATTACCATCATTGATCACATCCGCTATTTACTTTCTGCTTTTACTTACTAGTTGCAATTATACCTATCACTATTATCTCTTGCGTTTGATCATTTGTAAACGACAAGGCCGGATGGATTGACAACCTCTCTGTACTCGTTGGGAGCAAAGTTATTTGTATCTGTGTGCAGGTCCAGTTAATTGCTAAGTATCTGGCGCCATTAGCAGGTGACACCTTCTTGTTGAACCTTGGAGTCTCAGGGGAATTCGATCCTTGGTATCTTTGCCAAGGGAAAACTACCACTACACTGCATCTCAATCCTTCCACTTGGGGTAACCGACGAGGGGCGAGAAGCCATCAAGCAAAGTTTTCTGGCGCCGTTGCCGGGGACTCCACTCTTCAAGATACGGTAGTTGCACGCTATCTTTTACATTTGCCTTTTAGTCTTGTTAGTTTACCTTTCAGTTTTCTTTATGTCTTTTCACTAGTTTTGCTTAATGGAAAACAACAAAAATATGAGAGAGCTTTATAAGCTCTACCTTGCTTTGGGACATGATGTGTTTGAAGAGAAAATTAAAAAACCTATGGAACTTTATTATTTGCATAACAATCATGATGGTGGTGATGTTATTAGTATGCTTTCTTTGAATATCAATATTGCTAATGACATGGAAAGCTCTAAGCTTGGGGATGACACGTTTGATGAACATGATATTTTTAGTCCCCCAACTTTTGTGGAGAAAATTTACTTTGATGACACTTTGCTTCCTATACATGATGATTACAATGATGAATATGATGTTTTCAGTCCACCTACTATTGAGGATAAAATTTATTATGATTATGATATGCCTCTTAAGTACAATGATTACCATGATGGTTATGATTGTTTACTCTCACTATCCCTAATAAGAAAGATTTTGCTTATATGAAGAGTAATGATACCTTTATGTAACAATGCTTTATGTGATGCTTATATTGTCGAGTTTATTCGTGATCCCACTGAAAATTATTATGAGAAGGGAACATATGCTTATAGATATTTCAATAATATCAAGTTCACTCTCTTTATGTTGAAGGTTTTGAAGCTGCACTTGTTTTGTCTTCCTATGCTTATTGCTTTGTGCTTCAATGAATTATCGTATTGCAATATTCCTATGCATAGGAAGCATGTTAGGCTTAAATGTGTTTGGTATTTTCTTCTTGATGCTCTCTTTTGTTCTTCAACTCTTATTCCTACGAGAGCATCATTAAAGTCTTAAGCCTATCTTTATGGCTATAAAGAAAGAGCTCTAGGGAGACAACCCTAGTTATGTTGGCTTTCAGTTTGTTCTTTCAGTTTTAGTGGTCTTGATGGTTGTTACTACAGTAGCATCATCATTGTATCTTTACTTTTCAGCTTTGTGCCAAGTGTAGCCTCTGATTGCAAGAAAGTTCAAAAGTTGTGACGTGCTGTCCAGGAAACAGATTCTGTCCTTGGATAGAAAAAATCGTATAAAATCACTAGATCATCTTTTTGGTCTGAGTTTTTTCGACAGCGTGCTCTATACAATTTTCTTTCGGGCGTCTGTTCTGAGTTTTTTGATTTGACTTGCAGAAGTGCCCCGAAAAAATCATTTACTACTTGTTGGTCTGTTTTTCACAGATTCTGTCATGTTTTGCCTTTCCTTCATTTTGCAAACCTTGAGCTTGCTTTTTCTTTGCAAAAACCTTTTGGCAATCTTGAGAAACATTAGACCTTCAAGAATATACTTATTTCCAGCAAGGAATAATTATTTTATTATGGGTACTAACCTCGCTAATCAGATTATGATGAGTTATGTATGAAGGGAGTTTTCAAGTGTGCGAGGGAAGATGATAAAAAGATTCAGGAGTGTCAGACGCTCAAGCTTGGGGATGCCCCCATGCACCCCCAAGAAATATTCAAGAAGACTCAAGCGTCTAAGCTTGGGGATGCCCCCGTGCATCCCCATCTCCATCAACAATTATCAGTTCGTCTTTCGTTCCACTATATTTTTATCACTTCATGTGTTATGTGCTATGCTTGGAGCGTCTTGCTTTTAGTTTCCTTTTTAGTTTTCTTTAGCTTTGCTTGCTGTTCATAACAAGTTGGAAGTCAGCTTTCTTTGTGTGGGAGAGAAACACGCTCCACTTCAACCTAGAACATAACATAGAATTTTCATGTCTATCTTTGTTGTGTGTGTTCTTGGTCTTTCAATAGCTACTATCATGTTCAGCTCTTAGTTTTCATGCTTATCTTTTTAAAGAGCTTTTGTTTAGTTGGTCGCTGGAACTCTCTTTAGTTACCATGCTTATCTTATTAAGAGAGTTGGCTTCTGTTGCATTGGTTGATATGTCTATGATAAAATGCTATGTGCATAATGGTGCTTAGTAGTTCATGTTTTCTTATGGTTAGTCTCAAATAGCTGGGGGGTTCTCAATGTGTTAATGGAGTACCAACATGATTTGTTTGCCTATGATGTGGTATGGTCTAGTGATATCTTCCTTCAAGAATTTATTTTGATTGACTTGGCGTATGCTCACGCATATTTAAGACTGTAAAGAAAGTCTATCAAGCCTTGATGATCTTTAATTTCTGAGTAGCGATATAACTTCCATGCCTGATTCAATGTTGCTTTGTCGCTCTGCATGATTATGACCGTCATTGCTCTTTTAGTTGGTCGCTCCCAGTCTTTTGCTAACCTTCGCCTGTACTAAGCGGACTGACTGCTTGTGCAGCCAAAATCTTTTAAACCAGTTATGCCATATGAGTCCACCATACCTTCCTATACATGGTATTTACCTTCCATTCCTAACGAAAACTTTCATGTACCATCTCGAAATTATTCAAAAAAGCATTTCTCTTTTGTGCCTCTGTTTTAGTTCATGAGGAAGTAGTAGTTAATTCATGACCTTTTTAAGTTGGACAAGCTTCACCCCGGGATTGCATGTCTAATGTGCAAATCCATAACACGAGAAGGAACTGGCATAGAGTGCGCCCGGCTCATTAAAAAATTATACAACAAACAAACCCTCCTTCACGCTTTGTTCATGAGAAATTAGAAAACTTTGGCAGTGATAAACAAAGGATATTAAGAGGATGTGATCCTCCTCATTCGGGAGCCGTTCCTCGAAACTTGTCCAGCTCAAGAAGTGATTGAGTTATCTGCTAGCATTCGTTGACGAAATATGCATAATCTAAAAAATAATTATTACCCCTGTTATTAAAACCAAGAGCTCTGGTACATGTTTAGTTTTTGTTTCCGACCACGGGTTTTCAACCTTGCCATCAAAAGCCACAGTTCGAGAGTCTCCACCTTCTTTAAAGCACCAACTACTGAGAGCATGATTGTCATTCTGAGTGTAATGTGCATTGTCCCAAAGTAGCATTGTCTTTTGCATGATTATGATATCGTTTATTCTGATATCATTGTATCTAGTCATCACTTAAACCTTGGAGGTGCCCCTGCATTTATGTTTTGCTTCACTAAAGGGGGCAAGCGAGGTACCACTTTATCATATTTGCACACCATGCTCATTACAATTCTTTTGAGTATTTCAGTATCATATTGTAAAACTTCCAGTTCTTTGTGATTTTCTCATAAGGCAACTTAATTACTACAGATTCATTGTCTCAGTAAGCACTTGTCATGTGACTGTAAAAAGTTCTTATATGGTTAATAGCATGTCACCATAGAAATTATGCTTGTTATCATTTACCTACTCGAGGACGAGCAGGAATTAAGCTTGGGGATGTTGATACGTCCAAAACGTATCTATAATTTCTGCTTGCTCCATGCCTCTTTTGTGTGATATTGCTATGATATTTATACACTTCCATACACTTTTGATCATATTTGGACTAACCTATTAACTCAGTGCACCCCAGTGCCAGTTTCAGTTTTCTGTTGTTTTTGTATTTCAGGTTTTCCCATCACGTAAACTGCCAGAAAAATCCCGGAAAAATTATATAAAAAATCAGCGTTCCGGAAGCTTCCTTGCGGCCAAAGTAGGGCCAGAGGGGGGCCACCAGGGCTCCAGGCGCCCTGGTGGCGCGGCCCCCCTCCTGGCTGCGCCG
>LR738710.1:211426740-211437721 GCA_902687465.1 Secale cereale
GCCGGGGGGGGGGGGGGCGCCTGGGCCCCCCAGGTCTCCGCTGATGCTCCCCTTTGGCATATATTTACACCGCGTCCCGAAACCCTCGAGGACGGAACCCTTTTTCGCGATCTCATCTCTGTTCTGCCGCCGCCGCGCTTCCAAGATCGGGAGCACCAGGAGAACTCTTCCCGGCACCCTGCCTGAGGGGAGGATCACCACCGGGAGCCTCTCCACCACCATGGACGCCTCCCGGATGAGTTGTGAGTAGTCTCCCTTGGACCATGGGTCCATGACCAGTAGCTATGTGATGTTCTCCTCCCCTCTTTGTTCTTCACTAATTAGACCTCGTGAGCTGCCCTACATGATCGAGGCACATACGTAATCCTTATGCTGTTGCTATGTTGAGTTTGCTGGGATCCGATGGATTGTGAGATTATGTTCAGATTTTTTGTGAGTAATATATTTGATTTACCTCTTTTATATTTATGTTCTTGAGTAATTCTTGCATGTTCTCCGTTGCTGTTTATTGCTTTGGCCAAGTAGTAGGTAGTAACTCCAAGAGGGAACGCTATGCTTTATTGTGGGTTCATGCCCCTCGATGACTAGTTTGAGTGACAGAAACATGAGTCTAGGGGATGTGCTGTTGCCACAAGGGGGAAAACAACGGTGCTTGTACTCGCGGGTGCAAGGATTGTTTACTTTACGCAAAGTTCTTTTAACCCAGTTGTATGTTGCTTTGAGTTTACACTATGGGTGGGACTCGCAACTTAATACCAGCGAGATGTTGTGGATAGATATCTCAAGGTGGATGATTAGTAGTAGATTCACATGGATTTTGGTCTACTTACTTTGGCGTACCGCCCATGCTTTAGCCTCAACCTTTCTTGCAGCATAGTTAGCATTGGTTTGCGCACATAATTCTGTCAATTGCCCAGCTGTAATTCATTTACCTCACATAGTTGTTTTATCGTCTTTTGGGAGAGAGACATCACTAGTGAACATCATGGGACCCCGGTCCATATTACCATCATTGATCACATCTGCTATTTACTTTCTGCTTTTACTTACTAGTTGCAATTATACCTATCACTATTATCTCTTGCGTTTGATCCTTTGTAAACGACAAGGCCGGAGGGATTGACAACCTCTCTGTACTTGTTGGGAGCAAAGTTATTTGTATCTGTGTGCAGGTCCAGTTAATTGCTAAGTATCTGGCGCCATTAGCAGTTGACACCTTCTTGTTGAACCTTGGAGTCTCAGGGGAATTCGATCCTTGGTATCTTTGCCAAGGGAAAACTACCGCTACACTACATCTCAAACCTTCCACTTGGGGTAACCAACGAGGGGCGAGAAGCCATCAGGCCTCGATCACGCCAACTACATGACAGCGGAAGAAGGACGAAGCGGAACTCCATAGCACAAGGACACTGACGTGGACACGGCCTAGACGCGAGGTGCGCTCCGATGCGAATCGACTTTCCTGAAAGCTGGCATAGCACGCTAGGTTAGTACATTGAATGTACTTGCAAGCTCACAACAAACATAAGCATGATGACGGACAATATCCAGACAATTAATCAGATTAATACAATGCAGAAACTACTACTGGTGCAATGAAACCAATACTTACACCAAGTCTCATAGACTCGCTTACCAACCGGTTAACTTGTAGCCAAACGGTGACCATGCCCGGGTCACCACTGAGATCAATCCCTCATGAACAACTCCAGGGTTCATGAATCAACACGGAACACATGCATCATAACAATCATTTAATTGGCAAGATTAGTTATAAAAGTTGATCCATGGTGTGACTTACTTCCGAGCTATGCCCATAACCGAGGACGCGGCTATCGACAGATTTAAATACACTCTGCAGAGGTAGCGCACTTTACCCACACTACGGAATCCTGGCCTCGCATTTACCCACACTACGGAATCCTGGCCTCGCACTCCCATACGTGCGGTCCAAAAGATTCTGACAAAACCCTCCCTTTGTCATGACACTCTCCCGGCCACTCTGACCATCTCCCTCTCATGGCCAGGTCTTGGGTGGCCCCGTGTCTACCAAAGACACCAACGGCCACCGTCGTGGCAAAACGGTCCCAAACGGGGACAAGGTACCATAAAACAAAAACGAGCACACAAGGTTATGTCTGCGTACCGTGCCTGGGTATGCATGCCCATAACCTTCCCTCGCGGGAGGCACTAGTGAGAGGCACAACAAAGGGCCGAGTCAAGACCTTCCCACAAGGTAAGCATGGTCGCACTAAACAAAAACCCGATTCAATGGCACCATGATGTGATCAACATCATATTCAAGTTGAACTTAATCAATTTTAACTTTGGTAAAAACTTTTTATCAAATTCATGACTTAATGCAAATAAACATGCAACTACTCGCCACGCAAATCAAACACTCATACTTATGGATCAATTTTTCAACATTAATCTCTTGCCATACTAAAGTACTTCTCTGGTTACCACTCATTTTTATTATCCAGCAATATTTTTTATTAGTTCATGATCTAATTAAAATATCACTAAGTAAAATTACTACCATCTATTTCCATAGCACATATCTAATGTAAAAATCTTACTCTACTTAGCCAAACAATTTTATGCATTCAACCAGTAACATAAAACAAGCATATCCAACAGAATAAAGTTACTACAATTAACCATATTTATTTATCAAATTTTAAATGCAAATAAGATCTCATATTCAAGTAGAAAATCATAGATATTAAAATAACACCATCCGAATGTTGGTGTGGCTTGCCTTAGTGTAGAGGAGGATCACACCCCTCTTGGTTTGCTTCAACACAAGTTTCTCCTTCTGAAAAGATTTTAAAACAAAAAAACAATTATCAAAACCCATTCTAAAAATCACCAGAAATTCTAGACAGCAAGGAAAAATCTATCCTTTGGTTTGCTGCTAGAGCTTTCTGAAACAAAGACAATGCAAAAATAATCAAATCATTTGGACTTATGGTTTAGAAATGGTGGCTGGTCAAAGTTTAGTCAAATTTCTAAATAATATTTGAATTAAGCAAAAAACAAGGGGGGGTGACGTCGAAGGCGTAAATGAGAAATGCGCTTGCACTCATACCGCTTTGGGCGCGAGAGGTGAGACCGACAAGTGGGTCCCGCGCGTGAGGAGACAGAGGGGAGCGTGTTGGGGATCGTTGCAGAAATTCAAAAAAATTGTACGCATCACCAAGATCTATCTATGGAGTTTACTGGCAACGAGAGGGGAGTGCATCTTCATAGCTTTGAAGATCGCGATGCCGAAGCGTTGCAAGAACGCGGTCGGTGGAGACGTACACGAAGATATTTAGATCGCGGCCGAATCCGATCTAAACACCGAACAACGGTGCCTCCGCGTTCAACACACGTGCATCTTGGTGACGTCTCCCGCGCCTTGATCCAGCAAGGAGAGAGGAAGAGGTTGGGGAAGACTTCGTCGAGTAGCAGCACGACGACGTGGTGGTGGTGGAGGAGCGTGGTACTCCGGCAGGGCTTCGCCAAGCTTCACCGGAGAGGAGGAGGAGTTCAGAGAGGGGCAGGGCTGCGTCGGGGATGAGGTACGGCTGCCCTCCCACCCCCTCTCGTTATACAGGGCAAGAGAGAGGGGGGCCGGCCCCCTTAGATCTAATCTGAGGAGGGGGCGGCGGCCAGAGGGAGGTGGCTTGCCCCCAAGCCAAGGGGGCGCCCCCCTTAGGGTTTCCCCCAACCATAGGCGCATGGGCCCTACGGGGCGAAGGCACTCAGCCCACTTAGGGGCTGGTCCCTCTCCATGTACAGCCCATAGGGCCCTCCGGGGCTGGTGGACCCTCCCGATGGACCCCCGGAACCCCTTCGGTAGTCCCGGTACAATACCGGTACTCCCCCGAACTTTTCCGGCAACCGTATGGTGACTTCCCATATATAAATCTTTACCTCCGAACCATTCCGAAACTCCTCGTGATGTCCGAGATCTCATCCGGGACTCCGAACAACATTTGGTAACCACGTACATATATTCCCTATAACCCTAGCGTCATCGAACCTTAAGTGTGTAGACCCTACGGGTTCGCGAACTATGCAGACATGACCGAGACATTTCTCCAGCCAATAACCAACATCGGGATTTGGATACCCATGTTGGCTCCCACATGTTCCACGATGATCTCATCGGATGAACCACAATGTCAAGGATTCAATCAATCCCGTATACGATTCCCTTTGTCTACCGGTATAGTACTTGCCCGAGATTGGATCATCGGTATACCGATACCTTGTTCAATCTCGTTATCGGCAAGTCTCTTTACTCGTTCCGTAACACATCATCCCATGACCAACTCTTTAGTCACATAGAGCGCATTACGATGATGTCTTACCGATTGGGCCCAGAGATACCTCTCCGTCATACGGAGTGACAAATCCCAGTCTCGATTCGTGCCAACCCAATAGATACTTTTGGGGATACCCGTGGTGTACCTTTATATTCACCCAGTTATGTTGTGACGTTTGGCACACTCAAAGTATTCCTACGGTATCCGGGAGTTGCACAATCTCATGGTCTAAGGAAAGGATACTTGACATTGGCAAAGCTTTAGCATACGAACTACACGATCTTGTGCTATGCTTACGATTGGGTCTTGTCGATCCCATCATTCTCCTAATGATGTGATCCCATTATCAATGACATCCAATGTCCATGGTAAGGAAACCGTAACCATCTATTGATCAATGAGCTAGTCAACTAGAGGCTCACTAGGGACATGTTGTGGTCTATGTATTCACACATGCATTACGATTTCCGGACAGTACAATTATAGCATGAACACTAGATAATTATCATGAACAAGGAAATATAATAATAACCATTTTATTATTGCCTATCACTACTGGAATCTGAGTCTTTGCCATCTGCCAGCTCTTTGCCGTCTGCCAGCTGATGGCAAAGAGGTTGTTTGCCGTCTGTCTTGTCAAAGCAGACGGCAAAGAACCAGCTGATGGCAAAGAGGGTCTTTGCCATCTGCCAGATCTTTGCCGTCTGCTGGCAGACGGCAAAGAGGTCTTTGCCATCTGCCAGCAGACGGCAAAGACCAAAGTGGGCCCCATGGGGGTACTGCACTGGCTAGGTCACACCGGCCACTTCTTTGCCGTCTGCTGGCAGATGGCAAAGATTTCTTTGCCATCTGTCAGCAGACAGCAAAGAGGTAAGAGGGGCCCACAGTGTCACGGCGTGGGCGGGCTAACGGTTAGCCTCTTTGCCGTCTGCTGGCAGACGGCAAAGAGGTGGGCTATCTTTTTTTTTCCGGGTCGGACTTATTACGTGCAAATTGCCACCGCCCAGCCCCGCACAGAACCGCCCACGCTCAGCCTCGCACTCGATCCCCTTCCTCCCGCACTCTGTCGCTCCCGTCCGCCGCCGCCGGCCCTCCCATCCGCCGCCGCAGGCCCTCCCGTCCGCCGCAGCCGGCCCTCCCGTCCGCCGCCGCCGGCCCTCCCATCCGCCGCCGCAGGCCCTCCCGTCCGCCGCAGCCGGCCCTCCCGTCCGCCGCCGGCCCTCGGGAGCGTCCCCTCCGTCCAGCCGGCGGAGCCCCACTCCCGTTCGCCGCCGGCCCTCGGACGCGTCCTCTCCCTTGGCCGCGTCCCCTCCGTCCAGCCGGCGGAGCCCCACTCCGGCGGACCTGCTACTCCGAGGCAGGAGGACCCCCGTTCCCCATCTCTTTCTCCTGGCCGTGAGCCACCAAGGTAAGCAGCTCCTGTGATGTTTCCGGTGCTTGATTTACATTGAAAAATAGTAGGACATTAATAATATCAATAGGAAAAATAGATCTTAGAACCTAAGTGATCTTGAGCCTTTTCTTTTCAACATGAAAGCTGAATTGAATCATAGATGCAAGAATAACCTTCAAGTTCCTAAACCATGGCGTGCATGTCATTAGTAATTCAGAACAAATAATAGTCTGGAGTCACATACAATAAGTATAGTAAAACCAATTGATTTGGCATGCATCATTGTAACGTTCATGAGCAAACCAAGGATATGGAGGACCTGAAAAGCAACACAAAAGATGAAGACACATAGCAACAACGGCAGGAGAAGACTACACGCAAATAAATTGTTGCAGTGTCACTGGAACTTACCAGCACGGATAAGATAGCAGTGTTGGATGGACCCAGTCGATAGAAGGCGTATGAAGTAAATCCCTGCATGAAAATGTCCAACCCCAAAGATAAAGTGCCATGTTAGAAATCCCATAATGCGAGGCATGCCAAATTAAATCTAGGTTGTGGGAATTCACCATCTGCCTCCTTGACTTGGGCGTCAAGGTGTCCTCGGTGGTCTTTCCTTGGAGGCACCAGATTACGGATGATTATTTCAGATGTCGTTGTTGTACTCTAAGTTTACTGAAATGAGCGTATTAGTAGGAGAACCTTGAACACCATAGTCTGAAGCTGTCAGTTGTTGCCCGCAAACCCATCACCGACATAAAAAGGACACTATTTTCGCATTATAATCTGGTCTCTAAATAAACCGGGGGACATGGGGGGAGTTGAATCGAGCGCTCCTCCAAGTTGTGGCTCTGATCGGAGGCCCTGCTTGGCGTCGCCACAGAGGTTGCCAGGGATCATATTAATGTCAAGCATACACGGGTGACGGGTACAATACAGCCACGCCGTGATCATTCATCCAAACTCCTGCACACCAAACGCCCCTGAAATTTCAACATGGTAGATAGAACAGAGGGAGGTTATCCCCAAAGAAACTTTGTGATCCCCAAAACAAAAAGACAGCAGGGGAGAGGGAGATTTAGCATGTATGCCTGACGAAGGAGGAAAAGTTGTTGTGCTTCAAGTACTTGGGGGAGGTCCCTGGCGAACTCGGTCGTTGGAGTCCACCATGTTAAACGTCTTCACCAGGAACGACGGTGGTGCCCCAGCCGTAGCCCTCGGAGGCTCCACCGTAGTCGCCGCCGCAACCACCCCGCATTCCATCACCGCGCCCGATCCGTAGGGCGTCATCTCCCACCTGGGAGTCCGGCCCCACGGCACCACAATGGGATTCGACTGGAGAAGTGGGATGGCAACAGATTTCGGTGCTGCGGATTGGATTTGGGATTTGAGATTCTAGGTCTGTTGGTGGTGGCTGGTGGCACCTGTCCCCAAAAACGGCGAGCGCGAACGTCAACGCCGGGAAGTGATAATATCTCTGGCGAGAATCCCGGCGAGCCGCGGACGCGAGCCGAACCGGCGGTGGTGCATAGATGGATCTCAGCCGCCGCGATGTATGATTGAGAGTGTGAGAGGAGAGGAGGAGAGGAGATAGAGGAGAAGAGGATGAGAGGAGAGGAGAGTAGACAAGAGGATGAGCAGAGGAGAGGAGAGGATATAGCATTTTAATTCGTATAGATATAGGTCACCGGAGCGGCGGGGAGGTGTAAAAGGAAAAGAACAAAAAATAAGAAGAAAAAAGAAGAAACAGAAGAAGAGGAGAAGGGGAAGAAAAAAGAAGAAGAAGAAGAAGAAGAAGAAAAAAAAAGGAGAAGAGGAGGAGAAGAAGAAGAAGAAAGAGGAGAGGAGGAGAAGAAGAAGAGGAAGAAGAAGAAGAAGAAGAAGAAGAAAGAAAAGGAAGAGGAAGAGGAAGAAGAAGAAGAAGAAGAAGAAGAAGAAGAAGAAGAAGAAGAAGAAGAAGAAGAAGAAGAAGAAGAAGAAGAAGAAGAAGAAGAAGAACCCTGACACCACACCCTGACCCTGACCCCGACACCCTGATCGACACCCTGATCGACCCCGACATACGACACCCTGACACCCCGATCGACACCTACACCCTGACACCACACCCCGACCCTGCCCCCACACCGACCCCGACGGGGTCATATATTTGTGAATTATGAGTTAGGTCGTATATTTTTTGATTTTGTTATGCAAAACATCATATATATTTGTGTTAATCAGGTGGATTTAAAATGTGCAGTTGTTTCGTCGCTGCGAGGGTGCGGTGTTTGACGACCTCCCCGTGCGTTCGACGAGCTCCGCCCCTGCTTTCCTTGGTGAGCACAAATGACATCTCCTCCCCCCCCTACATTTGCTCTGTTCTGGTCTTCGTGCCAATGAAACTGGCTAGCTATAGGTGTCAGTCATCAGTATGCGTAACCACTATGCGTCTCCCGTTCGAAAGGGTTACATCTATAAATATGCATGCATTTGCATATTTATAATCGTGATTCTTTCGAATTGTCCAACGTTATCCATGGACAGTCCGAGTATGTGTAGATTGGGTTCGTTTTCCTATATGCTCTGCTCCGGATCCGATGCAGAATTTCGTCAGTGCCTCCCTGTTGTTCTCCGGGTACACATCCTCTCTGCTTATTGCCGAGACGTGTATCAGGAGAACAGCGGGGAGGTGCTGCCGAAATTTTGCGTCGGATCCGGAGCAGAGCATGGGAAAACGAACTCAATCTACACATACTGGGGTGGGATTAGGACCTATCTTTACCTATTAGCATGTAGGTTGCATGGACGTAATAGAACTGACAAACTCCATTAACTGATGGATATGGTTTGCTTAATTATGTATATATTTATTGTCTGTCCAATAGGAAGTCAATATGAGTGATCGTGCGTGGATGTACACCGGTTACACTAGTCAGAAAGTTTGGACCGATGAATGGTTAACAAAAACCAAAGAGTTTGTTAGAGCCGCATTTGCTAATGGCCAGAGATTAAGCTGGTGCCCCTGTGTCCGGTGCGACAACTTTAATAAGAGGGACGAGCTTGAAATGAGTAAACACCTGCAGAAGTTTGGTTTTACGCGTGGTTACACGGTCTGGACATTTCATGGTGAGTCTGCCCAACGTGCCAGACCTGAGGTGGTTCGTCGTCGCACCGACGAGCATGGTACCGGGATGGAAGACATGGTGCAAGACTTTGACGATGCTCGGGACTCGGACGAGGAGATGGAGGAATCTGCAAAGGCCTTCACTGAAATGTTGGAGTCCTCAAAACGTCCTCTCCACGAGCACACTGAGCTTTGTCAGCTGGATGCCATCTCACAAATCATGGCTTTGAAGGCTCAGTTCAACTTGGGTAGAGAATGCTACGACGCGATGATGACAGTATTCGGACGATTTCTACCCAAAGGCCATGTGCTACCTGCAAACATGTACCAGTCAGACAAAATCCTTCGTGCTCTTAAGATGCCCTATGAGAAGATACATGCCTGTGAGAAAGGATGTGTCTTATTTAGGCACCAGTATGAGGACTTGAACTATTGTCCCATTTGCGAGTCATCCAGGTATGTTGTGGTAGACAATGGTATGGGTGAGAAGACGCAGACCAAAATAGCCGTTAATGTTCTTCGGTATTTGCCAATTGTACCAAGACTTCGGTATTTGCGACTAATGCAACAATCCTTTCGTATTAAACTTGTAGGCTAATTCAGAGATTATGGATGCCGAATTGAGACAAGTAGCTAATGGTTTTGACTTTAAGGTCCGTTCATTTGACAAATACGACATCAACGGGTATCGCTTTCGTACCTATGGCAAAGAGCTATCTATGGCCGACCGAAAGTCTACAAATTGTTGTGTCTCTGCTATCGGCGAAGGAGGTATCGAGTATTATGGAAGAGTTGAAGCAATTTATGAACTTCAATTCTATGGTGAAAACCCACCAAACGTCGTAGTCTTCAGATGTTATTGGTTCCAGCCGAAGGATACTAGAAGGACTCATGAACATATAGGGCTAGTCGAAATCAAACAAAGCACCCATTTGGATGTTCCCGATGTCTATATTACGGCTCAACAGGCAACCCAAGTTTTCTATCTACCGTGGGCCTGTCAAAGTGATTCAAATCTCAGTGGTTGGGATGTTGTTTATGAAGTGCCGCCACGTGTTAGACCACCTCCCCCCAATGAAGAGGATTATGACCAAGACACATATGACGAAGGAGAATTCTTCCAAGAAACACGTCTTTCCAAAAAGTTTCAAGAACCGCTCAACTGTACCCCTGAACATTGAAGTAGACAGCGATAGTGAATCCGACTTCACCCCTGAGCCGGAACAAGAAGAGCCGGAACAAGAAGAAGTTACTGCTACAGATGACCTTTCAATGCTTGAACAATTACGTAAAGGAGGCCTTCCACATGTTGATGCATTTATTAATGATGATGATGAGCTCATCACTGATAGTGATGATGATGATGCATTTAATGATCCCGGAGCATATATAGACGATTCAGAGTAATATTAGTAATGTCAGGTATTCAATTTTTTATTATGTTCATGATGATGATACTCTTAAATTATATACATAGTATTCATGTCAGTTATTCAATTTTTTTTATGTTATACTAATTTCGTTTACTTTTTGTCATTGCAGGTGTTGACAGGATGGTGGGCAAGGGTCCAGAGCGCTCCGAGCCTCGTGCGAGCGCTCCTGGGAGGGGTGGTTCCATTATTCCAGCCCAGCCCCTCCGGAGAGCGCTGCTAGACAGTATGCAGTCAGCACCGGCGGGTCCTTCTTCTTCGGCCGGCAGAGGTCGAGGGAGGACGAAGAAGGCTGCTAGAGGTGGACGTGGCAGCGGGAGAGGTAGGAAGGCTGCTACGCCTTCCTCGCCGCCACCCCGAGCTGATTCACCCGACCACAGGACCGCTCCGTCTGACGTGGAACCGTCTCGGACTCCGGTCCATGAGCCTCCGGTCGTCGATTCTTCGGCCCACCAGACTCGGGTCGCGGATCCTTCGCCCCACCAGACTGGGGTTGCCGATCCTTCGCGCCACCAGACTCGGGTCGCGGATCCTTCGGCCCACCAGACTCGGGTCGCGGATCCTTCGCCCCACCAGACTGGGGTTGCCGATCCTTCGCGCCACCAGACTCGGGTCGCGGATCCTTCGGCCCACCAGACTCGGGTCGCGGATCCTTCGGCCCACCAGACTCGGGTCGCGGATCCTTCGCCCCACCAGACTGGGGTCGCCGATCCTTCGCGCCACCAGACTCGGG
>LR738710.1:211441656-211518811 GCA_902687465.1 Secale cereale
AAAAGAAGAAGATAAAGAAGAGGGGGAGGAGAGAAAGAAAGAGAAGATAAAATCTTCTTCTTATTTTCCTCTTCTTTATCTTCTTCTTTTCCTCTTCTAGCTATTCTTCTTCTTCTAACTTTCATCTTTCCCAATTTACAGATTTGCTTGAGATGAGGAAGCTTGCATTGATGGACTCATATATTCTCCTTGTGCTTCCTTTTTGTTTATGAAAACATGTTTGGGAACTTCTTATTGTTGGATATGTTGTTGGAAACTTCTTATGTCATATGGATATATGTTGGACTTGAGAAAATATATTGTTGGAAACTTCTTATGTCATATGGATATATGTTGGACTTGAGGAAATATATTGTTGGAAACTTCTTATGTCATATGGATATATGTTGGACTTGAGGAAATATATTGTTGGAAACTTCTTATGTCATATGGATATATATTGGACTTGAGTAAATATATTGTTGGATATGCTTGTTGAGTATATATGTATTATCTGTGTATATCTATGAATTTCTGTCAAATTGAATGAATTCAATTAAAAACAGGGGTTATATAGGCTCTTTGCCGTTTGCCAGCAGTCGGCAAAGAGCTTTGCCGACTGCTAGCAGACGGCAAAGCTCTTTGCCGACAGCAAGCAGTCGGCAAAGAATGCCACGTGGCAGCTCCCTGTTCAACCTGGGAACACTGGTTGCCTATTTGGGCATTTTGCCGACTGCCGGCAGACGGCAAAGAGGCTCAGCTCTTTGCCGACTGCCGGCAGTCGGCAAAGAGGCTAAGGTCTTTGCCGACTGCCGGCAGTCGGCAAAGAGGCTAAGGTCTTTGCCGACGGCCAGCAGACGGCAAAAAAGGCCACGTGGCAGCTTCCCAGTGACTCCTATTTGGCCTCTTTGCCGTCTGCCAGCAGACGGCAAAGACCTTAGCCTCTTTGCCGTCTGCCGGCTGACGGCAAACCACGCCGTTAACCCCTAACGGCTCCCACCTCACCTCACTGCCGTCTACGCTCTTTGCCGTCTGCTGGCCGCAAACGGCTGACGGCAAAGAGCTTTGCCGACTGCTTCTATGAAGCAGACGGCAAAGAAGGCCTTTACCGCCGCTAATTCAGCCGGACTGTTTGCCGACTGCTAGCAGTCGGCAAAGAGCTTTGCCGACTGCCATTCGTGCCTTTGCCGACTGCCATGGCAGTCGGCAAAGAAGCTGATTCCTGTAGTGTATAGGGCATATTTCAAACAGTCTCCCACTTGCACTAGAGTCAATAATATAGTTACATTGTGATGAATCGAACACCCATAGAGTTCTGGTGTTGATCATGTTTTGCTCGTGGAAGAGGTTTAGTCAACGGATCTGCGACATTCAGATCCGTATGCACTATACAAATATCTATGTCTCCGTCTTGAATATAACTTCGAATGGAGTTGAAGCGGCGCTTGATGTGCTTGGTCTTCTTCTGAAACCTGGGCTCCTTCGCAATGGCAATAGCTCCAGTGTTGTCACAGAAGAGTCATCGGGCCCGACGCACTTGGAATAATTCCTAGGTCGGTGATGAACTCCTTCATCCAGACTCCTTCCTGTGCTGCTTCGGAAGTAGCTATGCACTCCGCTTCACATGTAGATGCCACCACGACGCTTTGCTTGCAACTGACCAGCTAGCATCGACGAAACCCTTTTCGACGAGATTTTCGTCACCTCCATAAACGAGAAACATATCCTTAGTCCTTTTCAGGTGCTTCAGGATGTTCTAGAACGCTGTCCAGTGTTCCATTCCGGGATCACTTTGGTACCTCCCCACCAAACTTATGGCAAGGTTCACATCAGGTCTGATACACAGCATGTCATACATAATAGAACCTTTGGCCGAGGCATAGGGGATGACACTCATCTTTTCTCTATCTTCTGCCGAGGTCGGGCATTGAGCTGTGCTCAATCTCATACCTTGCAACACAGGCAAGAACCCTTTCTTGGATTGATCCATATTGAACTTCTTCAATATCTTGTCAAGGTATGTGCTTTGTGAAAGACCAATGAGGCGCCTCGATCTATGTCTATAGATCTTGATGCCTAATATGTAAGCAGCTTCTCCAAGGTCCTTCATTGAAAAACACTTATTCAAGTAGGCCTTTAAGCTTTCCAAGAGTTGTACATCATTTCCCGTCAACAGTATGGCATCCGCATATAATATGAGAAATGCTACAGAGCTCCCACTCACTTTCTTGTAAATATAGGCTTCTACATAAGTCTGTATGAACCCAAACGCTTTGATCATTTCATCAAAGCGAATGTTCCAACTCCGAGATGCTTGCACAAGCCCATAGATGGAGCGCTGGAGCTTGTATACCTTATTAGCATTCTTAGGATCGACCAAACCTTCCGGCTGCATCATATACAATTCTTCCTTAAGGAAGTCGTTAAGGAATGCCGTTTTGACGTCCATTTTCCACATTTCATAATCATATAATGCGGTAATTGCTAACATGCTTCAGACAAACTTCAACATCGCTACAGGAGAGAAAGTCTCATCGTACTCAATTCATTGAACATGTCGTTAACCCTTAGCGACAAGCCGAGCCTTATAGATGGTCACATATCCATCCGCGTCAGTCTTCTTCTTAAAGATCCATTTATTTTCTATGGCTCGCCGATCATTGGGCAAGTCAACCAAAGTCCATACTTTGTTATCATACATGGATCCTATCTCGGATTTCATGGCTTCGAGCCATTTGTTGGAATCCAGGCCCACCATCGCTTCTTCATAGTTTGAAGGTTCACCGTTGTCTAACAACATGATTTCCAGGACAGGGTTGCCGTACCACTCTTGTGAAACCCTGAGACCGGTGCGTCAGGTGTCATCCAGTTATTCGTTGTCAGTGCCTTGTCATTTGCTTGCGTGTTGCATCTTGCCATGTCATCATGTGTGCTTGCATCAGCATGTTTTCAAAACTTGCTTCCGCCCGAGTCCCCTCGTCCTTTCCGTTGTCCGTTCTGAGCCCAGACACACTTGCACGCGCCCGCGGTGCCTCCGAATATTTATTTTGTGAGTGGCCGAAAAACGTTCTCGGAATGGGTTGAAACTTCGCGTGTGGTCTTATTATAGTGTAGGCAGGCCGCCTGCCAAATTTCATCGCGTTCGGCGCTCGTTTGATAGCCCAACAGATATATATAGCGGCACTAGTCGCCGGTTATTTCGTCGGACGTTTTCGGTCTCCGAAAACCCCGCGGGCCTTCCTCTCTCTTCTCTTCCTTAATCCCAAGGCCCTCTGCACAGCCCACTAACCTCCCCTAGGCCCATCCTACCTCACCTCGCGATCGGATCCGTCGGATCGCGATCGGAGGGCTCCAAAACCCCTCCAAACTCCAAACCCTAGCCCTCCTACTATAAATGGACTGCCCCTATTCCATTTTTTGGCCTTCCCCTACCTCCCTCTTCAAATTCCGCGCAGTGCTTCCACCCTCGCCGTGCCGTGCTTCCACCCTCGCTGCGCCGTGCTTCCACCGTTGCCGCGCCGTGCTTCCACCGCCGCTGTCGCCCAGTGCTTCCACCCTCGCCGCGCCGTGCTTCCACCCAGCGCCGCCGCCACCTCTTTTTGCCACTTGGCGCGCCCCCATTGGGCCACATCAGCCGACGCAGCCGCCCGCACCAACCGTAGCGCGCCATGTGGCATCCGCCGCGTCCTCCCGCCGCACTCCACCGCGCGAGGCCCGGCCGCGGCCCGCCCCCGAGCCGATCTGGGCCCGAGCTGCCCCCGCGCCCGCGAGCCGTCGTCCCCGCGTCCGAGCGCTCTGGCCGCCGAGCTCGTCCGCCTCCCGTCGGGACCCTGCCGCCGCCGCGTTTAACCCTCGCCGCCGTCCTCCTGGTCTGCGCCTCCGGCCTCGGATCTCCCCCTCGTCGCCTCACTGCTTGCCTCTGCCGAACCCGAGGTGCTCGCCGGAGTTCCCTGTCGCCGGCGTCCTCCGCCCTCGCCGCCGGTGGCTCCCCCGCCGGATTCGATCGATCCACTGTCACGGCGCCTCGCCCCGCCCTCCTGCCGTCGTTTTGCGCCGCCAGCCTCATCCAGGAGGTCGGGGATGAGATCCCTTCGGACCTGTCGCTGCCAGGCGGGCCCGACCGCCGCCACCGACGGACATGTCCGGGTGGCGACGGACATGTCCGCTTCTCCCCTCTCCTTGACCCTGACGAGTGGGCCCCGAGCCCCAGGCACCGACGGACATGTCCATATAGGCCGGACATGTCCATTTCCCCAAGGTGGTTTTTCTCTCTAAGTCCCAGAAAATTGCATATATTGTTGCATCTTTGCATGATGATAACTTCTTGTGGGTATGTCCAAATTGAGTGTATGATATGTCAAAATGATCGTGGTGATATGCTCTACACTTTGTACCATTGTGCCATGCATGTTTGAGTTCATCTAGATGCTTAAATATCTGTTGCAAGAGTGATATTTGTTATAAACTGCTACTATTAGTTGTTTTCATGCCATGTTTGCAATGTGATAACTTGGTGCATGTTTATCCAAATGATGCAAATGATATGTCCACATGTTCATCATGAGATGCTCTACATGTTGGTTGCTATAGCATGCTTGTTTGAGTTCATATTGCCATGTTTATCTCCTTTGCAAAAGTGCATTCGGCTGTTATGTTCTGAAACTTGTTATGAGATGCTGATTTGAATTGCCCTTTGCTATTGTTGTGTTTGTCCCCTTGTCACATGCCTAGATGTTTTAGAATCTCCATGATGTGCTCTTTGATGTGGTGCATTTAACTTTCCATGATATGCCTTGTGTTGACTTAAACATGCTTGCAAACATGCCATGTTGCTGTTGCTGTTTTAACACTTAGTGAAATTTCACTAAGTCTGGAATCTGTAATATCCTGATGCCATGTTTGCTTGTTGTTCAAGGCAAATCCATGCTAGTTTTGGGGTGACCATTGATGATTCCTTGTTGTATATGTTGTTGTCTATCCATTCATGCCTTCACTTGCTCATTAGACTTGATGTAGCTTATTTACTTCTTGCTCTCAAGTTGCTATAAAATGTTGCTGTCAGGTTTTTAGTGTCATGATCAAAATGTTGTAGCTTGTTGCTATTGATCCATGCCTCCTATGGTGATGCTCCAATGGACTTGTTTGCTGTAGGATATGTCTACTTCATGTCCATGCTTCTTATCACCATGTTTGAGTGCTGTAGCTTATATTTATCATGCTCCAAAGTTGCTATGTGGCTGTTATTTTCAGCTTGTTGTTATATCTTGTTCATGTGTATCTTTTAGCCCGTTGCTCCGTTTTGAGCAAGTCCTATATGAAACTCGTGTGATTTTGCATGTGGATTCATATTATCCTCTTGTTAACATGTTTTGAACTTTCTTGCTTGATGCATATTGTCGTGTTCCTTGTGCTGTATCTCTGTGCTTCCTATGTTGTCTTTCTGTGCATCCTTAGTGCATCTGCAGTGCTTCCTGAGTGCATCAGCCATGCTTCCTGTATAGATTTGTCATGCATCATATCTTGCCATGTATTGCATCATATAGACTTGTGTTGTTTTCTATGCTTCATACCTTTCCATGTAATGCTTCCTGTATATAGACTTGTTGTGCTTCCTATATATAGACTTGTTTGCATCATACTTGCTTAAGCACATTGCCATGTTTCCTGTGTTGTTTTCTGTGCTTCCTACCTTGCCATGTTATGCTTCCTGTTTAGTCTTGTCATGCATCATACCTTGCCATGTATTGCATCATATATAAACTTGTGCTGTTTTGCTGTGCTTCCTACCTTGCCATGTTTTGCTTCCTGTGTAGACTTTCTGTGCATCATATGTAGACTTGTTTTGCATCATACTTCCTTGAGCATATTGTCATGTCTCGTGTGGATTGTTTACCGTGTTGCTTGCTTCTTCTCGTTAGTGCTTGTTCCGTTGCGTTCGTGAGGTTTCGTTCATCTACCCGTGGTTCTTCTTCAAGGCTTCGTCTCCGTCTTCTTCACGGAACCGTTCTTCTTCCTTGTGGGATTTCAGGCAAGATGACCATACCCTTGGATACCATTACTATCTTTGCCATGCTTAGTTGTCTCGATGCTATCGTTACATGTCGCGCTACCCATCATTATTGTCAGCCTCTCCTTGTTGCCATGAAACCCCTAACCTTTGAAACCTTCCTAACAAAACCATTGTTTGGCTATGTTACCCGCTTGCTCAGCCTTCTTATAGCGTTGTTAGTTGCAGGTGAAGATGAAGTTCGTTCCAGGAGGGAACTTGTTGTTGGAATATCACAATATCTATTATTATTATTAACACACCTATATACTGGGCATGGGTGGAAGGCTTGGCCTTTTGCTCGGTGTTTTGTTCCACTCATGCCACCTTAGGCGCCGATAAACCGGCATTATGTTCCTTGATTTTGCGTTCGTTACACGATGGGTATATGGGGACCCCTTGACAGTTCGTCTTTGAATAAAATTCCTCCAACAAGGCCCAACATTGGTTTTAATTTGCTCATAATAACAACTTAATTAATTAATTAAATTGCATAGGGAGTTAGCGCTACCCGAGGATTCTTTCTACATAGTAGGGGGGGCCATTGCTGATGGTGTTGGTCCCAAACGGGGGTTCTGCGGGGCCACCACGGGGAAACTCGAGGATTGGTTTTACTCGTACTATCACCCATCCGGTCGTGGCCTGAGACGAGATACACGCGGCTACTATCAGGGTGTCGACACACCGGGAGGTCTTGCTGGACTTGTTTTACCATTGTCGAAATGTATTGTGCACCGGGATGCCGAGCCTGATCGGATTTCCCTAAGATAAGGGGTGATGATATTATATTTATCACTTCAGCTAATCGTGAGAGCTTGTGATGGGCTAAGTTGGGACACCCCTGCAGGGTTATGATCTTTCGAAAGCCGTGCCCACGGTTATGTGGCAGATTGGAATTTGTTGATGTCCGGTTGTAGAAAACTTGACAGAGGATCCGAAGTAAAACACACAACTGTGTGAGTAACCGTGACTGTCTATTTTCACTTTGAGAAGAGAACATGGAGGGGTTATGTTTGACTCGTATGTAGTTCAGGATCTTTAGCGATCACTACTAGTTGCGACCGTTTGCGTAGATGCTCATCTTATTCTTGTACTCGTAAGTTAGCCACCATATATTGCTTAGCCGCTGCTGCAACCTCACCACTTTACCTCTTCCTACCTATTAAGCTTTGATAATCTTGTTACCCATGGTTATGGGATTGCTGAGTCCTCGTGACTCACAGATACTACAACAACAGTTGCAGGTGCAGGTTTCCGATGACTTGACGTGAGAGCGTTGATCGTTGTTTGGAGTTCGTTCTTCTTCTTCTTCTTCTTCTTTAGTCTTGGGTTAGGTTCCGGGTCGGCAGCCTGGGATAGCAGATGGATGTCTTGTGCTTTTCATGTTTGTATCCGTAGTCGGATACTTTGTTTTGAGGTTGTTGTATTCATGTGACTTGTATGTTTTGTTGTATCCCCATGTATGTATGTAACGGTACGATGTAATGATGTCGATCTTGCTAAGCGCCCGAAATGCGGTTGTGCCCCAATCACGTAAGTGTCACGTGATCGGGATAGAATCGCATCTTGGGCCTGGCAACTCTTGTGCGGAACTTGTCCTTGTGGACCTACGAAGTTCAGCAGCAACTTGATCCGAAGCTTCATGATCATCATCATTAACTTCCTCTCTAGTCGGTGCAGGCACCACAGAAACATCTTCCTACACTGCGCTACTTTCCTATTCAAGAGGGGTTACAACATTCCCTCATCAAGTTCTACTTTCCTCCCATTTACTTCTTTCGAGAGAAACTCTTTCTCCCGGAAGGACCCATTCTTGTCAACAAAGTCCTTGCCTTCGGATCTGAGGTAGAAGGTATATCCAATAGTTTCCTTAGGGTATCCTATGAAGACGCATTTTTTTGATTTGGGTTCGAGCTTTTCAGGTTGAAGTTTCTTGGCATACGCATCGCTTCCCCAAACTTTTAGAAATAACAACTTAGGTTTCTTCCCAAACCATATTTCATACAGTGTCGTCTCAACGGATTTAGACGGTGCCCTATTTAAAGTGAATGTGGCAGTTTCTAAAGCATAACCCCAAAATGATAGCGGTAAGTCGGTAAGAGACATCATAGATCGCACCATGTCCAACAGAGTATGATTACGATGTTCGAACACACCGTTACGTTGAGGTATTCCAGGCGGTGTCAGTTGTGAAATAATTCCACATTTCCTTAGGTGCGTGCCAAATTCGTGACTTAAATATTCTCCTCCACGATCTGATCGTAAGAACTTTATTTTTCTATCACGTTGATTCTCAACCTCATTCCGAAATTCCTTGAACTTTTCAAAGGTCTCCAACTTGTGTTTCATTAGGTAGACATACCCATATCTACTTAAGACATCAGTGAGGGTGAGAACATAACAATAACCACCGCGAGCTTCAACACTCATTGGACCGCACACATCAGTATGTATGATTTCCAACAAGTTGGTTGCTCGCTCCATTCTTCCGGAGAACGGAGTCTTGGTCATCATGCCCAAAAGGCATGCTTCACACGTGTCAAATGATTCATAATCAAGAGACTCCAAAAGTCCATCTGCATGGAGCTTCTTCATACGTTTGACAACAATATGACCAAGGTGGCAGTGCCACAAGTATGTGGGACTATCATTATCAACCTTACATCTTTTGGCATTCACACTATGAATATGTGTAACATCACGTTTGAGATTCAATAAGAATAAACCATTGACCAGGGGGGCATGACCATAAAACATTTCTCTCATATAAATAGAACAACCGTTATTCTCAGATTTAACTGAGTAGCCATCTCGCATTAAACGAGATCCAGATACAATGTTCATGCTCAAAGCTGGTACTAAATAACAATTATTGAGGTTTAAAACTAACCCCGAAGGTAGATGTAGAGGCAGTGTGCCGACGGCGATCACATCGACCTTGGAACCATTCCCAACGCGCATCGTCACCTCGTCCTTCGCCAGTCTCCGCTTATTCCGCAGCTCCTGCTTTGAGTTACAAATGTGAGCAACTACACCTGTATCAAATACCCAGGAGCTACTATGAGCACTGGTAATGTACACATCAATAACATGCATATGACATATACCATTGACGTTGCGGGCCTTCTTATCTGCTAAGTATTTGGGCCAATTCTGCTTAAAGTAACCCGTTCCCTTGCAATAAAAGCACTCAGTCTCAGGCTTGGGTACATTCTTTGGCTTCTTCCCGGCAAGTGGCTTACCGGGCACGGCAACTCCTTTGCCGTCCTTCTTGAAGTTCTTCTTAATCTTACCTTTCTTGAACTTAGTGGTTTTATTCACCATCAACACTTGATGTTCTTTCTTGATTTCCACCTCCGCTGATTTCAGCATTGAATATACCACGGGAATGGACTTCTCCATCCCTTGTATATTGAAATTCATCACAAGGCTCTTGTAGCTAGGTGGGAGCAACTGAAGGATTCTGTCAACGACCACGTCATCTAGGAGATTAACTCCCAGCTGAGACAAGCGATTATGCAACCCAGACATTTTGAGTATATGCTCGCTGACAGAACTATTCTCTTCCATCTTACAACTGTAGAACTTGTCGGAGACTTCATATCTCTTGACCCGGGCATGAGCTTGGAATACCATTTTCAGCTCTAGGAACATCTCATATGCTCTGTGTTGCTCAAAACGCTTTTGGAGCCCCGATTCTAAGCTGTAAAGCAAGCCGCACTAAACTAGGGACTAATCATCACTACGTGACTGCCAGGCATTCATAACGTATTGAGTTGCTGGGAAAACGGGTGCATCACCTAGCGGTGCTTCAAGGACATATACTTTCTTGGCAGCTATGAGGATGATCATGAAGTTACGGACCCAATCCGTATAGTTGCTACCATCATCTTTCAACTTGGTTTTCTCTAGGAATGCGTTGAAGTTGAGGGCACCATAAGTGTGGGCCATTTGATCTACAAGACATATTGTAAAGATTTTAGTCTATGTTCCTGACAATTAAGTTGATCTAAACAAATTTAATGAACTCCAACTCTGATAGACATCACTCTAGTCATCTAAGTGATACATGATCCGAATCGACTAGGCCGTGTCCGATCATCACATGAGACGGACTAGTCATCAACGGTGAACATCTTCATGTTGATCGTATCTTCTATACGACTCATGTTCGACCTTTTGGTCTTCCGTGTTCCGAGGCCATGTCTGTACATGCTAGGCTCGTCAAGTCAACCCCAAGTGTATTGCGTGTGTAAATCTGGGTTACACCCGTTGTATGCGAACGTAAGAGCCTATCACACCCGATCATCACATGGTTCTTCGGAACAACGAACCTTAGCAACGGTGCATAGTTAGGGGGAACACAATTCTTGAAATTTTAGTGAGAGATCATCTTATTTATGCTAAACATCACATGCAATCAAATAGGGACATGATATGGCCAATATCACTTTTCTCCTTTTGATCTCCATCTTCGGGGCTCCATGATAATCACCGTCACCGGCATGACACTATGATCTCCATCATTATGATCTCCATCATCGTGTCTTCATGAAGTTGTCTCGCCAAACGTTACTTCTACGACTATGGCTAACGGTTAGCAATAAAGTAATGTAATTACATGGCGTTTTCAATGACACGCAGGTCATACAATAAAATAAGACAACTCATATGGTTCCTGACGGTTGTCATACTCACCGACATGCAAGTCATGATTCCTATTACAAGAACATGATCAATCTCATACATCACATATATCATTCATCACATCCTTTTTGGCCATATCACATCACACGGCACATGCTACAAGAACAAGTTAGACGTCCTCTAATTGTTGTTGCAAGTTTTTTTTACATGGCTGCTATAGGTTTCTAGCAAGAACGTTTCTTACCTACGCTAAAACCACAACGTAATTTGCCAATTACTATTTACCCTTCATAAGGACCCTTTTCATCGAATCCAATCCGACTAAAGTGGGAGAGACACACACTCGCTAGCCACCTTATGCGGCTAGTGCATGTCAGTCGGCGGAACCTGTCTCACGTAAGCGTACGTGTAAGGTTGGTCCGGGCCGCTTCATCCCACGATGCCGCCGAATCAAGATAAGACTAGTAGCGGCAAGTAAATTGACAAAATCTACGCCCACGACAATCTTGTGTTCTACTCGTGCATAGTAACTATGTATAGACCTAGCTCATGATGCCACTGTTGGGGATCGTTGCAGAAATTCAAAAATATTCTACGCATCACCAAGATCTATCTATGGACTTTGCTAGCAACGAGAGGGGAGTGCATCTTCATACTTTTGAAGACCGCGATGTGGAAGCGTTGCAAGAACGCGGTCGGTGGAGTCTTACACGAAGCGATTCAGATCGGCCGAATCCGATCCAAACATCGAACAATGATACCTCCGAGTTCAACACACATGTAGCCCGGTGACGTCTCCCGCGCCTTGATCCAGCAAGGAGAGAGGGAGAGGTTGGGGAAGACTCCGTCCAGCAGCAGCACGATAGCGTGGTGGTGGTGGAGGAGCGTGGCACTCCAGCAGGGCTTCGCCAAGCTTCACCGGAGAGGAGGAGGAGTTGAGAGAGGGGGAGGGCTGTGCCAGGGATGAGGTGCGTCTGCCCTCCCACCCCCTCTCTTTATATAGGGGCAAGGGAGAGGGGGGCCGGCCCCCTCAGATCTAATCTGAGGAGGGGGTGGCGGCCAGAGGGAGGTGGCTTGCCCCCCCAAGCCAAGGGGGCGCCCCCCCTTAGGGTTTCCCCCAACCCTAGGTGCATGGGCCGTAGGGGTGAAGGCGCGCAACCCACTTAGGGGCTGGTCCCTCTCCATATACAGCCCATAGGGCCCTCCGGGGCAGGTGGACTCTCCCGATGGACCCCGGGAACCCCTTCGGTGGTCCCGGTACATTACCGGTACTCCCCTGAACTTTTCTGGCGACCGTATGGTGACTTCCCATATATAAATATTTACCGCCGGACCATTCTGGAACTCCTCATGACATCCGGGATCTCATCTAGGACTCCGAACAACATTCGGTAACCACGTACATATATTCCCTATAACCCTAGCGTCATCGAACCTTAGGTGTGTAGACCCTACGGGTTCGGGAACAATGCAGACATGACCGAGAAATTTCTCCGGCCAATAACCAACAGCGGGACCTAGATACCCTTGTTGGCTCCCACATGTTCCACGATGATCTCATCGGATGAACCACGATGTCAATTATTCAATCAATCCCGTATACGATTCCCTTTGTCTACCGGTAGAGTACCTGTCCGAGATTCGATCATCGGTATACCGACACCTTGTTCAATCTCGTTACCGGCAAGTCTCTTTACTCGTTCCGTAATACATCATCCCGTGACCAACTCTTTTGTCACATAGAGCTCATTATGATGATGTCTTACCGATTGGGCCCAGAGATACCTCTCCGTCATACGGAGTGACAAATCCCAGTCTCGATTCGTGCCAACCCAATAGATACTTTTGGGGATACCCGTGGTGTACCTTTATAGCCACCCAGTTATGTTGTGACGTTTGGAACACTCAAAGTATTCCTAAGGTATCCGGGAGTTGCACAATCTCATAGTCTAAGGAAAGGATACTTGACATTGGAAAAGCTTTAGCATACGAACTACACGATCTTGTGCTATGCTTACGATTGGGTCTTGTCCATCCCATCATTCTCCTAATGATGTGATCCCATTATCAATGACATCCAGTGTCCATGGTAAGGAAACTGTAACCATCTATTGATCAACGAGCTAGTCAACTAGAGGCTCACTAGGGACATGTTGTGGTCTATGTACTCACACCTGCATTATGATTTCCGGACAATACAATTATAGCATGAACACTAGACAATTATCATGAACAACGAAATATAATAATAACCATTTTATTATTGCCTCTAGGGCATATTTCCAATAGAGCGCTTGATCAAGGAGAGGCGGGGCTTCGTCAGAGCTCACGCCGGCGACGAGGGGGTTTGGGGCAAGGCTAGAGGGATAGGATTTAAGCGGGGCTCGTGGCGCACCTGCCTCTACCTTTAGCTTGGCGTGGGGTGGACGAAGCAGCTCGCGGTCAGGATTGCGAGCTAAGATGGTGGACGGAGATCGCCGGAGAGGTTGAAGACGATGGCTAGAGGCGACTCTGAGGGCTCTGCGGTGGCCAGGGAGCACCAACAGCCTCCCAATGCCCTGCCAGAGCACTTGTTTGAGCTCGAGAGGAACTGGAGCGCGGTGGCTAGACTGCAGAGGTCGCCGGAGTCCTCGGGTCGGGGCGACGGCCAGAGGCCTGCCCGACCGAGCTGTGGCCCGTCTACGTGCTGGTGGGAACGGTGTGGAGTGGTGAATGACTAGGAAGTGAGGAGGGGTTGCTATGTATAGTCGGAGCAAGAGTGGGGGATGTGTCGCCCCTGGAGCACTCTGGACATGCGGCGAACGGCAACGAGAAGCTCCAAGACGAGGGGGCAAACACTCAGTGTCGATGCAGAAGCTTGCCCACCCTCGCGGACGAGCACATGAGGCGGTGGGTGAAATGGAGAAGCGCACAAGGGCACTGTGGCATTTTGGCCACGACATGCCCGTGCTCGCTGCGGTGGCTCCGGTGTCGCCGAGCGCCATGGAGCGGTCAACGGTGATGGGTCGGGGGTGGTGGCATGGTGCATCAGTCGTCGGCGAGCTCTGGAACGAGCACGCGTGAAACAGAGAAGAAGGCGCCAGCCAGAGCACATCGAACGCATGCTAGGCACCGTGTCCTCACGCGGTCACTGCCCTGGCATGGGCAAGACGAGGCCTAGGTGTTGTCAAACCATGTCTATGCGTTCGTCAATGCAGTGTTTAGTCTAGGAGGGGTGATGGCTCATGCCCAGGCTGACCAGATGTGACTTAACCATGTTGGCAAGTTTCTGACCAGAAACATGGTCGCCAAGTTAAGCAATCTTCTGGAAGGCCATTAGGGCTGATCTCCTGGTGCTTAGGCTTACTTAGGAGGGTGTTTAAGCTCAAGAAAGTTCAAGGCCAAAAGCTCAAGGACAAATGCACTTGCTGTACAAAGTGCATTTCTGGTCCAGAATGGAAATGATTTTCTAGAGCAAAAATATCACAAAAAGTGATGCAATATTTTTGCATGGGAAGGTGTGCCAAGGTTCTAAAAATATTCAAGAATTATCTCAGGATTTTTGGAGCAAGAAAAATGAGGGTTGCTTTGGAGCACTAGCCTCCAAGGTAGGTTTAAGATTGGAAAATGAATATTTTTTCCTTTATGAAAAATATTCCTAGGACGATCCTAGGTTTTTATCAGAGAAGCAAAGTTGAAAGAGGAGTAGATAGGACACTTGGTTGAAAATCAAGGTTATGACGAAGTGACAAGTTCATCTGAAATGATTCCCAAAACCCAAATCAAAGTGGGGCAGACCGGTAACATGGAGAAGGCAAGTCCGAAAAAAGAGAGAGGACAAAAATACAGGCTGTCACAAACCTCCCCCACTTAGGATGAATCTCGTCCTCGAGATTCGGTTGCTTGGGAAAACCATTCTCGGTATGCAGTCCTTAAAAATTTATCTCTTTCCCATGTTTCTTGTTCCTCGGTGTGATATTCCCACTGAACTTTGTAAAACCTTATTTCTTTGCTGCGGGCGACCCTGTCTGTCGGATCCAAAATCCTGATTGGCTTTTCCTCATATGTCAAATCCTTAGCCAATTTTATTTCTGCCATATCAGTCCTTTTCTCCGGTAACGAAATGCATCCTCTCAGCTGTGAGATATGAAACACGTTGTGCATTTCTGATAGTTCTGGTGGCAATTCCAACTGATATGCCACTGCTCCGACTTTGGCCATGACCGGAAACGGACCAATGTATCGGGGAGCAAATTTTCCGTGGGTCTGAAACCTCTTGACTCCATTCATAGGGGTGACTCGGAGATATACGTGTTCTCCGGGTTTGAAGCCGAGCTGGCGGTGTTTGGCATCATAGTAGCTCTTCTGTCGTGATTTGTCCAGCTGTAGTCTGTCTCGGATTTCTTTGAGTTGCTTCTCTGCTTCAAGCATTAAATCAGTCTTGAAAATACGGCTGTCTCCGATTTGAGACCAGTTTAATGGAGTGCGGCATTTCCGGCCATATAGGGCTTCATAAGGTGACATCTTTAAGCTGGTCTGGAAACTGTTGTTGAAGGAAAACTCGGCGTAAGGCAGACAGTTTTCCCACTTGGTTTCTTGGGCCAACACACAGGCTCGGAGCATATCTTCGAGTATTTGATTTACTCGCTTAGTTTTCCCATCTATCTGAGGATGATAAGCCGTGCTGTATTTCAGAGCCATCCCCAAGGCTTGATGTAGTCGGGACCAAAATGCGGAGGTGAAGAGAGATCTCCTGTCGGACGTGATAGTCTTGGGTACTCCATGCAGACTGACAATTCTCTATACATATAGTTGCGCAAGTTGATTTGCACAGTAGGTGGTCCGTATAGGAAGGTAGTGGGCCACCTTGGTTAGGGTGTCCACTATGACCCATATGGCGTCATTTCCTCGGTGAGACCTTGGTAGTCCAGTGATGAAATCCATGCAGATATCGTCCCATTTCCATTGGGACACTGGCAGAGGTTGGAGGAGTCCGGCGGGTTTTTGGTGTCCTGCCTATACCTTGTTGCAGGTATCGCAACATGCCACAAAGTACGCGATGTCTTTCTTCATTCTGTCCCACTAGAATACCTGACGAAGGTCTTCATACATCTTGGTACCACCTGGGTGAATGGAGTATGGCGCTTCATGTGCTTCTGCCAATATTTTCCGATTCAGGCCTTCAAGCTTGGGTAAGCAAATCCTTCCTCAAAACCTTAGCGTACCTTGTTGATCCCTAGAAAAATCCGGTGCATGCCCTTTGTGCATCTTCTGGACATATATTCTCAATAGCGTATCATTTTCCTGAGCATTGTGGATTTCTTCTTCAAGAGTAGGGGCGACTTCCAACAAATTGGCAAGACGGGCATCAATGATCACCAAATTGAGTTGAGTGATTTCTTTAATAAGCTTAGGAGGCAATAAATCCATGAGAGCGCTAAGGTTGGCTGGTTTGCGGCTGAGGGCATCGGCCACCATTTTAGCTTTTCCCGGGTGATAGTTTATTCTGAGGTCGTAATCCTTAACCAACTCAAGCCATCTTCGCTATCGAAGGCTCAAGTCGGGTTGGGTGAATATATACTTGAGACTCTTGTGGTCGCTAAATATTTGACACCTCTTTCGAATCAGATAGTGCCTCCAAATCTTCAAAGCATGCACCACTGCAGCCAATTCCAAATCATGAGTAGGATAGTTTCCTTCGTGTTGCCGCAGTTGTCGGGATGCATAGGCCACAACTTTCCATCTTGCATAAGCACGCATCCCAATCGTTTTCTGGATGCGTCGTAGTAGACATCAAAACTGCGGTAAAAGTATGGAAGTGTCAATACCGGAGCTGATGTTAGCCGGATTTTTTACTCATTGAAGCTCCTTTCGCAGTCCTTAGTCCATTCAAACTTCTTATCCTTCTTGAGGAGCTCAGTCATTGGCTTGGCGATCTTGGAGAATCTATAAATGAAACGGTGATAATATCCGGCTAGTCCAAGGAAACTCCGGATTTCTGAGACTGTTATGGGTGCAGACCAATCAAGTACATCCTTCACCTTGCTTGGGTCCACTGAAATTCCTTCCGCCGAGAGGACATGCCGGAGGAATCCCACTTGCTGGAGCCAAAATTCACATTTGCTGAACTTGGCATAAAGCTGATGGTCACGTAGCCTTTGCAAAACTGCTCGTACATGCTCCTTATGTTCTTCCTTGCTCTTTTAGTAAATGAGGATGTCCTCAATGAACACCACCACAAATTTGTCCCAGAAATCCATAAACACCTTGTTCATCATATGCATGAAGAAGGCTGGGGCGTTGGTGAGGCGAAGGACATAACGGTGTATTAATAAAGACCGTACCGGGTGGTGAACGTGGTCTTAGGAATATCCTCCTTCTTTATCTTGAGCTGATGATATCCGGCCCTCAAATCAATTTTTGAGAATACTTTGGCCCCACTAAGTAGATCGAATAGATCGTCAATCATTGGTAGTGGATACTTGTTTTTGATGGTGACGTCATTCAGCTGTCGGTAGTCCACGCACATTCGTAGGCTGCCATCCTTTTTGTCCACGAAGATCGCTGGGGATCCCCATGGTGAAGAGCTTGGGCGCATGTATCCTTTTTGTGGCATCTCATCTAGTTGTTTCTTCAGTTCCACCAATTCTGATGAAGGCATCCAATAATATTTCTTGTGTATCGGAGTGGTTCCAGGCACCAATTCGATTGCAAATTCCAATTCTCTGCCGGGTGGCATGCCTAGCAATTCTTCAGGAAATACATCTGGATACTCACTGACCATTGGAATTAATTCCACTTCTTCTGGCCCGGCGGTGAAAACCATATCCTTGCTGGGTATGCGCTTGAGGGCATAAAAACTTGTGATGCGAACTTCCATATTTTTCATGGTAACTTCTCTGGTCGCACAGTTGATCCACACTTGGTATTGAGTTAACCAATTCATGCCTAGAATAATATCCAACTTGTTGGAGTCGAGGATAATCAGGGATGTTGGGAACTTGACGCCCTTGAAGTCAATTACTAAATTACGGCAGACGAGATTGCTTCTGAGCAGGGATCCCGGGGATTGTACCAGCATGCGTTTTCCCAAAACCGAGCAAGGAAAATTCTTTTGGGCAGCAAAACTGTGAGAAATAAAAGAGTGGGAAGCCCCAGAGTCAAATAAAATTATAGCGGGTATGTCATTAACAAGAAACATACCAATGATGACTTCTGGGTCCCCATGGGCTTCGTTTGCGGAGATGTGACGAATTTGCCCCTGGGTCATATCTGGAGCGGAATACGGCTCCATGTAGTTGACTCGCGGATGGAATGGAGCGGCTTGCTTGTTGTTCTTGGGGCCCTATCTGGTGTAATGTCTGGTTTATCCACAGCTGAAGCAGCAATTGTTGCGCTGACAATCTTCATGCACTGGACTGGCCACGACATTCTTGACTTGAGTGTTGTTCTGGTTGACATTCTGCTGCCAGTTGGGTTTGTACTCAACCTGAGTCTGTTGCCAAGTACGAGCTTTCGGAATCTGTTGCATATCCTTCTTCGGCTTGAATTTGCGCTTGTGGTCATTAATAGTTGGCTTGACGTCGTGTAGGAGCTTGTGTTCCTTTGCTGCATTGAGGGCCTTGTTCACCAAAGTCATGAAGTCGGGAAAATCAAACATGCCGAGTGTGCACCTGAGATGCTGATTTAGTCCCCCAAGAAATCTGTCGATCTTCCGTTCTTCTATGGCCACATCATAGAGTGAGTACCGGGCCAAATGGTTGAATTTAGGTCCTCATTGACTGTCATGCTGCCTTGATTGAGGGCGAGGAATTTGCTCTGCTTGATTTTTATAATCCCGATGGGAATATAATACTTGCGAAATGATCCTTGAATCTATTCCAAGAAATTTCCTCGTCCGCGGGCCATATGTCCTTAGTATTATCCCACCATATCGCGGCAGCTCCTTCGAGATAATGCGTTGCAAAGGGAACCTAGTCTCCTTCTTCGGTGCGAGCAATTTCTAGCTTCCTATCAATAGTCCTTAACCAGTCATCAGCGTCCAATGGATCAATGGCTTGGCTGAAACTGGGAGGCTTGGTTCGTTGAAAATCGGACAGCTTGGAGTGATGGCCATTATGATTTCCATTCTGGCCAACCATGACTTGCGCACTTTTTAGTATTTCCAGCAAATCGTTGCTCCTTCTTTCTTCAAACATTCTCAGGATTTTCTCACTGGAAGGTGGATGAGGCAGCCGAGACGAAGGTGGCTGGTATGGCTCGGGGGAATGTCCTGCCTGCTTCACGGAGCGGCGTACAGGGACATCCTCACAAGCCTGGCTACTGCTACCTCCACGCGTCATCCTATTATTTGTTTTCCCAATACGTAGCAACCGTGATGAGAAAATCTAAAATGGGAGGAAAGCCATTGACAAATCCTAGTAAAGAACCGCGAGAGAAAACCAAAACGAATAAAACGTTCCAACATAATTATACATAGACTCAGCATGAAAGTAAACATCACAACGGTTCTACTACCCTCATACATGAAACTAAGCATCATGACACATGCGGTTACACCCATACATCATACATATTACTAGAGCCATACTCGAACGATCTACTGCTCGGACTGTGCTACTGCGGGCTCCTCTCCTGAGCCGGACCCCGATCCTGAACTGATAGCGGAGACCTCCGGGTTAAGAGAGACACGATGGCGCTGACTCGAGGGCTCACCCTCAGGGGCGGGCGCGAGATCAGAATTAAGCATGGGCTGCAGGAGTAGCGGTAAGGGATGACCACGTAGTAGGAGCACTGCGAGGGGTCACCGTCAGAGGGTTAACGGTACCCTACGAAGTCACCGGGGGAACGGAGACGGAAGAAACTAGAGTGGTGTAGATGACAGTGGGAAGAGGGTTGCTGGTGCGAGCAGCAGAGAGAGCTGCCCGGGTGCATGCTAGTTCCTAAGCATATCGTAGTTCAGGAGGTAACTGGCAATGATATAACCAGAAAGGTGGCTAGTGGGACAATCGCATGTAGGATTAACCACAGGAAAGCGGATACGCCCATTCTCGTGCATAGATGGGTAAAATACAAGACATGGGTGGCTGTGCATGCGAACCTCATTGTAGCACAAGTCTACAAGAGCTTCGAGTGCAGCAAACTAAACCGCCTGAGATGGCGTAGAAGCGAGACCACGCTTAGTGGAACGAGTGTAAGCGCCGAAAGGGGTACTGTGGTGTAGAGTGAGTTCAGCATAACACTCATATACTGCCCCGGCCAGATGCTCCCGATACACACGATACTCTGGATCAGCACCCTCTGGATAGAGTCGTCGCCACACATTCTGAAGCAGGTGCGGTGATGTGTTCGGAGCTGGCTCAGGATGGTACAGGATCGGTACTGGAGCCATCTACACTCACAAACCAAATGGTTAGAGATCACAACAAATAATCATGCATGCAATCAAGCAACCAATTTCTATGACTACCGGCATTCAAACGAGGCTACCTACCATTCAACTAACGGTCTAGCGTGTCCTACGATTAGCGCGGCTCTGATACCAAGCATTGTTGCACCCCGGCTTAGAGCAACCAGTTTACTTTGCAATGCCAGCCCAGAGATCTCGTCTTCTGGCAGTACACAACAACATGGTACAGAAACAACCGCTTTATTGATGCTAACGGAATTACATAGGTTTGATATTACATCAAGATTCCAGGCTAGGCGGCACACACGGTGCTGCCGGACAGTATGTACATTATTTAATGAACATGACGGGGCCTCGATCACGCCAACTACACGGCAGCGCAAGAACGACGAAGCGGAACTCCATAGCGCAAGGACACCAACGTGGACACAGCCTAGACGCGAGGTGCACTTCGATGCGAATTGACTTTCCTGAAAGCTGGCATAACACGCAAGGTCAGTACATTGAATGTACTTGCAAGCTCACAACAAACATAAGCATGATGACGGACAATATCCAGACAATTAATTAGATTAATACAATGCAGAAACTACTACTAGTGCAATGAAGCCAATACTTACACCGAGTCTCACGGACTCGCTTACCAATAGGTTAACTTGTAGCCAAACGGTGACCATACCCGGGTCACAACTCAGATCAATCCCTCATGATCAACTCCAGGGTTCATGAATCAACTCGGAACACATGCATCGTAACAATCATTTAATTGGCAAGATTAGTTAAAAAAGTTCATCCATGGTGTGACTTACTTTTGAGCTATGCCCATAACCGAGGACGTGGATATCGATAGATTTAAATACACTCTGCAGAGGTAGCGCACTTTACCCACACTACGGAATCCTGGCCTCGCACTCCCATATGTGCGGTCCAAAAGATTCCGACGAAACCCTTCATTTGTCATGACACTCTCCCGGCCACTCCGACCATCTCCCTCTCAGGGCCAGGTCTTGGGTGGCCCCGTGTCTACCAAAGACACCAACGGCCACCGTCGTGGCAAAACGGTCCCAAACGGGGACAAGGTACCATAAAAAAAATGAGCACACAAGGTTATGTTTGTGTACAGGGCCAGGGTATGCATGTCCATAACCTTCCCTCGCGGGAGGCATCGGTGAGAGGCACAATAAAGAGCCGAGTCAAGACCTTCCCACAAGGAAAGCGTGGTCGCACAAAATAAAAACCCGATTTAGTGGCACCATGATGTGATCAACATCATATTCAAGTTGAACTTAATCAAGTTTAACATTGGTAATTTTTTTTATCAAAATCATGACATAATGCAAATAAACATGCAACTACTCGCCACGCAAAGCAAACACTCAAGTTATGGATCAAACTTTTCAACATTAATCTCTTGCCATACTAAAGTTCTTCTCTGGTTACAACTCTTTTTTATTATCCAGCAATATTTTTTATTAGTTCATGATCTAATGAAAATATCAGTAAGTAAAATAACTACCATATATTTCCATAGCACATATCTAATGTAAAAATCTTACTCTACTTAGCCAAACAATTTTATGCATTCAACCAGTAACATAAAACAAGCATATCCAACAGATTAAAGTTGCTACAATTAACCAAATTTATTTGTAAAATTTTAAATGCAAATAAGATCTCATATTCAAGTTGAAAATCATAGATATTGAAATAACACCATCCAAATGCTGGTGTGGTTTGCCTTAGTGTAGAGGAGGATCACTCCCCTCTTGGTTTGCTTAAAGACAAGTTTCTCCTTCTGAAAAGATTTTAAAACCACAAAAACAATTATCAAAACCCATTCTTAAACTCCCCAGAAATTCTAGACAGCAAGGAAAAATCCACCCTTTGGTGCGCTGCTAGAGCTTTCTGAAACAAAGACAATGCGAAAAGAATCAAAACATTTGGATTTATGGTTTAGAAATGGTGGCTGGTCAAGGTTTAGTAAAATTTCTGAATAATATTTGAAGTAAACAGAAAACCAGGTGGGTGACGTTGAAGGCGTAAATGAGAAATGCGCCTCCACTCATACTGGTTCGGGCGCGAGTGGTGAGACCGACAGGTGGGTCCCTTGCGTCTAGAGAGAGAGGGGGAGCGCGAGATCAGAGAGAGGCGGGGCTTCCCGAGAGCTCACACCGGAGACAAGGGGGCTTGGGGCTAGGCTAGAGGGATAGGATTGAAGCAGGGATCGTGGCGCACCTGCCCGTACCCGTAGCTTGGCGTGGGGTGGACGGAGCTGCTCGCAGTCGGCCTAGCAAGCTACGGTGGCGGACGGAGTTCACCGGAGAGGTTGAAGACGACGGCTAGAGGCGGCTCTGAGGGCTCAGCAGTGGCAAGGCAGCACCAACAGCCTCACAATGCCCAGCCCGAGCAGTTGTTTGAGCTTGAGAGGCACTAGAGCGCGATGGCTGGACTGCGGAGGTCACCGGAGTCCTCGGGTCGGGGCGACGGCCAGAGGCCTGCCCGACCGAGCTGTGGTCGTTCTACGTTCTCGTGAGGATGGTGTGGAGTGGTGAATGGCTAGGAAGCGAGAAGGGGTTGCTATATATAGCTAGAGCGAGAGGGGGGACGTGTCGCCGTCGGAGCACTCTGGGCACACGGCAAACGGCGACGAGAAGCTCCAACACGAGGGGGCAAACGCTCAGTGTCGATGCAGGAGCTTGCCCACGCTCGCAGACGAGCACAGGAGGCGGTGGGGTCATGGACAAGCGCACGCTCGCACTATGGCATTTTGGCCACGACGTGCCCGTGCTCGCTGCGGCGGCTCTGGCATCGCCGAGCGCCAGAAAGTGGTCAAGGGTGATGGGTCGGCTGTGGTGGCGCGGTGTGGCAGTCCTCGGCGAGCTCTGGAACAAGCACACGCGAAACAGAGAAGAAGGCGCCAACCAGAGCGCGTTGAACGCATGTCAGGCACCGTGTCCTCACGTGATCACCGCAATGGCATGGGCAAGACGACGCCCAGGTGTTGTCAAACAATGTCTATGCGTTCGTCCGTCCAGTGTTTAGTCTAGGAGGGCTGATGGCTCATGCCCAGGTGTCGGGGGAAACTGTCCGCCACGAACACCTATGGGACCGGAGCCCCTTGTCTGTGCGGTACGAGGGCGGAGGAAGCACAAAGAGCAGATCGAAGCAAACACGCGGGCAGTTTTACCCAGGTTCGGGCCGCACGGATGCGTAAAACCCTACTCCTGCTTGGTTGTGTATTGAGTTGAGTGTTCGGGAGCTTGAAGAAGCAGCTACACCGTACGTGAGAGTGATCTAGATTTCGAACCCCCTCCACGTTGTGCATGGGCCTCCTTTTATAGTGCAAGGGGTCACCGACAGGTGTCAACGTAGGAGAAAGGGGTAAAAGTGTAAAAGAGGTGGTAGTTGTAACAGTGCGGGAACAGTGGAGCTACAGTACAGAACAGTGGTCTATACCTACTTTAACAGTGGGGGACAAGGGCATTTAATGCCCGTCGCCGTCGACCCCAAAAGCTCCCGCCTTAGCGTCTCCGTCCGCCACGGCGACGGATCCATCACCGTGGAGTGCCACCGTGTACCCCAGGCTACACAGCCATCCGCCACGCGTCCCTGGATAGGCCCCCAGGGCGACGCGTGGGCTGATGAGCTGGAGCGCGGGCACACAGCGCAGCCTTCCCGGCAAGCACCTTGCCGGGGCCTTGATCTTGCCGGGCCCGGGAGCTTGCCGCTCCCCGGGCCCCTTGCCGGGGCACATATAGTGCCAAGGCGCTGTCTTCTAGTCTTCCTGGTGAGCTCCTCTTGCCAGGGTCTTGTGTTAGTGGAGCAGTCTTGAGCCTGGTACGGCCTTCCCGGCAAGCTCCTCTTGCCGGGGTCTTGATCTCATGTCTTCTATACTTTGTTTTTGAATGGTTTAATAAGGAGCAGGAAGGTCTCCGGCGAGCACGCAGTAAACCTTGCCGCGGGGGGCTGCAACTGCCCGTGCACAAGTTGGGGTACTGGGGTACCCCTACCTTAGTACACCGACAGGAGCCCCCGGGCCTGGGCCACACACGGTGCCGAGCGCTGTTGGGCCAGGCCCAAAACAGTGCACGGGCACCCGCGGCCCGCGGCGCGCCGAATCCACTTCCCTATCCGCCGCACCCCACGGTAACGGCACGCGTCGATTGCGGCGCCGTGGGATGGGACGTGCCCACGATCTCTTAATGGAAAGAGCGAAACGCCCCCCCACTCCCCCATAAAAGCAGAGGTAGCGGGCGCGGTTCCCCTCCTTGCGCTCCCATTACGTCGTCTTCCTCCTGCAAAAGATTCCCTCTTGCGCTCTGCCTCCACATCTCCGCCGCCGCCGAGCTCTTCGTCCCCCCCCCTTCCACCGCGTCCGCCATGGCCCCAAAGACCGACAAGGCGAAGGCGGAGAAGGCCAAGAAGGAGAAATCGGAGCAAGCGGCCAAGCTCATCGCGTACCGGAAGCGGCACGTCGTCTTCCCGCCGAAGCTCGGCGTGCGGGAGCTCTGGAACAAGTACTACTTGTTCTGGTCCAAGAGAACCGACGCGCATCCCCGCACGCGAGCATACCCGGCCGCCGCCAAGGACAGCTATCCCGGCGGGTACCATTTCTTCGCTGCTTTCTTTCATTGTGGTCTCTGTCCACCTTTCTCAAACTTCTTCTGCGACGTCATGAATACATATGGCTTCCATCTGCTTGACTTCACCCCCAACGCCATTCTCACCATGGCTGTTTTCGCACACATGTGCGAAAACTTCATAGGAGTCCACCCCAATGTAGCACTCTTTAGACACTTCTTCACTCCTAGAGCCGAGGCCGATGCCCCCCTCTCCGGAGGAATTTCTTGGGTCTTCCGTCTCAATAAGAAAGGTGCGTACTTGCTGGGGGAGCTCCGCGGCAAGTGGGAGGAATGGTGAGCGGAGTGGTGCTGGATCGTAGAAGACCAGCCGCAAGCCTTCACCGCGCCGCGCACAACGCCCATCGTGCGCGGCAGGGACTGGAGTGATCTAGATTCCGACGACATCAAGCTCGACATCGCCCTCGTCCGGATTCTTCGTCTTCGGATGGCCCAGCTGTCAGTTGCCGAGGTGGGCGCAGATTTCCTTCGCCGGCGCATCGCCCCTCTCCAAGACCGGAAGAGGCCGGCCTGGGAGTACGGCGGCCCGGCAGACATCATGAGGCTGCGCCCCGGGCTTAATTTCAACTTCACCACGCTGGAGCTGCGGGGAATGGTACGAGAACTCTTCAAGTACGACCCGACGCACCCCGAGTGGTTCAGGACTCCCCGGGGAGTGGTGCCGCTCTGCAACAGCGCCGTCAGGGATCGGATCCTCGCCATGATGCCCATGTGCGACTCGCACGGCGTGGACCGTACATGGCTTGCTCCGAAGCCCATCGACGTCCTCAACTTCTACGACAACCTTGAAGAGGTGGCGAAGAACAAGGAGGACCTCAAGCTGCACACGCGGGCCACCACCGACCAGGAGATCGCCTACATTGCTTCTCGGGCTGAGGAGGCCGCCGCAGCCGCGGCGGCAGGAGTCTTCGGATATTCGCCGGAGGAGGCGGAGGTTGAGGACACGTCCACCCAGGCGGAGGAGGCGGAGATCCGCAGGTTGCTGGGTCTGCCTCCCGACGCGCTTGCCGGGGTTCCCTCGTTGAGGCACTCCGGGATCAGCGGGATCGCAACCGAGGCCGCGGCAATGGAGGGTACCGCCGGAGGGAGTAGAGGCGCCGCGAGAGGCGGAGGCGCCAAGGGAAAGAGGGCCGCAGCGTTGGATGCTGGGCCCAGCGAGCCGACCGGGGCAGAGGAGGAGGAGGAGGAGGAGGCCGAGGACTCCGGCGGATCCACGGAATTGTACGCCGACGACCTCTCCTCGTCGGAGAGCTCCCCGCCCCCGGCAAGCCTGAGGCAGTCCCCGGCGAAGCGCCTCCGCAAGGCGGCGACGGGGGAAAGAGCGCAGGCGCCCCGGCAACAGCCACCTCGCCGGGCAGCTCCCCGGGGGAGCCAAGCCGCGCCAAGGTCGTCCGGCGCACCGGCCGCAGCGGAGGCGGCCCGTGCGCGGACCACAACTGAGGCGCCACGCAGGCCGGCAGCGAGCCGGCAGGGGTCTTCTCGGAGCGGAGCAGCGGCTCCGCCCGCTCCTCGGGCGCCGGCGACCACAGGGGCTGAGTCTTCGCAGCCCCCAGCCCCGGTGAACACCAAGCGCGCAAGGGAGCCTTCGTCTTCCGCTCCTCGCGCCGACGCGCCCACGGTGGAGTATGACTTCTCCGCCCTGAGCGAGGACGACGAGGAGGACCAAGAGTAAGGATTCGGGACCTCGTATCTTCTTGATTTCTGTCTTGATTTTTCCGCTGACGCTGACTCTGTCTTCTGTTCTGATTTCAGGACCCTGGCCCGTCGCGCAGCGAAGAAGGCCAAGGCGCCCGAGGCCGAGGTCGCGGAGGGCTCAGCAGAGGCGGCCGCAGGAGGCGTGCCGGAGCCGAGCCTGCCGGACCCGAGCGCTGCTCCGAGGAGCAGCCCCCAGCGTAGCCCGCAGCGCAGCCCCCAGCGTAAGTCTGGGGTTCTCTCTTTTCGCTTGTCGGGGTACGCCTGAGGCTTTGATTTTGTCTTCGTGCCTTGACTTTTCTTGTCTTGTTTTGTGCAGAGGAGGAGCCGCAGCGGGAAGAGCGCCCGGAGACCACCGCTGAGGAGCCGCAGGCCCCGCCATCCCCGCCAAGGCAGAACTCTCCGGCAAGGGAGAGTGCTCCGCCCAGGGTGGGTACTCCGCCGAGGCAGAGTACCCCGCCTGGGGCGAGCAGCCCGGTGAGGGCGGCCACCCCGCCAAGGCCAAGCTCCCCGGCGAGGGTGACTACTCCGACGAGGCCGAGCTCCCCGGCGAGGGAGCCCGCCGCTGAGGACGTCCGCCAAGGTAAGCTTTGTGACTTGTCTTCTTGGCTTGTCTCTTTTTTGGATATTTGCTTGAGCCTTGAACTTCTTTCTCTTCTTCTTCTTTCTAGATCTTCCTCCTCCTGCGCCCATGGAGACGGAGGTGATCATCCTCGAGGAGGAGGACGCGCAGGGCGGCGGCGGCGACGCTCCAGTCATCGAGGAGGTGGACGAGGCCGCCGAGCCGGCCGCGCAAGAGACTGCTCCGGCTGCGGACGCAGCGGCCGGGGAGGGGGACGGTGGCCGCACCGCCGACCCGGAGGTGGCGGGAGCATCGGATGCTGCACCGGCCACCGGCCCCTCCGCCGGCGAGGAGCAGAGGCACTATCTCGAGGCCCCCAACGGCGTCTTCATCCAGATGCCGTGGGGGTCTTCATCGCGAGCTCCTGCGGAGGGCGAGGCATTCGACGGAGAAGTCCTCGCCTCCGCAGGCCTGAAGATCGTCCAGGCGCCTGGCGGGAGTGAGGGGCCCGAGGAGGAGCGGTTGCTCCACCAGCTCCTGGCCCTTTACCGGGCCAGGCAGGCGAAGCTCGCCTCCCGGGAGGCCCTTGCCGCCAAGGCCGCGGCGGAAATGGAGAAGCGTGCGGCGGAGCTCCGCGCCGCCAATCAGGCAGCCCTCCGCGAGGTGGCGGAGGAGCGGGAGCGTCTCGCCGGCGAGTACCAGGAATGGGTGCTCGAGAAGGCTGAAGCCGATGAACAGCAGCGTCTCGCCGGGGTGGAGATGTCCCGGCGAGAGGGAGAGCTCGCGCAGCGGAAGGTCGAGCTGGACTCTCATGAAGAAGACCTTGCCGCTCGCGAGGCTGCCCTTGGCGGGGAGCTGAAGGAGGCGAAAGCCGCCGCGGTTGCCGCGGAAGACGCCAAGAAAGAGCTCGCCGCCAAGGTCGAACAGTTGGAGAAGGCGATGAAGGTCAGCGCCGAGAAGGTTGCCGCGCTCATCTTGGAGCGCGAGAAGGATGCTCACACCAACTCAGAGCTTCAGGTGAGTCTATCAAAGAGGGGCGACGAGCTGAAGGCCGCCAAGGACTCCATTGAGGACTTGGAGCTGAAGGTCACCACTCTGAAGGAATCGCTCGATGCTGCCCGGGCTCAGGAGACCAAGTTGAAGGATGAGCTCCGCAAGGAGCGGACCTTGGTGGAGAGCGTCAACAAGGCGTCCGAGCTCTTTCGGCAGACCATTGAAGTGTGGACCGAAGAGCTGGTTTCTTCTGCGTCCAATATTGACCAGGAGCTGCTGGCGCTGAAGGTCGAACACCTCATCTACTCGCCGGACCCGGATCTCCCGCACAGCGCCAAGCTCAGCCTCTTCTTCAGAGGGGTCGCTCCGGCTCTTGCAGGTCTCCGGAACCGCATCCCCGCGCAGCTGGCCGAGGAGTCGCGCCGGCTCTGCGCGGGAACTCTGGAGCGGGTGCTGACGAAGATCGTGTACCACAACCCGGGAATCAACCTCACGAACGTTCTTCGCAGCTTGCCGGCAGATGCAGACACGGAGGCCTTGAAGGAGCAGGTCGGCCACATCATCGCCAAGGTGGCAAAGCTTGGCAGGAAGGAGGGCGACCGCGTAGACTAGGGCTCCATTTATCTTTATCTTTTTGTTGCTGCACATTATGTCATGAACCTATTAGTCCATCGCGACAAACTATCCTTTGTAAGATATTTGCTTTACTTCGATCAATCAGTGCAATGTTATCTTCCTTGTTCCAATCTTTGACTTTGTATGTTTTTCACCCTACGCTCCCGGGGAGCTCGCCGGCAAGGGGCCCTTGCCGCGAGCGCTGAGTGCTAGACTCTGAGCAGCCTGCTGGCCAAGGTCCTTGCCGGCAAGCAACCTCGCCGCAGCTAGTCGCAACGCACTTAGCTTGCTGAGCGTACTCGGAAACGAGGCAAGGGCGCGACACTTGTCGCAGCTCACTTAAATCGTTGAGTGAACTCGAAAACAAGATAAGGGTGCGGCAAGCTACGGGTAGGTTCCTCCGCGCACAGGTTTTCCATACAAAATGCGATCGTTCAAGGAAGACAACCAAAATTTTAAAATTTGAACTGGTCAAATTCTAACAACTTATCTTTCATATGTTGCTTGCTTATGTTGCTTGCTTTCCGGTAAGGCTTCTCTTTCTTGAACAGCACTTGGCTCCTCCTCCACCTCCTTCCCCCCGGCAAACTTGTGCGCGAGGAACGTTCCTTCTGTTTAAGAGGAAAGAAAAAGGGAGAGGGAAACAAGTATCTGGCCTTTCGGCGTGCTAGTGCTTACCGTATACTTGAGTGTTGTATCAAATGCCAAACAGAATCATGCAAATAGCAAAGAGAAGCATGCAAAAGGCAATCGATGCGAGAAACACGAAAACTTTACTGATGCACGGGGTCTGCGCCCGGCTTTGTACAAAGGGTTACATGCGACAGCGGCAAAGCTTGTACAAAAGGTGGTTGCCGGAGCGGATCACGGCAACCGCGCCTTAGGGGTGAAACTTGCGAAGATGCTCTATGTTCCAGGAATTGCTCACCGGTAAGCCTTCTTCGGTCTCGAGGCGGACAGCGCCGGGCCTCGTAACTTGTCTCACCCGATAAGGGCCTTCCCACTTCGGCGTCAACTTGTTGGAATTCTTGGCGGACTGAACACGCCGAAGAACAAGGTCGCCTTCCTCGAGACTCCTGGCCTTGACTTTGCGGCTATGGTAGCGGCGCAAAGCTTGCTGGTATCGAGCAGCTCGTACAGCAGCCTGGAGACGTCCCTCCTCAAGGAGCAATGCGTCATCTTGCCGCAGTTGCTCTTGCTCGAGCTCATCATAAGCGAGTACTCGAGGAGATCCGTATACGAGTTCCGTGGGGAGAACTGCCTCTGCTCCATAGACTAGAGCAAAAGGTGTCTGTCCGGTGGCTCGACTTGGTGTCGTTCTGATTGACCAAAGAGCCGCCAGGAGCTCCTCTATCCAATTTCTTCCACACTTGCGCAGCCTGTCAAAGGTCCTTGTCTTGAGTCCGCGCAGCACTTCAGCATTTGCTCTCTCCGCTTGGCCGTTGCTCCTCGGGTGAGCAACAGAAGCGAAACAGACCTTGGCGCCAAGGTCTTGGACGTACTGCATGAAGGTGCGACTAGTGAATTGCGTACCGTTGTCGGTGATGATCCTGTTAGGGATCCCGAAACGGCAAACAATCGACCTGAAGAACCTGACCGCTGACTGTGCTGTCACCTTCCTCACTGGCTCCACTTCTGGCCACTTTGTGAACTTGTCGATTGCAACGTACAAGTACTCAAAGCCCCCGACATCTCGAGGGAAAGGGCCGAGGATGTCGAGCCCCCAGACCGAGAAGGGCCATGATAAAGGGATTGTTTGGAGAGCTTGAGCTGGCTGATGGATTTGCTTTGCATGGAACTGGCACGCTTCACACTTGGTTACTAGTGCAGTTGCATCTTGGAGGGCTTCTTGCCAAAAGAACCCTTGCCGGAAAGCTTTCCCGGCAAGCGCCCTTGCGCCAATGTGGTGGCCGCATATGCCTCCGTGTATTTCTGCCAACAGCTTCTGTCCATCTTCTCTAGAGATGCACTTCAACCTGACACCGTTGAGTCTTCTTCTGTACAGCTCGTTATCCACGAACTGATACATACTTGACTGCCTGGTTATCTTCTCTATCTCTTGAGGGTCGTCGGGAAGTTCTCCAGTTTGTAGAAAACGGACGATCTGCTGCGCCCATGCCGGAGCCCGAGGCTCGACGGCAAGGGCTAAAGGCTCGAGGGCCGCTGCGGGAACCTCAGCTTCTACGGCAAAGACCTCTGGTCCTGCCGGAGCTGACGGTCCCCCGGCAAGCTCGCCGGGGCGAGGCTTGTCGGGAACACTTGCTTCAACTGCACAAGCCCGAGGGCTTGCAGGAGCAAACTGTTCCTCAGCGTTGTTGTTGTTGATCTTGGGAACTTTGGCGGCGGTTTCGGGAAGATCCGCCGGCAAGTAGTCGCCGGAGACCAACTTTCTCTTCTTGGACTGCCCAATTGATGGTGTAACGGATGGCTGAGTCAGCTTGAGCAAAAAGGTTCCTGGTTCCACAGGTAACTTCATCGCGGCGCACTTTGAAAGGCCATCTGCAATCTCATTTTGAGCTCTTGGGACGTGCTCCATCTGCAGACCTTCAAAGTGCTCTTCAAGCTTTCTCACTTCATCGGCATATGCTTCCATCAAAGGGCTCTGATAGCTCTTGTTAACTTGTCGGACCACCAACTGAGAATCGCCCCGCACAATCAACTTTCTGATCCCAAGTTCGGCCGCAATCCTGAGGCCGGCGAGCAAGCCCTCATATTCTGCGGTGTTGTTTGTCGCTTGCTCCCTGGGAAAGTGCATCTGGATAACATATTTGAGGTTCTCTCCGGTGGGCACGATGAGCACCGCGCCAGCACCGGCGCCTTGCAGCGAGAAGGCACCGTCAAAATACATTACCCATTCACTTGTCGCTTCTTGTACGGGTACACTTGTTTCTTGAACTTCATCTTCTGGCGTTGGGGTCCACTCAGCAATGAATTCTGCCAAAGCTCGGCTCTGTATGGTTGAAGTACTTTCAAACTTGAGTCCAAAGCTTGACAGTTCCAGTGCCCACTCGACGATCCTGCCTGTTGCTTCTGGATTGTGCAATATCCTCTTCAACGGAAAGCGAGTGACCACTGTTATCTCATGGGCTTGGAAGTAGTGGCGCAGCTTCCTCGAGGCCATGAGGAGGCCGAAAAGCAACTTTTGCACACCAGAGTATCTTGATCTAGCCCCCTGGAGAAGGGAACTTACAAAATACACTGGGCGCTGCACCATCTTCTTCCGCACCTCTTCTTGCTCCTACGCAGGGTCTTCCTTGTCGGGACCAGAACTTGTCGGGACAGCCCCCTGCTCGTCGCTGGATTCGCTTGCCGGTGATGCTGACTCCTCGTCGGACTCCCTCTCCGCTACTAACGCAGCACTAACCACTTGGTTGGTTGCCGCTAAGTATAGCAACAACTTTTCCTGTGGTCTAGGTGCGACAAGTATAGGAGTGGAGGACAGGTACCGTTTCAAATCCTGCAACGCCGCCTCCGCTTCCGGAGTCCACTTCATGGGACCTGCCTTCTTCAAGATTTTGAAGAAAGGTAGGGCGCGTTCTGCAGACTTTGAAATGAACCTACTGAGGGCGGCAACACAACCTGCAAGCCTCCTGACATCCTTGACGCGCTTCGGGGCCTCTATCTGCTCAATGGCCTTAATCTTGTCGGGGTTGGCCTCAATCCCCCTCTGTGATACAAAGAACCCGAGAAGCTTGCCGGAGGGGACTCCAAAGACGCACTTCTCGGGGTTCAGCTTGAGCTGTATCCTGCGCAGGTTCTGAAACGTTTCTTCTAAGTCTTGGATCAGGGTTTCTTTGCTCTTGCTCTTCACCACGATGTCATCCATGTAAGCCTCTACATTTCTGTGGATCTGTGGCTCAAAAGCAGTGTACACCACCCTTGCAAAGGTTGAGCCTGCATTCTTCAATCCAAATGGCATGCGGATAAAGCAATAAGTGCCACATGGAGTGATAAATGCAGTTTTCTCTTCATCTTCCTTAGCCATGAAAATCTGATGATAGCCTGAGTATGCATCAAGAAAACAGAGTAGCTCACATCCGGCAGTGGAGTCAACGATCTGGTCAATGCGCGGGAAAGGGAAGGGATCCTTGGGACATGCTTTATTGACATCGGTGAAGTCTATACACAGTCTCCACTTCCCGTTGGCCTTGCGCACGACAACTGGGTTTGCCAACCACGTCGGATGGATCACACCTCTAACTAGGCCTGCTGCCTCTAGCTTCTTGATTTCCTCGTTGATGAACTCTTGGCGCTCCACGGCTTGCTTCCTCACTTTCTGCTTGATGGGCCGCGCATGAGGACAGACAGCAAGCTTGTGCTCAATCACCTTCCTGGGAACACCGGGGATGTCAGATGGTTGCCAAGCAAACACATCAACATTCGCCCGCAGGAAGGCGACGAGCGCGCTTTCCTATTTGCTGTCAAGAGTGGCACTGATGGTGAAGGTACCACCAGTGCCGTCCTCCTTTGCGGACACTTTCTTGGTTGCCGGAGGAGCTGCCATTCCTTTCTTACTCTTGCCGGTGGAGCTCGATGGAACGTCCTCAGCGGCAGCGCAGCACTCCGAGGAGGTGCGATTGCCGGAGTGGGTCCCAGAGCACTTGCCGGACTTGGTCTTCGTCTTCTTCCCCCCCGGGAGCTTCAGCGGCAAGAGTATCCTTCTCGACCGCAGCTGCCGCATCCCGGTAAATCTTGTCGGCGCAAATAAGCGCATCCTTCTTGTCGCTGTGGACAGTGATGACGCTTATCGGCCCCGGCATCTTCAGCACGTTGTAGGCATAGTGGGAAGCTGCCATGAACTTGGCGAGGGCAGGACGGCCAAGTATTCCATTGTAGGGCAATGGAATATCGGCAACGTCGAAAGTGATGCGCTCAGTCCTGAAGTTGAGCTCCCCGCCAAAGGTCACCGGCAGAGTGATCTTCCCTTTGGGCTTGCTCCTTCCCGGGTTGATTCCTTGGAATGAACCGGTCTCTTCGAGCTCGCCATCTTGAATCTGGAGCTTCTTGATCACAGCAGAGGAGATCAAGTTCAGCCCGGCCCCGCCGTCAACCAACATTTTGGTGACCTTGAGGTTGCGGATGGTGGGAGAAACCAGCATCGGCAAGCACCCGACCGCCGTGGTGCGGTCGGGGTGATCCTCAAGGTCAAAAACGATGGGCGTGCTGGACCATTTGAGGAGCCTGCGCGACTCCACGGGCGGCTCCGCTGCGTTAACCTCACGCACCCACTGTTTTAGCTGGCGGTGGGAGGTGTGCAGGGAGGCGCCACCGTCGACGCACAGGACCTCTGTGGCCTTCTGGAACTCCTGCTCGCTGTTCTCGTCATCCTCTATGTCTTCATCGTCGTCTAGGTCGTTGTCGCGGCCCCGGGGAGGTCGATCCCCTTGCCGCTGCTTAGCCTTGCCGCGGCGTCCTCCCCGGCCGTTGAACGGCCGCTTCTTGCTGGGCTCTTCCCCGCCACCTTGGGCCTTCTCCTTGTCGCGCCTCTCGTACTCAGCTTTCTGCTGCTCGACGAGGTATTCGACGCGCTTGCAGTTGGAGAGATCGTGACCCTTGGTGCGGTGGATCTTACAGTATTGCTTGTCGGAGCTACCCGGCTTGTCGGCCGCCGCTGCCGGGGCGGGCTCCTTGCCGGAGCCGCCAGCCTGTGCTTGCTTGGCGGGGGCCTCCTTGCCGGACTTCTCGACGGCAAGCACCTCCTTCTTGCCCCTCTTTCTGTTGTTCCGCCGCCGGCTCTTCTTTGCCGGAGTGGCGTCGTCGCTGTCGCTTCCCCCTGCGCCAGCATCCTCCCCGGGGAGTTTCCTCCCCTCTTCCGCGCGTGCGCACTTGTCAGCAAGAGCGTAGAGCTCGCTGACGTCCCTAATCTTGGTCATCGCCATTTCCTCACGCATGCGGCGGTTACGCACGTTCTGATGGAACGCGCTGATAACCGCGGCAGGGTGAACGTCAGGGATGTTGTGCTGCACCCGGCTGAAGCGTTGGATATACTTGCGCAGGGGCTCGCCTTCCTTCTGGGCCAAAATATGGAGATCGCTCTCCTGGCCATGGGGTTTGTGGCCGCCGGTGAAGGCGCCAACAAACTGGTGACAGAGGTCGGCCCAAGAAGAGATGGAACCTTCCGGCAAGTGCATAAGCCACGAACGGACGTTCGGCTTTAGCACTAGCGGGAAGTAGTTCGCCAAGATCTTCTCGTCGCGCCCCCCGGCGGCCTGCACCGCGATGGTGTAGACGCTGAGAAACTCCGAGGGGTGCGTCTTGCCGTCGTACTTCTCCGGCACGTCGGGCTTGAAATTCTTCATGCTGGGCCACTGGACGCGCCGCAGCTCGCGGGTGAACGCAGGGCAGCCTGCCGCGTACGGCAAGTCGCCTGGTTCACCGGGCGCGTGCGCGTCGACAGTGTTCCCAGCTCTCTTGTCGGATTGTCGCCGAGCTTCTCGGCGGCGCTCGATTGTGGTCCGAGCATCTTCATCTCGCCGGTCGTCGAGGACCTGGTGCTGGTCCCGACGGGCCCGCGGGTCCGACGAGGCCGTGGAGCCGTCGTCGGGGTTGTTCCGGCGGGGCGACGTCTTCTGCTTCTGCGGCGGGGAGTGCACGCTTGTCGCACCCCCGGCGGTCTTGTCGCCGATAGCCTTCGTCTTCTCAGCCTGCCGCGGCCGCGAGGTCGACGGCTGCTGTGGAGAATCGTTGTTGGCGAAGTCTATCAGGCTCCGGATAGTGGCCCTCCATTCTTCGGCCTTGTCGGCCGCCGGAGGAAAGTCGAGGAGCAACTGCGCCCTTGCAAGCGCTTCTGCTGGAGTGGAGGGGAACGCGGGCGAGCGGTGCGAGGAGCGGGATACGCTCGGACTTCTAACAACGTTAGAAGGAGCGGGGTCCCGCGCGGGCGCCTTCGCTTTGCTTGTGCCTGGACGGGGGTCCGGGGCGTCCCGCGAGCCTCCGGTTTGGCCTTGCCCCAGCAAGCGGATACCACCTCCTGTGGTATGGCGCTGCTGGGTCGTCGTGTGCTGGGATGGACGCGGCGCGTCCACGGAGACCGAAGTTCGGTCGTCCGTCCTGTTCTTGGATCTGGTGGCGCCGTGAGTGTCCTCGCCGGCAACCACCCTTCCGACGGCGTCTCCCCCGCCCACCGTTGGCTCCGGTGGCGGCGGGTGAGACGCAGACGGGCCTCCGACCTCCGAAGCCTTCTTCTTCGGGGCCATGGAGTTGTTGCTGATGAAGTTGCTGGTGAAGCTGGAGAGGTTGATGAAGAATGCGCCCGCGCGAACGCCGGATCAGGTTCGCACAACCTCGACGCCCCCTACCTGGCGCGCCAAAGATGTCGGGGGAAACTGTCCGCCACGAACACCTATGGGACCGGAGCCCCTTGTCTGTGCGGTACGAGGGCGGAGGAAGCACAAAGAGCAGATCGAAGCAAACACGCGGGCAGTTTTACCCAGGTTCGGGCCGCACGGATGCGTAAAACCCTACTCCTGCTTGGTTGTGTATTGAGTTGAGTGTTCGGGAGCTTGAAGAAGCAGCTACACCGTACGTGAGAGTGATCTAGATTTCGAACCCCCTCCACGTTGTGCATGGGCCTCCTTTTATAGTGCAAGGGGTCACCGACAGGTGTCAACGTAGGAGAAAGGGGTAAAAGTGTAAAAGAGGTGGTAGTTGTAACAGTGCGGGAACAGTGGAGCTATAGTACAGAACAGTGGTCTATACCTACTTTAACAGTGGGGGACAAGGGCATTTAATGCCCGTCGCCGTCGACCCCAAAAGCTCCCGCCTTAGCGTCTCCGTCCGCCACGGCGACGGATCCATCACCGTGGAGTGCCACCGTGTACCCCAGGCTACACAGCTATCCGCCACGCGTCCCTGGATAGGCCCCCAGGGCGACGCGTGGGCTGATGAGCTGGAGCGCGGGCACACAGCGCAGCCTTCCCGGCAAGCACCTTGCCGGGGCCTTGATCTTGCCGGGCCCGGGAGCTTGCCGCTCCCCGGGCCCCTTGCCGGGGCACATATAGTGCCAAGGCGCTGTCTTCTAGTCTTCCTGGTGAGCTCCTCTTGCCAGGGTCTTGTGTTAGTGGAGCAGTCTTGAGCCTGGTACGGCCTTCCCGGCAAGCTCCTCTTGCCGGGGTCTTGATCTCATGTCTTCTATACTTTGTTTTTGAATGGTTTAATAAGGAGCAGGAAGGTCTCCGGCGAGCACGCAGTAAACCTTGCCGCGGGGGGCTGCAACTGCCCGTGCACAAGTTGGGGTACTGGGGTACCCCTACCTTAGTACACCGACACCAGGCCGACCAGATGTGACTTAAACATGTTGGCAAGTTTCTGACCAGAAACATGGTCGCCAAGTTAAGCAATCTTTTAGAAGGTCATTAGGGCTGATCTCCTGGGGTTTAGGGTTTCTTAGGAGGGTGTTTAAGCTCAAGAAAGTTCATGGCCAAAAGCTCAAGGAAAAATGCACTTGATGTACAAAGTGCATTTCTGGTCCAGAATGCAAATGATTTTCTATAGCAAAAATATTACAAAAAGTGATGCAATATTTTTGCATGGTAAGGTGTGCCAAGGTTCTAAGAATATTGAGTAATTATCTCAGGATTTTTGGAGCAAGAAAAATGAGGGTTGCTTTGGAGCACTAGCCTCCAAGGTAGGTTTAAGATGGGAAAATGAATATTTTTTTGTTTATGAAAAATATTCCTAGGATGATTTTAGGGTTTTATCAGAGAAGCAAAGTTGAAAGAGGAGTAGATAGGCCACTTAGTTTAAAATCAAGGGTATGACCAAGTGACTTGTCCATCTGAAATGATTCCCAAAACCCAAATCAAAGTGGGGCAGAAACCACGTTCGAAAACAGAGAGAAGGCAAGTCCGGAAAAAGAGAAAGGGCAAAAATCTAGGCTGTCAAGAAGCTTTAGTATTTCCTTCCTCACCACTTCTTTCATCTTAGGATTTAACCGTCGTTGATGATCGGTAATAGGTTTCGCGTCCTCTTCCAACTTTATCTTGTGTTGGCATAGAGTGGGACTAATGCCCTTCAGATCATCCAGAGTATATCCGATAGCAGCACGGTGCTTCTTCAGAGTTTTCAATATTTTTCTTCTTCCTGCTCTGAAAGGTTAGCACTAATAATAATAGGATATATCTTCTTTTCATCAAGATAAACGTACTTAAGAGTATCATGTAAAGGTTTAAGTTCAAACACGGGATCACCCTTGGGTGGACGAGGATCCCCTAGAATTTCAACAGGAAGTTGTTTTTCAATAAGGGTCCATGTTTAAAGAATATTTCATCTATTTCCCTTCTCTCATTCATATACTTATCATTTTCATGGTCTAGCCGATATTGTTCTAAAGGATCGTTAGGAGGCACAACAATAGAGGCAAGACCAATAATTTCATCCTTACTAGGCAATTCTTTATCATGGGGTTGCCTACGAAATTTAGCAAAGCTAAAATCATGAGACATATCCCCTAATCCAACAGTAACAACATCCTTTTCGCAGTCTATCTTAGTATTAATAGTGATCAAGAAGGGTCTACCAAATATAATGGGGCAGAAATCATCTTGTGGGGAACCGAGAACAAGAAAATTAGCAGGGTATTTAACCTTCCCACACAATACTTCAACATCTCTAACAATCCCAATTGGTGAAACAGTGTCTCGATTAGCAAGCTTAATAGTAACGTCAATACCTTCTAACTCAGCAGGTGCAATATTGTGCATAATTTCTTTATATAAGGAATGGGGTATTGCACTAACTAGCACCCATGTGACATAAGCCATGATAGCAATGATCTCCGATTTTAATAGAAATAACAGGCATGCCTACAACAGGTCTATGTTTATTCCTACTATTGGGTTTGGCGATTCTAGCAGCTTCCTCACAGAGGTAAATAACATGTCCATCTATATCATCGACCAAGAGATCCTTAACCATAGCAATACTAGGTTCAACTTTAATTTGCTCAGAGGGTGTAGGTGTTCTAGTATTACTCTTATGAACCACGGTTGAAGCTTTAGCATGATCCTTTATCCTAACAGGGAAAGGTTGTTTATCAATATAAGCAGTAGGAACAATAAGATCAACATTATAAGTGATAGTCTTTTCTTCAACTTTAACAGGTTCAACTACTTTTACTTCAATGGGAGGATGGTATTTAAACCACTTCTCCTTAGGGAGATCCACATGAGTAGCAAATGATTCACAGAAAGAAGCTACTATTTCACAATCAAGCCCATATTTAGTGCTAAATTCACGGAAAACATCGGTATCCATAAAAGATTTAACACAATCAAACTTAGGGGTTATACCTGACTCCTTACCTTCGTCGAGGTCCCAATCTTCAAAGTTGCGTTTAATTCTTTCCAATAAATCCCATTTGAATTCAATAGTCTTCATCATAAAAGAACCAGTACAAGAAGTATCGAGCATGGAGCGATTATTGAGAGAAAGCCGAGCATAAAATTTTTGAATGGTCATTTCTCTTGAGAGTTCATGATTGGGGCATGAATATAACATTGACTTAAGCCTCCCCCAAGCTTGAGCGATACTTTCTCTTTCGCAAGGCCAAAAATTATATATATAATTACGATCACGATGAACCCTGATGCATATGATAGAACTTCTGATGAAATTCCAACTTCAATCGATTGTAGTTCCATGATCCAATATCATCGCATAGACTAAACCATGTCAATGCATCTCCCTTCAAAGATAAAGGGAAGACCTTCGTCTTGATAACATCCTTGGGCATACCTGCAAGCTTAAATAATCCACAAACTTCATCCATAGAGATTAGGTGCAAATCGGGATGCAGTGTTCCATCTCCAGTAAAGGGATTAGCTAGCAGTTTCTCTATCATACCCGAAGGAATTTAAAAAGAAATAATTTTAAGTAGGTTCAGTAGGTTGAGGAGAAACTATTTTCTCTACGGGTCGGGGTGAAGATACCTCGAACAAGCCCCTCAAAGGATCATGAGCAATAGTAACAAGTGACAGTAAATTTCAGCACACTATATAAATTTTTCCATACCAAATTCCACTCACCAAAGGCGCTTCACTCCCCGGCAATGGCCCCAGAAAAGAGTCTTGATGACCCACAAGTGTATGTTATCTATCGTAGTCCTTTCGATAAGTAGGAGTGTCAAACCCAACGAGGAGCAGAAGGAAATGATAGGCAGTTTTCAGTAAGGTATTTTCTGCAAGAACTAAAATTATCGGTAACTGATAGTTTTGGGATTAGGTAATTGGTAACAAGTGAAAAATAGTAAAAGTAAATAAGATGCAGCAAGATGGCCCAATCCTTTTTGTAGAAAAGGACAAGCCTGGACAAACTCTTATATGAAGGAAAGCACTCCCGAGGACACATGGGAATTGTCGTCAAGCTAGTTTTCATCACGTTCATATGATTCGCGTTCGTTACTTTGATAATTTGGTATGTAGGTGGGCCAGTGCTTGGGTGCTACCCTTACTTGGACAAGCATCCCACTTATGCTTAACCTCTATTGCAAGCATCCGCAACTACAAAAGAAATATTAAGGTAAACCTATCCATAGCATGAAACATGTGGATCCAAATCAGCCCCTTACGAAGCAACGCATAAACTAGGGTTTAAGCTTCTGTCACTATATCAACCCATCATCTACTTACTACTTCCCAATGCCTTACTCTAGGCACAAACAATGGTGAAGTGTCATGTAGTCGACGTTCACATGACACCACTAGAGGAAAGAGAACATACATCTCATCAAAATATCGAACGAATACCAAATTCACATGATTACTTGTAGCAAGACTTCTCCCATGTCCTCAGGAACAAACATAGTACTCACAAAGCATATTCATCTTCATAATCAGAGGGGTATTAATATGCATAACACATCTGAGCATATGATCTTCCACCAAGTAAACCAACTAGCATCAACTACAAGGAGTAATCAACACTACTAGCAACCTACATGTACCAATCTGAGGTTTTGTTACACAGATTGGATACAAGAGATGAACTAGGGTTTGAGAGGAGATGGTGCTGGTGAAGATGTTGATGAAGATAACCCTCCCCAAGATGGGAGAGTTGTTGGTGATGACGACGGTGACGATTTCCCCCTCCCGGAGGGAAGTATCCCCGGCAGAACAGCTCCGCCAGAGCCCTAGATTGGTTCCGCCAAGGTTCCGCCTCGACACAGCGGCGTTTTGTCCCGAAAGCCTCCTTATGATTTTTCCCAGGTCAAAACACCTCATATAGGAGAAGATGGGCATCGGGGAGTCACCAGGTGGCCGAGGAGACGGGGGGGGGGGGTGCGCTCCCCCACTCTTATGGACAGGTGGTGGCCCCCCTGACGTATCTCTTTCGCCAGATATTTTTTAACTTTTCTGAAATGGTGTTTCGTGGAGTTTCAGGGCTTGTTGTGCAGAATTGGTCTCCAATGTTTGCTCCTTTTCCAGCCCAGAATTCCAGCTGCCGGCATTCTCCCTCTTCATGTAAACCTTGTAAAATAAGATAGAAAAGGCATAAGTATTGTGACATAACGTGTAATAACAGCCCATAGTGCAATAAATGTCAACATAAAAGCATGGTGCAAAATGGATGTATCACCTCTCCTCAAGAAACAGATCAAGATAGCAGGAGGGCAGAAAGAGTGCCCAGGCGAGGTGCACGCGGCAGAAGACACGAAGAGAACATCCCGATGGCCATCTAGAAGAGGGCTGGTAATGACGGTAGCGGGAGAGGAGCCGAAAGATGAGCGAGCGGGCCAACAATATGAGACGAAGGCATCGACACCATCGTACTCCGACATGACGCCCCGCAAACCGCCTTCTTCGTCTTCTCCGGCCTTCCAGCGCCAGCTGCCAGAAGCGACAGTCCCGAGAAGTTCAAGGAGTTGGCTTGAGAGGCCGCCACCAAGAAAATACCCTCCGACAAATTGCTTTGCCGAGGAGAAGGCTAGGTGCAGATGGTGGTGCTGCCGGCGTCGCCTGGTGATGGGTGAACCGACATCTTGTCGGACCCACCCCCGTCGTCCTCCCCACCGGTCACCTCCTCGTCGCTATCGCTCGAGGAGGAGCTTTTGTCGTCGGTCCAGCTCTTGATACATCTCCAACATATCTATAATTTTTTATTGTTCCATGGTATTATATTATCCTTCTAGGATGTTATACGGGATTTTATATACACTTTTATATGATTTTTGGGACTAACCTACTAACCTAGAGCCCAGTGCCAGTTTCTGTTTTTCTCTTGTTTTAGAGTATCAAAGAAAAGGAATATCAAACGGAGCCCAATTGACCTGAAACTCAACGGAGGTTATTTTTGGACCAGAAGAAGCCCAGGAAGTGCCGGAGGGGGACCAGAAGGTTCCCGGGCTGCCCATGAGGGTAGGGGGCGCCCCCTGGGCGCGCACCCCTACCTTGTGGATAGCCCTGAGGTCCCCTTTACTTGCCCCCGACTCCAACACCTCCTATCTATACTGAAACCTCCGGAAAGTAACCTAGATCGGGAGTTCCGCCGTCGAAAGCCTCTGTTGCCATCGAAAACCAATCTAGACCTGTTCTGGCACCCTATCGGAGGGGGGAATCCCTCTCCGATGGCCATCTTCATCATCCCAACGCTCCCCATGACGAGGGGAGAGTAGTTCACCCTCTGGGCTGAGGGTATGTATCAGTATCTATGTGTTTGATCTCTCTCTCTCTCTCTCGTGTTCTTGAGATGGCAAGATCTTGATCTATCGTGAGCTTTGCTATTATAGTTGGATCTTATGATGTCTCTCCCCCACTACTCTCTTGTGATGAATTGAGTTTTCCCTTTGAAGTTATGTTATCGGATTGAGTCTTCAAGGATTTGAGAACACTTGATGTATGTCTTGCATGTGCTTATCTGTGGTGACAATGGGATATCACTTGATCCACTTGATGTATGTTTTGGTGACCAACTTGGGGGTTCCGTGACCTTGGGAATCTATGCATAGGGGTTGGCACACGTTTTCGTCTTGACTCTCCGGTAGAAACTTTGGGGCACTCTTAGAAGTTTTTTGTGTTGGTTGAATAGCTGAATCTGAGATTGTGTGATGCATATCGTATAATCATGCCAACTGATACTTGAGGTGACAATGGAGTATCTAGGTGACATTAGGGTTTTGGTTGATTTGTATCTTAAGGTGTTATTATAGTACGAACTCTAAGATAGATCGAACGGAAAGAGTAGCTTCGTGCTATTTTACTACGGACTCTTGAATAGATCGATCAGAAAGAATAACTTTGAGGTGGTTTCGTACCCTACAATAATCTCTTCATTTGTTCTCCGCTATTAGTGACTTTGGAGTGACTCTTTGTTGCATGTTAACGGATAGTTATATGATCCAGTTATGTTATTATTGTTGAGAGAACTTGCACTAGTGAAAGTATGAACCCTAGGCCTTGTTTCAGAGCATTGCAATACCGTTTGTGCTCACTTTTATCCTTAGTTACCTTGATGTGTTTATATTTTCATATTACGAAAACCTATATCTACCATCCATATTACACTTGTATCACCATCTCTTCGCCGAACTAGTGCACCTATACAATTTACCATTGTATTGGGTGTGTTGGGGACATAAGAGACTCTTTGTTATTTGGTTGCAGTGTTGTTTGAGAGAGACCACCTTCATCCTACACCTCCCACGGATTGATAAACATTAGGTCATCCACTTGAGGGAAATGTGCTACTGTCCTACAAACCTCTGCCCTTGGAGGCCCAACAACGTCTACAAGAAGGTTGCGTAGTAGACATCAAGCTATTTTCTGGCGCCGTTGCCGGGGAGGTTAGTGCTTGAAGGTCTATCTTTAGATCTTGCAATCGAATCTTTTAGTTTCTTGTTTTATCACTATTTTGGTTTATAAAAGAAAACAAAAATGGAATTAAGGTTATCTCATATGCTTCATCTTTTTTATATCTTTCGTGAAAATGATGGGAAGGAAATTGTGCTCAAGTACTAGAAGAAGAATTGCATAGAATGCTTGGCATAAAATATGTGCATGATGAGCATGATTGCAATGTTCTTAGTATGAACTCTTTGAATACCCATGATGCTAATGATATGCAAAGCCGCAAGATTGGGGATGCTATGTTTGATGAAGATTATATGTTTAGTCCCCCAAGTTGTGATGAGCAAATTTATTATGATGAAAGCGTGCCTCCTATTTATGATGATAATTGTGATGACACGTATGCTATAAAGAATAAAGATAACCATTAAACTTGTCATCATGATTTTAATTTTCAATTGGATTATGCTTCACATGATATTTATTCTGTTTAGTTTGCTCCCACTACTATTGATGAGAATAAATTTGCTTATGTGGAGAGTAGTAAAATTTCTATGCAAGTAGATCATGAAAAGAATGCTTTATGTGCTGGTTATATGGTTGAATTCATTCATGGTGCTACCGAAAATTATTATGAGAGAGGATCACATGCTTCTACATATTGCAATAATATCAAGTTTTCTCTCGATGTGCTTAAAATCTTGAAGTTATGCTCGTTTTCCCGTCCTATGCTAGTTGATTATCGTTCCCATAAGTTGTTTGCTCACAAAATCCCTATGCATAGGAAGCGGGTTAGACTTAAATGTGCTAGTCATATTCTTCATGATGCTCCCTTTATGTTTCAATTCTGATCTTTTATGCGAGCATCATTGAAATCATTGTGCCTAGCTAGGGGCATTAAACGAAAGCGCTTGTTCGGAGGCAACCCAATTTTATTTTCTTTGCTTTTGCTTCTGTTAAGGAATAAATACTGCATCTAGCTTCTATTTAGATGTGGTTTTGTGTTTTAATTAGTGTTTGTGCCAAGTAGAACCTTTGGGAAGACTTGTGTGAATTTTATGCGATCATGCTGTAAAAAACAGAAACTTTAGCGCTGACGAGATTAGCTACTGTTTTTTTAATGGAGAGGGAGTTTTAGTTGATTCTTTTTGCAGATGATCAATAGACAAATTCCTCATGTCCACCAATTTATTTCAGAATTTTTAGAGTTAAAGAACTATTCGAAAGTTACAGATTACTACAGACTGTTCTGTTTTTGACAGATTCTGTTTTCATTGGGTTGTTTGCTTATTTTCATGAATCTATGAGTAGTATCGGAGGGTATGAACCATAGAGAGGTTGGAATACAGTAGATGTTACACCAATATGAATTTGGAATGAGTTCACAATAGTACCAAAGGTGGTGATTAATTTTCTTATACTAACGGAGCTTATGAGTTTTCTGTTGAGTTTTGTATTGTGAAGTTTTCAAGTGTTGGGTAAAGATTCGATGGACTATGGAATAAGGAGTGGCAAGAGCCTAAGCTTGGGGATGCCCAAGACACCCCAAGATAATATTAAAGGACAACAAAGAGCCTAAGCTTGGGGATGCCTCGGGAAGGCATCCCCTATTTCATCTTCGTTCATCGGTAACTTTACTTGATGCTATATTTTTATTCACCACATGATATGTGTTTTGCTTGGAGCGTCATTTTGTTTTATTTTGCTTTTCTTGATGTTTGAATAATATCCCTAGATCTGAAATTCTTAAATGATAGAGAGTCTTCACATAGTTACATAATTGTTCAACTACTCATTGACCTTCAATTATATCTTTTGGAGTAGTTTGTTGGTTGCTCTAGTGCTTCACTTATGTCTATTAGAGCACGGTGGTGGTCTTATTTTGTAGAAATTATTGATCTCTCATGATACACTTATATTATTTTGAGAGTCTTTTAGAACAGCATGGTAATGTGCTTTGGTTATAAAAATAGTCCTAATATGATAGGCATCCTATAGTAAAAACTTTCATACAAGTGCATTGAATATTATGAGAAGTTTGATACTTGATGATTGTTTTGAGATATGAGGATGGTAATATTAGAGTCGTGCTAGTGGACTAATTGTGAATTTGAGAAACACTTGTGTTAAATTTTGTGATTCCCGTAGCATGCAGGTATGGTGAACCGTTATGTGATGAAGATGGAGCATGATTTATTTATTGATTGTCATCCTTTGTGTGGAGGTCGGGAACGCGCGATGGTTAATTCCTACCAACCCTTCCCTAGGAGCATGCGTTGAATACTTTCTTTTGATAACTCGTAGATATTTGCAATAAGTATATGAGTTCTTTATGACTGATGTTGAGTCCATGGATTATACGCACTCTCACCCTTCCTCCATTGCTAGCCTCTCTTGTACCGCGCAACATTCGCCGGTACCATAAACCCACCATATACCTTCCTCAAAATAGCCACCATACCTACCTATCATGGCATTTCCATAGCCATTCCGAGATATATTGCCATGCAACTTTCCACCGTTCCGTTATTATGACACGTTTCATCATTGTCATATTGCCATGCATGATCATGTAGTTGACATCGTATTTGTGGCAAGGCCACCATGCATATTTTTTCATACATGTCACTCTTGATTCATTGCACATCCCGGTACACTGCCGGAGGCATTCATATAGAGTCATACTTTGTTCTAGTATCGAGTTGTAATCAGTGAGTTGTAAATCAATAGAAGTGTTATGATCATCATTATTAGAGCATTGTCCCAAATAAAAAATAAAAATAAAAAGAAGGAAAGGCCAGAGAAAAAAATCCCAAAAAGGTAAAAAAATAGGGACAACGCTACTATCTTTTTCCACACTTGGGCTTCAAAGTAGCACCATGATCTTCATGATAGAGAGTCTCTTGTTGTGTAACTTTCATATACTAGTGGAAAATTCATTATAGAACTTGGCTTGTATATTCCAACGATGGGCTTCCACAAATGTCCTAGGTCTTCATGAGCAAGCAAGTTGGATGCACACCCACTTAGTTTCTTTTGTTGAGCTTTCATACATATTTAGCTCTAGTGCATCCGTTGCATGGCAATCCCAACTCACTCACATTGATATCTATTGATGGGCATCTCCATAGCCCATTGATACGCCTAGTTGATGTGAGACCATCTTTCTCCTTTTGTCTTCTCCACAACCACCACTCATTCCACCTATAGTGCTATATCCATGGCTCACGCTCATATATTGCGTGAAAGTTAAGAAGTTTAAAAAAATTGAGTATGAGATAATTGCTTAGCTGAAACCGGGGTTGTGCATGATATGAATATTTTGTGTGATGAAGAGGGAGCATAGCCAGACTATATGATTTTGTAGGGATAACTTTCTTTGGCCATGTTATTTTGAGAAGACATGATGGCTTTGTTAGTATGCTTGAAGTATTATTATTTTTATGTCAATATAGACTTTTATCTTGAATCTCTCGGATCTGAACATTCATGCCACAATAAAGAAAATTACATTGAGAATTAGGTTGGTTAGCATTCCACATCAAAAATTCTGTTTTTATCATTTACCTACTCGAGGACGAGCAATAATTAAGCTCGGGGATGCTTGATACGTCTCCAACGTATCTATAATTTTTTATTGTTCCATGCTATTATACTATCCTTCTAGGATGTTTTATGGGCTTTTATATACACTTTTATATGATTTTTGGGATTAACCTATTAACCCAAAGCCCAGTGCCGGTTTCTGTTTTTCTCTTGTTTTAGAGTATCGCAAAAAAGGAATATGAAACGGAGCCCAATTGACCTGAAACTCAAGGGAGGTTATTTTTGGACCAGTAGAAGCCCAGGAAGTGCCGGAGGGGGACCAGAAGGTTCCCAGGCTGCCCACGTGGGTAGGGAGAGCCCCCTTGGGCGCGCCCCCTGCCTCGTGGACAGCCCGGAGGTCCCCTTTACTTGCCCCGACTCCAACACCTCCTATATATACTGAAACCTACGGAAAGTAACCTAGATCGGAAGTTCCACCGCGGAAAGCCTCTGTTGCCACCGAAAACCAATCTAGACCCGTTCAGGCACCCTGCCGGAGGGGGGAATCCCTCGCCGGTGGTCATCTTCATCATCCCGGCGCTCTCCATGACGAGGGGGAGTAGTTCACCGTCGGGGATGAGGGTATGTATCAGTAGCTATGTGTTTGATATCTCTCTCTCTCTCGTGTTCTTGAGATGCCACGATCTTGATGTATCGCGAGCTTTGTTATTTTAGTTGGATCTTATGATGTTTCTCCCCCTCTACTCTCTTGTGATGAATTGAGTTTTCCCTTTGAAGTTATCTTATCGGATTGAGTCTTTAAGGATTTGAGAACACTTGATGTATGTCTTGCATGTGCTTATCTATGGTGACAATGGGATATCACGTGATCCACTTGATGTATGTTTTGGTGATCAACTTGCGGGTTGGCACACGTTTTCGCCTTCACTCTCCGGTAGAAACTTTGGGGAACTCTTTGAAGTTCTTTTTGTTGGTCGAATAGATGAATCTGAGATTGTGTGATGCATATCGTATAATCATGCCAACGGATACTTGAGCTGACAATGGAGTATCTAGGTGTGTCGGGGGAAACTGTCCTCCCACGAGCACCTATGGGACCGGAGCCCCTTCTACGTTGCGGTAAGGGAGCGGAGGGAGCACGAAGAGCAGATCGAGGGGCGCACGCGGGCAGTTTACCTAGGTTCGGGCCGCACGGACGCGTAAAACCCTACTCCTGCCTTGGTTGTATTGAGCTCGGGAGCTGGAAGATCTACAGTGCTTAGCTACACCAAGCGAGAGAGGTACTTAGGTTCCGAACCCCCTCTACGTTGTGCATGGGCCTCCTTTTATAGCTCAAGGGGTCACCGACAGGTGTCAACGTAGAGGAGGGCAAAAATGTAACTTTGGTGGTAGTTGTAACAGTGCGGGAATAGTGCGTGAACAGTGGATGAACAGTGGTCTTCACCTAACCTTGACAGTGGGGGACAAGGGCATTAAATGCCCGTCACCGTCGACCCCAAAAGCGCCTGTCCATGCTTCTCCGTTCGCCACGGTGGTAGCCTCGTCACCGTGGGTTGCCACCGTGTGCCCCAGGCTGCACAGCCATCCGCCACGCGTCCCTGGAAGGGCCCCAAGGCGACGCATGGGCAGATGAGCTGGAGCGCGGGCACACAACATAGTTTTCCCCGGCAAGCACCTTGCCGGGGCCATGATCTTGCCGGGCCCGGAAGCTTGTCGCTCCCCGGGCCCTGCCGGGGCGCATGATGCGCCGAGGTATCTCTTGAAGTATGCATTCCTTGGTCTTCCTGGCAAGCTCCTTTTGCCAGGGTCTTGCGATAAAATGTTGACCTTGAGCCTGGTACGGCCTTCCCGGCAAGCTCCTCTCGCCGGGGCCTTGATCTTCTGACTTGTATACTTTGTTCTTGAATGGCTTCATAGGGACCAGAAAGGTTTCCGGCAAGCACGCGGTGAACCCTGCCGCGGGAAGCTTCTACTGCCCGTGCACAAGTTGGGGTACTAAGGTACCCCTATCTTAGTACACCGACAGGAGCCCCCGGGCCTGGGCCACACACGGTGCCTAGCGCTGTTGGGCCAGGCCCAAAACAGTGCACGGGCACGCGCGGCCCATGGCAAGCCGTATCCCCTTCCGCATCCGCCGCATCCCTCCCTAACGGCACGCGTCGATTGCGGCGTCGTGAGAGAGATCGTGGCCTGTTCTTTAATGGGAAATGCGGAGCATCCCCCACTCCCCCCTTAAAAGCAGAGGAAGCAGGGGCAGTTCCCTCCATCGTCTTCATTGCGTCTTTATTCTCCAGAAAACCTCTGCTCCTTCTTGCCCCCACCCCTCCTCCGCCGTCTTCCGCACCCGCGGCGTCGTCGAGCTCCTCGCCTTTTCCCTCGCCGCCTCCGCCATGGCCCCGAAGAGCGACAAGGCGAAGGCGGACAAGGCCAAGAAGGAGAAGTCCGAGCAGGCGGCAAAGCTGGCCGCCATGCGGAAGAGAAGCGTGCTCTTCGCGCCGAGGCTTGGCGCGAAGGTGTTGCGGAACAAGTATTATCTGTTCTGGTCGGGGGAGACCAAAGCTCATCCCCGCACCAGAGCTTTCCCCGCCGTCGCCAAAGACATGTTCCCCGGCGGGTACTTCTTCTTCGCTGCTTTCTTCCATTGTGGATTGTGCCCTCCGTACTCGGAGTTCTTTTGCGATATCATGAACACATACAACCTCCACCTCCTCGATTTCACTCCCAACGCCATCCTTACGATGGCCGTTTTCGCACATCTGTGCGAAAACTATGTTGGGATCCATCCAAACGTAGCACTCTTTCGCCATTTCTTTATGCCTAGAGTGGAGGCTGGCGCTCCCCTTTCCGGCGGCATCTCCTGGATCTTCCGGCTGAATAAGAAGGATTCATACCTGAAGGGAGAACTCCGCGGCAAGTGGGAGGAATGGCGTGCAGATTGGTGTTGGGTGGTGGAGGACAAGCCGGAGCCCTTCACTGCGCCGCGCACAACAGCCATAGTGCGCGGCAGGAATTGGAGCGAATTGGCCCCGGAGGACAACAAGCTCAGTATTGCCCTCGTCAGGATTATCCGTCTCCGGGTAGCTAATCTGACCATCGGAGAGGTTGGGGCAGATTTCCTCCGCCGCCGCATCGCCCCTTTACAAGAAAGGAAAAGGCCCGCCTGGGAATTTGGCAATGCGGCGGATATCATGAGGCTACGCCCTGGATTAAACTTCAATTTCACTGCTTTGGAGCTGAAAGGAATGGTCCGAGAGCTTTTCAAGCATGACCCGGCCCATCCGGAGTGGTTCAGACCGACCAAGGGAGTGGTGCCACTGCGCAACAGCACCGCCTGTGATTCCTTGCGCGCAATGATGCCGGCGTGCGACTCCCATGGCATCGTCCCCACCTGGATCGAGCCTCCGCCGGATACTGTGCTGAGCTTCTTCGACAACTTAGTTGAGACGCCCAAGAACACCGAGGAGAATAGGGGCCTCACCCGGGCCACTACGGCGCGGGACATAGCTTACATTGCCTCCAGGATGGAGGAGGCCGCCGCAGCTGCAGCGGCGGGAGATTTTGGATACACCGTGGATGAGGCGCAGGCCGCGGACGAGGCGAACCGCGCAGAGGAGGCGGAAATCCTCAGGCTGCTCAAGCTTCGGCCCGACGAGTTTGCCGGGGTGCCTTCCCTGAGGCTTGCCGGGATACCCGGGGTTGCCGGGGTGAGCGAGGCCGCCGCAGGGAGCGAGGTTGCCGGAAGGAGCGGGGCCGCCGGAGGGAGCGAGGCCGCCGGAGGGAGCGGGGCCGCAGGGCATGATGCTGGACCCAGCGGGCCTGCCGGGGAGGAGGAGGAGGACGTCGAGGCCGATGAAGACACCGGTGGATCCCTGGGACTTGACGACGACACCTCCTCGTCCTCAGAGAACTCCCCGCCTCCGGCAAGTCCTACGCAACCACCGAGGAAGCGCCTCCGCAAGGCGGCTACGGCAACGAGGCCGCAGGCACCCAGACAGCAGCCTGCGCGCCGGGCGACACGCGCCACCAGGGTGAGCCAGGCCGCGACGGAGGCGCCCCGCGCACCAGTGCCAAGCGGAGGGGGATCCTGCCGGAGCGGAACGGCCGCTCCTCCTGCTCCTCGGGCCTCGGCGTCGACGGAGGCTGGGTCTTCGCAGCCCACAGCCCCGGAGACCGCCAAGCGCCCGAGGGAGCCTTCTCCTCCTGCTCCTCACACGGGAGCATCTCAGGTGGAGTTTGACTTCTCCGGCCTCAGCTCCGATGACGACGAGGAAGAGGAGTAAGTACTTGCAACTTGCAACTTCTTTGATTTTGTCTTGATTTTCCTCGATGATTCTGATCTTGTTTTTGTTTTGCTTTCAGGACCCTGGCACAGCGGATGGCGAAGAGGGCCAAGATCCCCGTGGTTGAGGTCGAAGACGACTCGCCCGCCGCGGCGACCGGAGATGCGCCAGCGGCAAGCTTGCCGGATCAACCTGCTGCTCCGAGGAGCAGCCCCCAGCGCAGCCCCCAGCGTAAGTCTGGTAGTCATATGTCTGCTTGGCGGGCGCGCTTGAGGTTGTTATCTGTATTGATATTTTGTTGTCTTGTTTGTCTTGTGCAGAAGTGGAGCCGCAGCCACAGGAGCGCCCGGAGACTGTCCCCGACGAGCCACTTGCCCCACTCTCCCCGCCAAGGGAGAGCTCCCCGGCGAGGGAGAATGCTCCACCAAGGACGGGCACCCCGCCAAGGGTGAGCAGCCCGACGAGGGTGAGCACCCCGCCAAGGGAGGGTGCGGGCGGCCCTCCACCAGCAGGGGCCACCACTCCTGCGCCAAGGGAGAACTCCCCGGCACGGGAGCCTATCGTTGAGGAAGTCCGTGAAGGTGAGTCTTGTAGCTTCTTTTTCTCGGACTCTTCTTTTTGAATATTTGCTTGATCTTTTCTTTTCTTTTTCTTCTGCTAGATCCTCCTGCACCGGAGCGGATGGAGACGGAGACCGCCGGCGAGGAGGGCGTGCACGGCGACGGCGGTAACGCCAATGCCGCGGAGGGCATGGCTGGAGCCGACGAGCCTGCCGCTGAGGAGACCGCCCCGACCGCAGACGCCGCAGAGAGGGAGGGGACCGGCGACCACACTGCTGGCTCGGAGGCAGCAGGAGCGTCAAGCGCTGCACCGGCCGCCGACCCCTCCGCCGCCACGGAGCGGTCAGGCGTCTATCTTGAGGCTCCCAACGGGGTCTTCATACAGGTCCCGTGGGCGTCCTCGTCGCGAGTCCCCGTGGAGGGAGAGACCTACGATGGAGAGGTCCTCGCCTCGGCGGGGTTGAAGGTCGTTGAAGCGCTTGGCGGAAACGACGAGCTTGAAGAGGAGAAGCTTCTTCGCCAGCTCCTGGCCCTGTACCGGGCCAGGCAGGAGAAACTGGAGTCCCGGGAAGCTCTTGCCGCTAAGGCTGGAGTTGATCTGGATAAGCGCGCCGCGGAGCTCCGCGCCGCCAACCAGGCAGCCCTCCGCAACTTAGCGGAGGAGCGTGAAGGGCTTGCCGAGGAGCAGCAAGCCTTCCTCCTGGAGAAGGCTGAGGCAGAAGAGCGGCACCGGATGGCCGCCGAGGAGTTGTCTCGGCGGGAGGGGGCGCTCAACCAGCGGAAAGTCGAGCTCGACGCCCATGACGACGAACTCACCGCCCGGGAGCAGGCCATTGGCGGGGCCCTGAAGGAGGCGAAGGATGCCGCAGCCGCCGCGGAAACCGCCAAGAGGGACCTGGAGCTTAAGGTGGATCAGCTGGAGTGGTACCTGAAGGCAAGCGAGGACAGAGTCACCGCACTCAATGTGGAGCGGGAGAAAGATGCCCACACCAACTCTGACTTGCAGGTACGTCTCTCCAAGAAAGGCGACGAGCTCACTGCCGCCAAGGATTCGATAGCTGACTTGGAGTTGAAGGTCTCCACTTTGACTGATTTGCTCGACGCCGCCTGTGACCGCGAGACGAAGCTGAAGGACGAGCTCCGCAAGGAGCGGAACTTGGTGGAGAGCGCCGCCGTCTCAGCGAATAACTTCAGCCAGGCGGTGGAGCAATGGACCGACGAGCTGGTCACCTCCGCTGCCAGTATTGACAAGGAGATGATGGCGCTGAGGGCGGAGCACCTCGTGTACTCTCCCGACGAGGACCTCCCCCACAGCGCCAGGCTAAGTCTCTTCTTCAGGGGAATCGCGCCGGCACTTGCACGGCTGCGGGAGAAGCTCCCCGCTCCTTCCGGCTCTGCGCGGGCACTCTGGAGCGCGTCTTGACGAAGATCGTCTACCGCAACCCCGACATTAACCTTGTGAACGTCCTCCGCAGCTTGCCGGACGACGCAGATCAGGAGGCGTCGAAGGCGCAGGTCGCCCACATCGTCGCCAAGGTGAACAAAGTCACGAGGCGTGAAGGCGACCGTGTAGACTAGGCTTCTTTCTTTCTGTTTCCTTTGCTGCTGCAAAGTATGTCATGGACATGAATTAATTAGTTATTGCGACAAGTTATCTCTGTAATATACTATCTTATTTTTGAGCAATCAATGCGCTGTTATCTCCCTTGCTTTTGGTCCTCCACTTTGTATGCTTTTTGCCCTATGCTTTCAGGGAACTAGCCGGCAAGGGGCCCTTGTCGCGAGCGCTGAGTGCTGGACTCTTAGCAGCCTGCTGGCAAAGGCCTTACCGGCAAGAAACCTTGCCGCAGCTAGTCGCAGCGCACTTAGCTTGCTGAGCGAACTCGAAAACGAAGTAAGGGCGCGACACTTGTCGCAGCTCACTTAAGTCGTTGAGCGTGCTCGAAAACAAAGTAAGGGTGCGGCAAGCCACGGGTAGGTTCCTCTGCGCACGGGTTTTCCATACAAAGTGTGGTTGTTCAAGGAAGACAACTAAAATTTTAAAAATTTGAACTGCTCAAATTCTGGTAACTTAGCTTTTATAAATTGCTTGTTCCCCGTTAAGGCCTTCTCTTTCTTGAACAGCACTTGGTTCGTCCTCCCCCTCCTTCCTCCCCGGCAAACTTGTGCGCGAGGAACGTTCCTTCTGCTTAAGAGGGAAAGAAAAAGAGGAGGGAAAACAGTGTATATAGCCTCACGGCTTGCAAGTGCTTACCGGGGATGTGCGTTGCACATGGTGCCAAACAATGCATGCAAATAACCAAGAAAAAGCATGAAAATAGCAAATAGTGCGAAGCATGAAAACTTTACTGATGCACGGGATCTGCGCCCGGCTTTGTACAAAGGTTTACATGCGACAGCGGCAAGACTTGTACAAAAGGTGGTTGCCGGAGCGGATCACGGCAACCGCGCCTTATGGATGAAACTTGCGAAGATGCTCTATGTTCTAGGAGTTGCTCACCGGTAAGCCTTCTTCGGTCTCAAGGCGGACAGCGCCGGGCCTTGTGACTTGTCTCAGCCGATAAGGGCCTTCCCACTTCGGCGTCAACTTGTTGGAATTCTTGGCGGACTGAACACACCGAAGAACAAGGTCGCCTTCCTCGAGACTCCTGGCCCTGACCTTGCGGCTATGATAGCGGCGCAAGGCTTGCTGGTATCGAGCAGCTCGTACAGCAACCTGGAGACGTTCCTCCTCAAGGAGCAATGCATCATCTTGTCGCAGTTGCTCTTGCTCGAGCTCATCATAAGCGAGCACTCGAGGAGATCCGTATACGAGTTCCGTAGGGAGAACTGCCTCTGCTCCATAGACAAGAGCAAAGGGTCTGTCCGGTGGCTCGACTTGGTGTCGTCCTGATTGACCAAAGAGCCGCCGGTAACTCCTCTATCCAATTTCTTCCACACTTGCGCAGCCTGTCGAAGGTTCTTGTCTTGAGTCCGCGCAGCACTTCAGCATTGGCCCTCTCCGCTTCACCATTGCTCCTCGGGTGAGCAACAGAAGCGAAACAGACCTTGGCGCCAAGGTCTTGGACGTACTGCATGAAGGTGCGACTTGTGAACTGTGTGCCGTTGTCGGTAATGATCCTGTTAGGGATCCCGAAACGACAAACAATTGATCTGAAGAACCTGACTGCTGACTGTGCTGTCACCTTTCTCACTGGTTCCACTTCTGGCCACTTTGTGAACTTGTCGATTGGAACGTACAAGTACTCAAAGCCCCCGACAGCACGGGGAAAGGGGCCGAGAATGTGGAGCCCCCAGACCGAGAAGGGCCAGGACAAAGGGATCGTCTGGAGAGCTTGAACTGGCTGGTGAATTTGCTTGGCATGGAACTGGCACGCTTCACACTTGGTTACTTGTGTAGTTGCATCTTGGAGGGCTTATGGCCAGAAAAACCCTTGCCGGAACGCCTTCCCGGCAAGTGCCCTTGCGCCAATGTGGTGGCCACATATGCCTCCATGTATCTCTGCCAACAGCTTCTGTCCATCTTCCCTGGAAATGCACTTCAACCTGACACCATTGAGCCTTCTTCTGTACAGTTCATTGTCAACGAACTGGTACATACTTGACTGCCTGGTTATTTTCTCTATCTCTTCTGGGTCGTCGGGAAGTTCTCCAGTTTGCAGAAAACGGACAATCTGCCGTGCCCATGCCGGAGCCCGAGGCTCAACGACAAGGACTAAAGGCATGAGGGCTGCTGTGGGAACCTCAGCTTCTACGGCAAGAACCTGCGGCTCCGCCGAAGCTGATGGTCCCCCGACAAGCCTGCCGGGGCAAGGCTTGTCGGGAACACTTGCTTCAACTGTACAGATCCTCGGATCCGCAGGAGCAAACTGTTCCTCAGCATTTTGGTTGTTGATCTTGGGGACCTTGGCGGCGGCTTCTGGAAGATCCGCCGGCAAGTAGTCGCCGGAGACCAACTTTCTCTTCTTACTTTGCCCAACTGATGGTGTGACGGATGGCTGAGTTAGCTTGAGCAGGAAGGTCCCTGGTTCCACAGGTAACTTCATTGCAGCACACTTTGAGAGGCCATCTGCAATATCATTTTGAGCTTTTGGGACGTGCTCCATTTACAGACCCTCAAAGTGTTCTTCAAGCTTCCTCACTTCATCAACATAGGCTTCCATCAAAGGGCTCTGGTAACTCTTGTTCACTTGTCGGACCACCAACTGAGAATCTCCCCGCACAATCAACTTCTTAATCCCAAGCTCGGCGGCAATTCTGAGGCCGGCAAGCAAACCTTCATACTCAGCAGTATTGTTTGTCGCTTGCTCCTTGGGAAAGTGCATCTGGACAACATACTTGAGGTGCTCTCCGGTGGGCGCTATGAGCACCACGCCGGCACCGGCGCCTTGTAGCGAGAAGGCACCATCAAAGTACATTACCCATTCACTGCTCGCTTCTTGGACGGGGACGCTTGTCTCTGGAACTTCTTCATCGGGCGTTGGGGTCCATTCTGCTATGAACTCTGCCAAAGCTCTACTCTGTATAGTTGAAGTACTTTCAAACTTAAGACCAAAGCTTGACAGCTCCAGTGCCCACTCGACGATCCTGCCTGTTGCTTCTGGATTCTGCAATATCTTCTTCAACGGAAAGCGAGTGACCACTGTTATTTCGTGTGCTTGGAAGTAATGGCGCAGCTTTCTGGAGGCCATGAGGAGGCCGAAAAGCAACTTCTGCACCCCAGAGTATCTTGATCTAGCTCCCTGCAAGAGGGAACTTACAAAATACACTGGGCGCTGCACCATCTTCTTTCGCACTTCACCTTGTTCTTGCGCAGACTTGTCCTTGTCGGAGCCAGAGCTTGTCGGGGAAGCCCTCTGCTTGTCGCTGGATTCGCTTGCCGGTGGTGTAGATTCCTCATCCGCCTCCCTCTCCGCTACTAACGCAGCACTAACCACTTGATTGGTTGCTTCTAGGTACAGCAGCAACTTCTCTTGTGGCCTAGGTGCGACAAGTATTGGAGTAGAGGACAGGTATCCTTTCAAGTCTTGCAGCGCTGGCTCCGCTTCCGGAGTCCATTTCATGGGACCTGCCTTCTTTAAGATTTTGAAGAAAGGCAAGGCGCGTTCTGCAGACTTTGAAATGAACCTATTGAGGGCAGCCACACAACCAGCAAGTCTCCTTACGTCCTTGACGCGCTTCGGGGCTTCAATCTGCTCGATGGCTTTTATCTTATCGGGATTGGCTTCAATCCCCCTCTAGGACACAAAGAACCCGAGAAGCTTGCCGGAGGGGACTCCGAAGACGCACTTCTCGGGGTTCAACTTGAGCTGGATCTTGTGCAGATTCTCAAAGGTTTCCTCTAAGTCTTGGATCAGGGTATCTTTGCTCTTGCTCTTGACCACTATGTCATCCATGTATGCTTCTACATTCCTGTGGATCTGTGGCTCAAAAGCAGTGTGCACCACCCTTGCAAATGTCGAGCCTGCATTCTTCAATCCAAAGGGCATGCGTATGAAGCAATATGTGCCGCATGGAGTAATAAATGCAGTCTTCTCTTCATCTTCCTTGGCCATGAAAATCTGGTGGTAACCTGAGTATGCATCAAGGAAGGAAAGCAGCTCACATCCAGCGGTGGAGTCAACAATCTGGTCAATACGCAGCAAGGGAAATGGATCCTTGGGACATGCTTTATTCACATCAGTGAAGTCTATACAAAGTCTCCATTTCCCATTGGCCTTGCGTATGACAACTGGATTGGCCAACCACGTAGGATGGATCACGCCTCTAACTAGGCCTGCTGCTTCCAACTTCTTTATCTCTTCCGCGATGAACTCTTGGCGCTCCACGGCCTGCTTCCTGACCTTCTGCTTGACGGGCCACGCATGAGGACAAACAGCAAGCTTGTGCTCAATTACCTTCCTGGGAACGCCGGGGATGTCAGATGGTTGCCATGCAAACACATCGACATTCGCCCGCAGGAAGGCAACAAGTGCGCTTTCCTATTTGTTGTCGAGCGTAGCACTGATGGTGAAGGTACCACCAGTGCCGTCCTCCTTGGCAGACACCTTCTTGGTTGCCGGTGGAGCGGCCATCCCCTTCTTGCACTTGCCGGTGGAGCTCGATGGTGCGTCCTCGACGGCAGCGCAGCACTCCAAAGAGGTGCGTTTGCCGGAGTGGGCCCCAGTGCTCTTGCCGGACTTGGTCTTGTTCTTCCCCCCGGGAGCTTCAGCGGCAAGTGTGTTGCTCTCTGCTGCGGCTGCTGCATCCCGGTAGATCTTGTCGGCGCAGATAAGCGCGTCCTTCTTGTCGCCAGGGACAGAGATGACGCTTATCGGCCCCGGCATCTTGAGTACGTTGTAGGCATAATGGGAAGCTGCCATGAACTTGGCGAGGGCAGGACATCCAAGTATCCCATTGTATGGCAATGGGATATCGGCCACGTCAAAGGTTAATCTCTCCGTCCTGAAGTTGAGCTCCCCGCCAACGGTCACTGGCAGAGTAATCTTCCCCTTCGGCTTGCTCCTCCCCGGGTTTATTCCTTGGAACGACCCGGTTTCTTCGAGCTCGCCGTCTGGGATCTGGAGTTTCTTGATCACAGCCGAGGAGATCAAATTCAGGCCGGCCCCGCCGTCAACCAACATTTTGGTGACCTTGAGGTTGCGCATGGTTGGCGAGACCAACATCGGCAAGCACCCGACCGCCGTTGTGCGGTCAGGGTGGTCCTCAAGATCAAAAATGATGGGCGTGCTGGACCACTTCAGCAGCCTGCGTGACTCGACGAGCGGCTCAGCTGCGTTTACTTCCCGCACCCACTGCTTGAGTTGGCGGTGGGAAGTGTGCAGAGAGGCGCCTCCGTCGACACACAGTACTTCTGTGGCCTTCTGGAACTCCTGCTCGCTGTTATCTCCTTCCTCCATGTCGTCGTCGTCTTCTTCCTCATCCTTGTCGCGGCCCCGGCGAGGTCGATCACCTTGCCGCTGCTTGGCCTTGCCGCGGCGTCCTCTTTGTCGCGCCGCTCGTATTCAGCCTTCTGCTGGGTTCTCCTCCGCCACCTTGGGCCTTCTCTTTGTCGCGCCGCTCGTATTCAGCCTTCTGCTGCTCTACGAGGTACTCGACTCATTTGCAGTTCAAAAGATCGTGGCCCTTGGTGCGGTGAATCTTGTAGTATTGCTTGTCGGAGCCGTCCTGCTTGTCGGCTGCCGCTACAGGGGTAGGCTCCTTGCCGGAACCGCCAGCCTGTGCCTTCTTGGCGGGAGCCTCCTTGCCGGACTGCTCGACGACCAGCACTTCCTTGCTCTTCTTTCTTCTGTTGTTCCGCCGCCGGCTCTTCTTTGCCGGGGCGGCATCCTCACTGTCGCTTCCTCCTGCGCCAGTATCCTCTCCGGGGAGTCTCCTCCCCTCTTCGGCGCGCGCGAACTTGTCGGCCAGAGCATAGAGCTCGCTGACATCCCGAATCTTGGTCATGGCCATCTCTTCCCTCATGCGGCGGTTACGCACGTTCTGGTGGAACGCGCTGATAACCGCGGCGGGGTGGACGTCGAGAATGTTGTGTTGCACGCGGCTGAACCTCTGGATATATTTGCGCAGGGACTCTCCTTCCTTCTGGGCCAAGATGTGGAGATTGCTCTCCTGGCCGTGGGGTTTGTGGCCGCCCGTGAAGGCGCCAACAAATTGGTGGCACAAATCTGACCACGAAGAAATGGAGTTCTCCGGCAAGTGCATAAGCCAAGAATGGACGTTTGGCTTAAGCACTAGCGGAAAATAGTTAGCTAGTATCTTCTCGTCGCGTCCCCCGGCAGCCTGCACCGCAATGGTGTAGATGCTGAGGAACTCCGAGGGGTGCGTCTTGCCGTCGTACTTCTCGGGTACGTCGGGCTTGAAGTTTTTCATGCTGGGCCACTGGACTCGCCGCAGCTCACGGGTGAACGCCGGGCAACCTGCCGCGTACGGCAAGTTGCCTGGCTCACCGGGCGCGTACGTGTCGACAGTGGTCCCAGCGCGCTGATCCGATTGTCGCCGGGTTTCTCGTCGGCGCTCGATGCGCGTCCGAGCGTCTTCTTGCCGCCGGTCGTCGAGGACTTGGCGCTGGTCCCGACGAGCCCGCGGATCCGACGACGCCGTGGAGTCGTCGTCGACGTTAATCCGGCGGGGTGGCGTCTTCTGCTTCCGCGGCGGGGAGTGCATTGTGGTTGCACCCCCGGCGGTCTTGTCGCCGTCGGCCTTCGTCTGGTCTACTTGCCATGGCCGCGACGTTGCAGGCTGCTGCGGCGTGTCGTTGTTGGCGAAGGCGATGAGGCTTTGGATCGTCGCCCTCCAGTCTTCGGCCTTGTCTGCCGCTGGAGGGAAGTCGAGAAGCAGTTGCGCTCTTGCTAGAGCTTCTGCTGGCGAGGAGGGGAGCGGTGGCGAGCGGTGCGAGGAGCGAGATATGCTCGGACTTCTAACAGGGTTAGAAGGAGCAGTCTCTCGCCCCGGCAACCGCGCCTTGCTCGTGCCAGGACGATGGCCTTGAGCGTCCCGCGATCCTCCGGTTTGTCCTTGCCCCAGCAAGCGTATGGTAACTCCTGTACCACGGCGCTGCTGGCCTGTCGTCTGCTGAGAGGGACGCGGTGCATCTATGGACACCGAGGCCTTGGAATTTGCCCGGTCGTCTGTCTTGTCCTTGGACTTGGTGGCGCCGTGAGTTTCCTCGCCGGCGACCACCCTTCCGTCGGCATCTCCTCCACCAACCGTTGGTTCTGGTGGTGGTGGGATCGACGCGGACGGGCCTGCGACCTCTGAAGCCTTCTTCTTCGGGGCCATGTTGTTGCAGTTGGTGAAGTTGATGAAGCTGGAGAGGTTGATGAAGAATGCGCCCGCGTGAGCGCCGGATCAGGTTCGCACAACCTCGACGCCCCCTACCTGGCGCGCCAAAGATGTCGGGGGAAACTGTCCTCCTACGAGCACCTATGGGACCGGAGCCCCTTCTACGTTGCGGTAAGGGAGCGAAGGGAGCACGAAGAGCAGATCGAGGGGCGCACGCGGGCAGTTTACCCAGGTTCGGGCCGCGCGGACGCGTAAAATCCTACTCCTGCCTTGGTTGTATTGAGCTCGGGAGCTGGAAGATCTACAGTGCTTAGCTACACCGAGCGAGAGAGTTACTTAGGTTCCGAACCCCCTCTACGTTGTGCATGGGCCTCCTTTTATAGCTCAAGGGGTCACCGACAGGTGTCAACGTAGAGGAGGGCAAAAATGTAACTTTGGTGGTAGTTGTAATAGTGCGGGAATAGTGCGTGAATAGTGGATGAACAGTGGTCTTCACCTAACCTTGACAGTGGGGGACAAGGGCATTAAATGCCCGTCACCGTCGACCCCAAAAGCGTCTGTCCATGCTTCTCCGTTCGCCACGGTGGTAGCCTCGTCACCGTGGGTTGCCACCGTGTGCCCCAGGCTGCACAGCCATCCGCCACGCGTCCCTGGAAGGGCCCCAAGGCGACGCATGGGCAGATGAGCTGGAGCGCGGGCACACAGCATAGTTTCCCCCGGCAAGCACCTTGCCGGGGCCATGATCTTGCCGGGCCCGGAAGCTTGTCGCTCCCCGGGCCCTTGCCGGGGCCATGATGCGCCGAGGCATCTCTTGAAGTATGCGTCCCTTGGCCTTCCTGGCAAGCTCCTTTTGCCAGGGTCTTGCGATAAAATGTTGACCTTGAGCCTGGTACGGCCTTCCCGGCAAGCTCCTCTCGTCGGGGCCTTGATCTTCTGACTTGTATACTTTGTTCTTGAATGGCTTCATAGGGACCAGAAAGGTTTGTGGCAAGCACGCGGTGAACCCTGCCGCGGGAAGCTGCTACTGCCCGTGCACAAGTTGGGGTACTAAGGTACCCCTATCTTAGTACACCGACAAGGTGACATTAGGGTTTTGGTTGATTTGTATCTTAAGGTGTTATTCTAGTACGAACTCTAAGATAGATCGAACGGAAAGAGTAGCTTCGTGCTATTTTACTACGGACTCTTGAATAGATCGATTAGAAAGAATAACTTTGAGGTGGTTTCGTACCCTACAATAATATCTTCGTTTGTTCTCCGCTATTAGTGACTTTGTAGTGACTCTTTTTTGCATGTCGATGGATAGTTATATGATCCAGTTATGTTATTATTGTTGAGAGAACTTGCACTAGTGAAAGTATGAACCCTAGGCCTTGTTTCAAAGCATTGCAATACCTTTTGTTCTCACTTTTATCATTAGTTACCTTGCTGTTTTTAAATTTTCAGATTACAAAAACCTATATCTACCATCCATATTGCACTTGTATCACCATCTCTTCGCCGAACTAGTGCACCTATATAATTTACCATTGTATTGGGTGTGTTGGGGACACAAGAGACTCTTTGTTATTTGGTTGCAGGGTTGTTTGAGAGAGACCATCTTCATCCTATGCCTCCCACGGATTGATAAACCTTAGGTCATCCACTTGAGGGAAATCTGCTACTGTCCTACAAACCTCTGCACTTGGAGGCCCAACAACGTCTACAAGAAGAAGATTGCGTAGTAGACATCAGCTCTCCGTGCAGCACCCTAACCGGATTCCCGAGCGCCCAAAGACCTTGACGGAGAGAAGGTCGGCCTCCACCAATTTGAAGCGAAGGACATGCCCCTTCATCAGGCAGTGGGCGCTTGCAAAGGTTTTCCAAACACGACGAAGAAGCATTACATGAGGGACGGGGAACTTCACGTTCGCCCACATATCACCATTACAACATCCCTTCATGTGAAGCCTCAACCTCGATGGCTGGTCAACCATCAGCATCCTTGCGAACGGCTCGGGAAGGCAAAGACGGTTACGAGGCGGTTCGCGCTGTTGCAAGATAAACTCCAGCATCGTGTCTCCGACATGGCCGCTTGGTGAAGCAGGAGGAGACGGAGGCGCCACAGGTGCCCCACTTCCACGTCCCCTTCTTCCTCGACTACCTTGCCGACCGTGAACCCGTCCAGCGCCTCCGCCTTGGGCGCTTGGCTCTTCCTTGACCGCCGTGGCTCTCTTGCGAGAGGAAGATATAGTCGCCTCCGCAGAGGGACGGTCGCGACCGCACCCTCTCGGCGTGATGGTGGATGGAGAATGGAGAAGAGAAGACGCAAGGGGATGCCCCTCTTTTCTCCTCCCAATTCCCCTTTTATATCCAAGAAAGAAGGACTGGGGGCTGGCTCTATACCTTCTCGGAAGGGCCCTTTGGAGTCCAGCTCATTAAAGCCACTGGCAACGAGCGAGGTCGTCGACCACCCTCCCCGCGCCAATCAAAGGCGCATGAGTATCTGCCATGGCACACCTTCCCATATCCCATGTGTCCGCCACCTACCCGGTGCTATGCATGCGGCGTACGTGGTGAAAGAGGCATGCATAGTGGGATGCGTGAAACGACAATTACCATCTCGTGAATAAAGGCTATTTGCATGCCACTACGAGCGCAACAGATGAGAAGATTACATCATTTGTCCCCCATCACGCGTGCACGCGCACTGTTTGGGCCAGGCCCAACGATGCTTCGCACTCTTGTGTGGCCCAGGCCTGGGGGCTCCTATCGGTGTACTAAAGTTTGGGCCCTTTAGCACCCCATACTTGTGCATAGGAAATCGTAACCACACCCGCGGCAAGGCCCGACGAGGGCGGTCGAGGACAGATGCAAGGTGAAGACAAGCGGCCAAGCTAGAGAGCAGAGGACGAGTTGGACCCCCAGCAAGATCCTTGCCGGGACGGCTTGCGAGACCCCGGAACGAACCTTGCCGGGACAACTTGGCGAGTACTAACAAGAGCACCACCCTTGGGGTTGAGAGCTCCGACACCATCGACAATGTTAAGGCCAAGACCCAGGGGCGCGCGCATAGTGGCGTGCAGATCTTTGTGTAGGCCAGAAGATGAGGTACCTAGCAAGATCCTTGCTGGGGACGTCTGTGAGGCCCCGACAAGATCCTTATCCAGGACATTGGCAAGACTGAGGTAAGGATCCGCCACCCCATCACCACTCTAGCACAGTAGCCGGCCTGCCAGCCTAGCAAGCGCCTGCGTGGTGGCATGCAGATCTTCGCGAAGATCCTGCCACCTCTCCAGCGTAGCAGCTAGCTAGCCAACTTGGCGTTGCATGCCTCGTCGGCATGGACGCGTGTCAAGATGGAGCGGGGCGGCGACGGACGGGATGGGTTCTACTCGTGTCCCCGTTAAAGCTGGAGGGCACGTAAGCAATGCATTTAATGTGTTTGTCCTAAGACTCCATTGATAAACATAGACACTGTAGCTACTTTAGACCTCCTGTATGCCACTGTGGCAGCCCCTTGAACATATAAAAGGAGGCCCATGGCGTACTTTAGGAAGATTTGAACTTTTGAACCTCTCCGCCTAGCTTGCATGCGTAGCAGCGAGCCGAAGGTCAAGAACACGGAATATACACTCAAGCAGGACTAGGGTTTTACACTTATCAGCTACCCGAACCTGGGTAAAAATCTGTCGTGTTGATCATTAGATCCACTCTTTGCTCTACCCCTCTTCCTGCCAAACCGTAGAAGGGATCCATGTGACCCCGTAGGTGTCGTTCTTCGCCGACAGTGTCATGTCCCTTTCTGTCACTGTGATTGAGCGCCACAAGATTGAACCCAAAGCAAAGCACTTCTCCCATTGCAAGAAATATCAATCTAGCTGGCCAAACAAAACAGATAGTTCAAAGAGAGTTACTAAGATGTAAGATCATAAATATAAGAATTCAGAAAAGACTCAAATGATATTCATAGATCATCTGATCATAAACCCACAATTCATCAGATCTTGACCAACACACCGCAAAAGAATATTACATCGTATAGACCTCCAAGAACAACAAGGAGAAAATGGTATTAAGGATCCAAGAGAGAGAACAAGACATCTAGCTTCTAGCTATGGACCCGTAGGTCTATGGTAAACTACTCACACATCATCAGAAGGGCAATAGGGTTGATGTAGACGCCCTCCGTGGTCGATTCCCCCTCCGGCAGAGTACCGAAAAAGGCCTGCAGATAGGATCTTGTGGGAACATAAGGTTACGGCAGTGGAAAAGTGGCTTCGATGGATATTCTGATGTTTCTGGAATATATGAGAATATATAAACGGAAGAAATAGGTCGATGGACGCTCGAGGGGCCCACAAGGGTGGGGGCGCGCCCTGCCCCCCAGGACGCGCCCTCCATCCTTGTGGCTACCTCATAGCTCCCCTGACGTGTACTCCAAGTCCTTCTGGTGTCTTTTGGTCCAAGAAAAATCCTCGTAAAGTTTTGTTCCGTTTGATATTCCGTTTCTGCGAAACTCAAAAACAAGGAAAAAACAGAAACTGGCACTGGGCTCTGGGTAAATAGGTTAGTCCCCAAAATCATATAAAATAGCATATAAATGCATATAAAAGATAAAAAAATAGATAATATGATAGCATGTGTTGGAGTATAATGTCCGACCCTCTCTCTCAGATCGGTTTGATGGATGAACTGGTTAGGTGCATAAACTTACAACCAAGAGGTCCAGGGTTGAAAACCCAGTAAACGCAATAAATAATTTCGGCTCGCCCCCGCTTCCGCTGCCCACGTCATATAGCTCCAAAAGGAGCATAGACGTGAGGGGGAGTGTTGGAGTATAATGTTGAACAATCAAAAATTATAGACCCGTTGGAGACGTATCAATTATCCCCCAGCTTAATTCCTGCTCGTCCTTGAGTAGGTAAATGATAAAAACAGAATTTTTGATATGGAATGCTACCAAAGATATTTATCAATGTAATATTATTTATTGTGGCATGAATGTTCGGATCCATAAGACTCCAAACAAAATTTTATCAATATCAAAACAATAATACTTCAAGCATACTTGAAAGTAATCTACGAAGCTTCAAAAATAACATGGCTAAAGAAAGTTATCCCTAAAAATCATATGGTCATTTATGCTCCCTCTTCTTAACACAAAGTAAAAATCATGCATATCCCGGTGTCAATAAAGCAATTGTTTTCATACTTTGACATTCTAAAACATTTTCAACTCTTCACGCAATACATGAGCTTGAGCCATGGATTTAGCACTACGGGTGGAATAGAAGGTGGTAATAGACAAAAGGAGGGAGAAAGTCTCACATCGACTAGGCAAATCAACGGACTATGGAGATGTCCATTAATCGATATCAATGTGAGTGAGTAGGGATTGCCATGTAACAGATGCACTAGAGCTATTAAGTGTATGAAATCTCAAAAAGACAACTAGTGGGTGTGCATCAACTTGCTTGCTCATGACGACCTAGGGCATTTGTGGAAGCCCATCGTTGGAATATACAACCCAAGTTCTATAATGAAAAATTCCCACTAGTGATATATGAAAGTTACAACATAGGAGACTCTCTATCATGAAGAACATGGTCCTAATTTGAAGCACAATTGTGGAAAAAGGATAGTAACATTGCCCCTTCTCTCTTTTTCTCCTTTTTTGGAGACCCCTTTCTGTTATTTTTTTGAGTCTCATTTGGCCTCTTTATTGATAACCTCACATGGGACAATGTTCTAATAATGATGATCATCACACATTTATTTACTTACAACTCGATATTACAACTCGATACTAGAACAAAGATATGACTCTATATGAATGCCTCCGACGGTGTACCAGGATGTGCAATGACCAAGAGTGATATGTATGAAAAATATGAATGGTGTCTTTGCCACAAATACATTGTTAACTACATGATCATGCAAAGCAATATGACAATGATGAAGCATGTCATAATAAACGGAAGGGTGGAGTTACATGGCAATATATCTTGGAATGGCTATGGAAATGCCATAATAGGTAGGTATGGTGGCTGTTTTGAGGAAGGTATAAGGAGGGTTTATGCACCGGCGAAAGTTGTGCAGCACTAGAGTGGCTATCAAGGAGGAAGGGTGAGAGTGCGTATAATCCATGGACTCAACATTTGTCACAAAGAAATCACATATTTATTTTGAAAAAAGTATTATCTCTCAAAGCAAAGTACTACGACGCATGCTCCTTGGGGGGAGGTTTGTAGGAGTTAACCTTCGCGCGGCCCCAACCTTCACGCAAAGACAAACACTCAAAATACAAAGTGCTCCAGTTTGGTTACATAGTTAGGAGACCATACGTGCATGCTACGGGAATCACAAACTTTAACACAATTACTTATTTAACCTCACAAACTACCACTAGCATGACTCTAATATTATCATATTAACAACTGAAAACAATTACGAGGAGTTAGACTTCACATAGTATTCGATGCTCTATAAATGAAAGTTTTTATTATATCTCCTTTGGATGTCTATCATATTAGGACTAATTTCATGACCCAAGAAAATTACCATCTTGTTCTGAAGAACTCACAAAAAAATAGAGGTGAAGCAAGAGAGTTCAACAATTTTTGTAAAATAAAACCACCGCCGAGCTAAAAAGATATAAGTGAAGCACTAGAGGGAAATTACCTAGCTCAAAAGATGTAAGTGAAGCACATAGAGTATTCTAATAAATCACGATTGAAGTGTGCCTCTCTCAAAAGGTGTGTACAGCAAGGATGATTGTGGCAAACTAAAATGAAAATACTCTTATCATACAAGACGCTCCAAGCAAAACACATATCATGTAGTGAATAAAAATATAGCCTTTAAAGTTACCGATGGATGAAGACGAAAGAGGGGATGCCTTCCCGGGACATCCCCAAGCTTAGGCTCTTGACCTTCCTTGAAATTTACCTTTTGGTCCCTTGGGCATCCCCAAGCTTAGGATTTTGCCACTCTTCATTCCGTAGTCCATCAAATCCTTACCCAAAAATTGAAAACTTCACAACACAAAACTCAACAGGAAATCTCGTGAGCTCCGTTAATAAAACAAAGCAAATAACCAATCAAGGTACTGTTGTGATCTTATTCTAATTTCATATTGGTGTAATACTTACTTTATTCCAACTTTTCTCCATGGTTCATACTGATAACCCACAAGTGTAGGGGATCGTTTGTAGCCTTCTTCGATAAATAAGAGTGTCAAACCCACCGAGGAGCTAAAGGTAGAATAAATATTCCCTCAAGTTCTATCGACCACCGATACAACTCTACGCACACTTGACGTTTGCTTTACCTAAAACAAGTATGAAACTACGAGTACTTAGCGAGAATAAAACTTGAAATAAATTGCAAGATAATAAATGTGGATAGCTTTTGTCAACAAGAAAGTCATTTGTCCCTAGGTAATCGATAACAAGTACCGGTAATCATTCTTGCAATTTTGTATTAGGGAGAGGCATGAGCAAACTTACTTTCTCTACTTGGATCGTATGGACTTATGATTGGACCCCTAGCAAGCATCCGCAACTACTAAAGATCATTAAGGTCATGAAACCCAACCATAGCATTAAGTATCAAGTCCTATTTTTTCACATACGTCATACCCCATTTACCCGGGTTTAATCTTCTGTCACTCTCGCAACCCACCAAAAGCGAACCACGAACATATTGCAACACCATACAGCGGGGGGCCCTCACGTTTGCGCAAGAACGGAGGGCACCGTAGGACAGCACCATAAATAAAATATACAAGCATACCAACCAAGATCACGATTAACCCACAGGACAAAACAGTTCTACTCAAACATCATAGGATAACCATAGATTATTGGAAAATAATATATGGAGTTGAGCACCATGTTTAAGTAGAGATTACAGTGGGGGAGAACAGGTGTTACACCGCTGCATAGAAGGGGAGAGAGTTGGTGTTGACGGTAGCAAGATTTTTGATATAGATCGACGTCCTGATCGTTGCCCCGGCGGCACTCCGGCGCCACCGGAAGCGAAGGGGAGAGAGCCCCCCTCCTTCTTATTCTTCCTTGGCCTCCTGCCTTGGTGGGAGAAGGGTTTCCCCTCTATTCCTTGGCTTCCATGGCATGGGCGGGGTGAGAGCCCCTCCGAGATTGGATCTGTCTCTCTATCCTCTTCTGTTTCGCGTTCCCTAGATCTAGCCCCACACCGTTTCTTAAATTCCCAGAGATTCCTAACTCTGATTGCGCTGAAATTTTAACACGATTTTTATCCAAAAATTAGCTTCCTTGCACCAGAAGAAGGGCTCCAACCAATGTTCGAGGAGGGAACAAGACTCCAGGGCACGCCTAGACCCTAGTGGCGCACCCTGGTGGGTTGTGGGCACTACGAGGCCCCGTTTGCGTTGATTCCACCTCCTAAAAATCATATATATTCCAAAAACATGTTTGGACTTTGTTTGATATGGCTTTTCTATGAAACAAAAACATGCAACAAACAGGAACTCGCACTGGGCACTCGATCAGTAAGTTAGTCCAAATAAATCATATAAATTGTTGCCAAAAGTATGTAAAAGTTGAATAATATTGTCATGAAACAATCAAAAATTATAGATATGACGGAGACGTATGAGCATCCCCAAGCTTAATTCATGCTCGGCCTCGAGTAGGTAAATGATAAAAAAGATAATTTTTGATGTGGAATGCTACCTAGCATAAACTTGATCATATATCTAGTCATGGCATGAATATTAAGACATGAGTGATTCAAAGCAATAGTCTATAATTTGACTTAAAGACATCAATACTCGGGCATCGCAACAAACAATCATGTCTTTCAGAATATCAAATGCTAAAGAACGTTATCCGTACAAAATTATATAGTCTTGTCATGCTGTGTCTTCCCAGCTCAAAGTATAAATCATGTACTACCCCGGTGTCAGCCAAGCAATTGGTTCATATTTTTTAACGCGCTTCAGCATTTTCAACTCTTACGCAATACATGAGCGCAATCCATGGATATAGCAATATAGGTGGAATAGAATGCGGTGGTACTAGAAAAAAGAAGGGAAGAAAGTCTCACATCAACTAGGCAAACTAATGAACTATGGAGATGTCCATCAATCGATATCAATGTGAGGAGTAGGGATTGCCATGCAACGGATGCACTAAGAGCTATAAGTGTATGAAAGCTCAATGTGAAACTAAGTGGGTACGCATGAAATTCTACTATGAAAAATTCCCACTAGTAAATGAAAGTGACAACATCGGAGACTCTCTATATGAAAAACATGGTGCTACTTTGAAGCAAAAGTGTGGTATTTGCATGCCCCTTATTTTTTGTTATTTTTTCTTTTTTTAGTCTGGTTTCTCATCCTAACTTGTGGGGAATCATGGTCTCCAGCATCCTATCATTACCGGGGCAATGCTCTCATAATGGATAATGATGATCATCACACTTCCTTTACTTATAACTCAAAAGAAATAAAAATTACAACTCAATACCTATAATATAGTATGACTCTATATGATGAAAATGAATGCTCAAGTCAACTATATGATCGAAGTGCATGGCAATATATCTCGGAATGGCTATGGAAATGCCATAATAGGTAGGTATGGTGGCTGTTTTGAGGAAGGTTTAATAAAGTTTATGCACCGGCGAATATTGCGCGGTACGAGAGAGGCTAACAATTATGAAAGGGTCATAAAGAAGTCATAAAATTATTACAAAATTTTATTAGCCCTCGAAGCAAAGTAATACTACGCATGCTCCTAGGGGGGATGTTGGTAGGAGTTAACCATCGCATGCCCCCGACCTTCACACAAAGATAGACAATCAAGGATAAATTGTGCTCCAACTTCCCGGCATAACGAGAGACTATGCATGCATGCTTCGGGAATCACAAACCTTAACATCAATATCAATATCTTACTAATCACGAGCATCCACTAGTACGTCCCACATATTATCATCTCTATATCGCAAACCTATTGCAAGGAATCAAACATATCATATTCGTTTATCCATAAGTTTTATGTAGGATTTTATGACTAACCATGCAATTGACCAATTCATGTTGACTCTCTAAATAGATATAACTAAAGCATGAGAGTTTAATTCTTTCTACAAAACATCATGCTCTGACAAATATAAGTGAAGCATGAGAGCATTCTACGAACATCGGTTTTCTATGTGAAGAGAAACAGGCAATCCAAACTTCAAATGAATTTGAGTGAAGCACACGAAGCATTCTATAAAGCCATACTCAAAAGATTTAAGTGAAGTGCAATGAGCATTATATAAATCAACCATGGACTATCTCATACCAGCATGGTGTATTATTAAAAGAAAAAGAAAAGGCACACGACGCTCCAAGAATTTACACATATCATGTGAACGAAACAAATCCGAAACAAACTGATACTTGTTGAAGAAAGATGGGATGCCTTCCGGGGCATCCCCAAGCTTAGACGCTTGAGTCTCCTTGAATATTTACTTGGGGTGCCTTGGGCATACCCAAGATTGAGCTCTTGCCTCTCCTCCTTCTCCTCACATCGAGACCTCCACGATCTTCGAACACTTCATCCACACAAAAATTAACTGAACTTTTAGCGGGGTTAGTGCATATGATCAATGAAATCACATGATGTACTGCTCTAACATTATTGTATAATTATAATCAAACATTACCCAATGTATGCTATCACAATTCTATGGCCCCAAGTCAAGGAGGCTTCAACTAGAATTCAAACATAAGCAAATAATGAAGTATAACAGCAATCTGTGAAAACATGACAGTTTGTAAAGATTTGAACATTCACCATACTTATGTAACTCTAAAAATTCTGAAAAATTAGGAAAAAATAAAATATGTATAGAAAGATTGTATAAAAAGTTTCAGAAGCTTTTAACGTTCCAGTAAAAAATGTAAAATCTCACACTACACCCAATGTTTCTGTTTTTGCACCGCACAAACCAACAAGTAATTTAATCATCCTAGAGGAAACTCTTGGCACATTATTTTTATAATACAATGGATTTGTACAAGGGGATAATTATTTGTGTTGCAAAGTTTCTGTAATTAAGATTCACAAAGTTTCCATTGGCATGAACAAAGTTCAAGGCTAGCTCCCACTTTAATAATGCTTGTCTCTCTCACTTTCAATTTTCTTTTTGAGACAGTTTTGGGTTCCCCTCTATATTATTTTATTTATAAACTTTATAAAAGCACTCAACAAAAATAAATGACTCTTTTTTTTGAACTTCCGGGTTGTCTCCCTGGCAGCACTTTTTTAAAGCCATTAAGCTAGGCATATAGTGTTCAAGTAATGAATCCACCCGGATCCCAAGGTATATCAAAGCCAATTTTAATTAGCAATGATTTGGAATTTAGTAGTGAGAACAAAGCAACATATATCAAGAAATGATGAAGTCTAACTCTCTTCCTATGCATAGGCATGTCATACAAGAACAATTCATGCACATCAAGTAAAGGCCAATGCATAGTATAAGCAGTTTCTTGCAATTTCTCGTGTTGGAAACATAGAGAGGCGGCTATGTAGTTCCTCTCTCATAATAATTGAAAGTAGGAGCAACAAGCACATGCATATTACATTAATCAAAATTATCATGTGCAACGGTAAAAGGCAACCCATCAATATAATCCTTAATAAGTGCAAACTTCTCCGATATAGTGTACTTGGGAGAATTCAAAAAGATAATAGGACTATCATGTGTGGGTGAAATAGCAACAATTTCATGTTTAACATAAGGAACTATAGCAAGTTCATCTCCATAAGCATATTTCATATTGGCATCTTGGCCACAAGCATAGCAAGCATCATCAAAAAGGGATATTTCAAAAAAAAAAATCAACGGACTGGAATCTGGCACTTTGCCATCAGCCGTGGCAGATGGCAAAGGCATGGTCGGCGGATGGCAAGGCTTTGCCATCAGCCAGCAGATGGTAAACAATTTGTCTGAATTCCAGTGGGCAAAGGCTTCTTTGCCATCTGCTGGCTGATGGAAAAGAGCCTGTGCCTTTGCCATCAGCTGGCAGATGGCAAAGCCTCTTAACGGGGTTAGCCCCGTTAGAAGGATAACGGCATACTTTGCCATCTGCCAGCAGTTGGCAAAGGCTGCATACTTTGCCATCAGCCAGCTGATGGCAAAGAGCCAAAATAGGACAGTCCAGATTTTTCTTCTGGATGACACATGGTTTCTTTGCCATCTACCAGCTGATGGTAAAGCTCTTTGCCATCTGCCAACAGATGGCAAAGTGTCTATATTGCCCCATTTAATTTTGTTTTTCTTATATCAATTCATTTTCATAGAAAATCAAACACAAATATATTTATATGACCAATATAGCATATTCAACACATATTACCAATAGTCATGAACACATATATATATCCAACACATGTTACCAAAGTAGCAAGTTTCATCCGTACATATACATAGTTTCATCAATATTACACAATTTCATCCATAGGTAGCAAGTTTCACAAGGTCAAAACAAAAACTAAATACAAGCACTCCATCAACCCAAGCTTCCGTGATCTTAAGCAAATCTGTAAACTGGGAAAGAAGAAAGTTAGAAGAAGAAGACTAGAAGAAGAAGATTATTATGATGCAACTAAAATGTGAAGATTATTATGATGCAACTTATATCTGTAAAATAGGTCATTCTGGAGCTAAGTATGGTTTCTTAGAGCATTACAACCGGACCACCCATACCCACCCCGAATGCCCAGACGGGCTGCCCGGTCACTGTACGGACGCAAAAATGCCACCCAAACAGCCTCCCCATAGCCGACCCAAATGCTCGGACCGGCCGACACTCGCCATATCCAGCCCACATATGGGACGGACATGGAGGGTAGTTCGTGAGTGTGGCACAATGACAAGGGATGGTGGCAACGAGCCTTTTTGTCCTAATAATTATACTTGATTATATTATGATGTAACTATTTCATAGAAAAGAAAAAAATACTTGTAAGAAAACCATATGTAATTTTAGTCTAACGAACAAAATATTGAAGGACATCATGATTTACTGATTATGGAAATATGTTCTCTTTTGAGGGTCACCAAGTCTATGTTTTACTCGTTCGACCGAACCTATACATAATAAAGCAAGATTACAAGCTACATGATATTACATAAAGTGTGATGAACTTAAACCAATGAATGCCTAAAAGGCATACAATGGACCCTACCAGTATATTATATATGTTTGTTCTTCCTAAAATACGTAATATACGATAGACACAAGGGAATCATTGTAGTGTGAAATGGTTATAATCTGAAGCCATCTTGTCCTGGATGTAATGTAACAACCAAAGAAGATGGTTATTTGCCTTGACAACTGAATGTACAACGTATTTGTAAGACATCCATGTGCCAGATGCTTTGAATTTGGATAATTCCCCATAGGATAGAAATACTCCCTCTGTTCCTAAATATAAGTATTTCTACAAATTTCAATAAGGACGACATACAGATGTATATAGACGTAGTTTAGAGTGTAGATTCACTCATTTTGCTCTGTATGTAGTTCGTATTTAAATATCTAAAAAGACGTTTATTTAGGAACAGGAGTAGATATTGTTTCTACAACATGTAACTTGGGTTGTTCTATAATTATTTTCTCCCATTTATGGAAGAGATTCTCAGAGCTATCATATGACTCCGGTGGAAAGGGTAACATCTTACTCCGCGGGCAACAAAAAAATGGGGCCTGGGTGGCGCAGGTGCTGATTAAACATGTTGCCGCAACAATGGAGCGCCGGTTGCCATAGCAAAAACGAGCAGAGCAATGGGCACTATGTATGGTGATGGCAACTCGGTGGGGCTCGTCCAGCAGGCAGATGAGGAGCACCATGACACCCGCATACAGATCAGCGGTCGCGGTTGAACCCGACGTGTTGCTAGAAAGTCAAGTTTAGAAAAAGGTGCAGGGTAGGAGGGGCAGGAGCAACAACTTGCACGGGCTTGGTGTGGTCCTTTGGGTTTACGAAGTCAGTGCAACCAAACTTCTTAGCTTAAAATTTACATGCTACTAAGGTTCAGTGCGTTGTCCATAAACCAAGGTCCACCAGAATGGATTTCTTTTTCTTTTTGAAGATAGAAGAAGATTGTACCGTGTTCGTATTTTGCAGGGTTCAAGTCCACACCGATGACCCTTGATGCCCCTGCCACCGTGGCCCCTTCCATGGCCTGATCATGTGAACACATAGATCAATCAATCATGGTTACAGATAATAATTCTCATCAACCTGCAGTAGTACATTGTGTTGAAGATAAATACCGTTCGCCACTTAGAGCAAGGCCTACAGCTCCAAGATCGAAAATTGCCACCGTCGAACCCTTTTTCTGTTTAGCGACATTGAGAGTCATATCAAGGCCTGAAGAAAAAAATACTTTTGAGTAACTTAACATTGAGACATTATGAATATGGTGTTTCATTGGGAAATATCAATCAGAACAATCTCTTAACAGTTGAGATACCACAGTTGAGAACACAAACTTTGTCCATAGGTGCCTCGGGGTTGATCTTCGCTAGGCACCCAACATGGATCACTGTGTACTTGCTGAAGGTAGAGGTTCCGACGAAGTGGAATATCGGTTACCCACTGACTGCCTATCGCCGATCATCACGCCCTGGTCAACATATCCTGAGGAGGTCACAAGGTTGCTCTCCTCTGACTTACAGTGAGCACAATCCTTGCACTCGCCAGTAAACACCAGCGGGACATGGTCACCTGGCACAAGCTCGGTCACGCCCTCTCCCATGCTCTCACTGTTAAGAGCAAGGCAATATTAATTAAAATGGTCACCTGGCAAAACTGTAACTGAATAATATAGAGACACAGAAGATGCGTACCCTCCATCCTCCTGGTGTAAATCATCTTGAAATTATGCGGTGTTACTGATTTATCATGTTTTAAATGTCAGCAGCTCCTCTATTTGGGAAGTGCTTACACTTTGGTGCGACCAAGAGACGCCAACTCTATCTGCTGCACCCGCAGTTATGCATCGACCCCTCCGGCTATAGTGAGTGCAGCTACTATAACCACTCTTGAATATCATGCTATCATGCTTTGCGTTACGACAAATTATCCATCAGTTTACTTTCGTCGCCATGCTTTGCTCCCATTCAGGCTAGCCGATCATGTTATAAAATGCTACATCATAATTTTTCATACGTGGTGGTTCTCATAGTTGCGCAGGTAATGGATAAAGAGGGAAATACCAATGTGTTCAGACTTCAGACAATTTATTTATGTGGAACGTTGTCTACTAGGTACTTTTCCCTAACTGCTAAAATAGCTAATTCCATCCAATCACTTTCTTGATATTCTGCATGAGCACATTGCTGCCCCACTAACGGATTTGCTTATGCTACTCCTCCCTTATCTACATTTTTCGTCTCCTACAGTCATTTTGTTCTATATAAGATAGTTAATGAATTACTTGCATTTTTACCATACTCCAAAAAAGTTTGAGCTCAGGGAACAAGATAGCCGCACATACATGCGTTCATTATTCAAATTTATTCCTTTTACTTTCAGCCATAACTATGCTGATTTTGATGCACCCTTTTCATGTATATAACAGACAAGTCTTATGATTGAAAGGCTTCGTTTCAAATTCTTTGTATTAACACTACTGTATCCGGTCTATGCAAGCAAGTATGCATATCCTTTGAAAGATATGTTTGCCCAACATAAAGGGAAATGTTTTGATGCACATGAAGTCATTTTTTATTTACACGGTTTATTTCTCCACACTAAAATTTAGCAAAACAATATCCCGCAGCAACGCGCCGGGAATTATCTAGTTAATACCATTTCTGCAACCTAGCATGTTTAACTCATTAGACTGAATCGATGACGTAAGAAAAAACCAGTTGGTAATCTAAAAGACTGAAAAATGGCATTAATCATGAAAGAAAAAACCAAATTTCCTAAGTTTTTTTGCTGGGTGAAGAAACAAAGACATCGCTTTTGCTACCCTCTATTTCTCTGTTCTAGAAGGCATTAGCAGACACATTAGATGGGCGGTAGTGTTTGCCTTTAGACCTCATATGTGCTTCCTCCAAGATTTTGTGTCTTTTAAAATAATGCCATTCAACTTGCTGGTGCTTACACAGTTGCTGGCTTGATTCTTTGTTCGGACCAGCAATGCATAGTATCCCTGAAGGTTAAACCTATTAGAGATCAAAAATCAAATAAGTGCATGGATAGTTTTGTTGCATGTAGCTGTGTAGCTCGCATGTAGTCTGGTGGTGTCGGAGCTCCACGTCCATGGAAGCTGCCAGGTGCCATGGTTGTTGCCAAGGTGGATCCGGCGATGTGGTGGTGGCAGCGCAAGGGCAGCGTCCCGAGCAGAGGAAGAAGACTAAGACGAAGGCGACGACGGCCGGAGCAGATAGGTCGTAGATGACAGCCGGGGAAGGGCAAGCTGCCTCACCTGCTCGGCCGCGGTCACCTGCGCGGTGGATCTCCCACCCCGGAGGTCGATCCGCAACCAAGAGGCGCCATGGAGAGGATCCGCTATGGAGGGCTTCTAGCAGGTGGAGGGGAGTGTCTCCGGTGGCCGGAGATGAGGTCATTGGCGGCGCCGCTTCAAGTTGGGTGGGAGGGGAT
>LR738710.1:211518949-211585661 GCA_902687465.1 Secale cereale
GCGGGGTGCTTGGGCGGCGGCGGGTGAGATGCATGGGACTGTGGGAGAGAGGGAAAGGAGGGGAGAGAGGAAGGGGATAGAGAGCAGTTTTTTATCTGAAAAAACCCATCTCTTTGCCATCTGCCAACAGACGGCAAAGAATATTTGCCATCTGCTGGCAGATGGCAAAGAGGTGGGGCTCGTACGCCGTTACCCCCTTGACGGCAACAGGAGTTGGCTACCTCTTTGCCATCTGCTGGCAGATGGCAAAGAATTGGCTGATGGCAACCATGTTCTTTGCCATCTGTCAGTTCTTTGCCATCTGTTTTTTATAAGCAGATGGCAAAGAAGTTCTTTGCCATCAGCTGGCAGATGGCAAAGAGCTGACTGATGGCAAAAACCCAGATTCCAGTAGTCATAGCAATTATCATAGGATTAATCTTCGGTAAACATGAAGGGAAATTAAACAATGTATGGGATAAAGAGTTACTCTCGTTAGAAGGTGGGAACGGGTGATCAATCCGCTTTTCCTCCTTTTGTTCTTTGCTCTCCTCCTCATCTTTTTCATCCAATGAGCTCACAATGCCATTAATTTCTTCTTCCATAGACTCCTGCAAAATATTAGTCTCTTCTTGGACAGCGAAGACTTTCTCAAGAAATGAATCAATATCGACATTATATGCATAGTTCTAATAGCAATATTCAAATATAGCAAAATTTTGATATCTATAAACAACATCATCACAATCTGCATACTCGAGAAACAGACATTCAATTTCATAAGCACCCTTAAAAGCAACAAATTCTTCAATTCATTCCACATCATAATAATCATATATACCATTAGCATAAGAAGCTAAGGTTTCATTATCATTAAATTTACATGAAAAGGGTAGGTGTGGAGCATTCAACCTAGAGCAACAAGTATGATCATATCTAGAGCATAGATTCCAAGCATACCACTTTAATATATGAATTTGATACCATAACAATTTCCCTTTATGAGTCAAGTAATAATCCCTAAAGTATTCACATTGATCCAATGTTACTCCCATTATATAGTTGAATGGGGTTTTCTCAGGATTATCAAAGTAGTGCATAATTTCTTTCACATAACAAACATCGAGGGTTTTAGGAGGTTCCCCATCTCCATGAGCAGCAAGTACCACTAATTTTTGTATGTGTTTTGTGTTCCATATCCATGACTAAAGATAGAGAACAACTTAGAACTGAAAATAAAAATTACTTAGTGATAAAGCAAACAAGCACACACGAGAATGTTCACCCCACGCTATAACTCCCCGGAAACAGCGCCAGAAAAATGTCTTGATAACTGCTACTTCGCGAGCTTTTGTTGTATTCCCTCGAAGAAGATAGCGTGATGCATCACAGTAGCGTAAGTATTTCCCTCAGTTTTTTGAGAACCAAGGTATCAATCCAGTAGGAGACTACGCGCGTGTCCCTCGTACCTGCACAAACAAATAAGAACTTCGCAGCCAACGCGATAAGGGGTTGTCAATCCCTTTACGGTCACTTACGAAAGTGAGATATGATAGTTTGATATTTTGGTATTTTTTGGACATAAGAACAGAAAGTAAAAACGAAAAAGTAAAGTAGATTGTAGATTGATATGTTGAGAATAGACCCGGGGGCCATAGGTTTCACTAGTGGCTTCTCTCAGGATAGCAGAATTCTACGGTGGGTGAACAAATTACTGTCGAGCAATTGCTAGAAAAGCGAATAATTATGAGACTATCTAGGCATGATCACTATATATAGGCATCACGTCCGAGACAAGTAGAACGAAACGATTCTGCATCTACTACTATTACTCCACAGATCGATCTCTATCCAGCATGCATCTAGAGTATTAAGTTCATAAGAACAGAGTAACGCATTAAGCAAGATGACCTGATGTAGATGGATAAAATCAAATAACATGATATAAACCCCATCTTTTTATCCTCGATGTCAACAATACAATACGTGCCTTGCTGCCCCTACTATCACTGGGAAAGGACACCGCAAGATTGAACCCAAAGCCAAGCACTTCTCCCATTGCAATAACTATAGATCTAGTAGGCCAAACCAAACCAATAATTCGAAGAGACTTGCAAGGATATTATAATCATAAATAAAAGAGTTCAGAAAAGAACCAAATATTTCTCATAGATAATCCTGATCATGAACCCACAATTCATCGGATCTTGACAAACACACCGCAAAAAGAGATTACATCAAATAGATCTCCTCGAAGACCGAGGAGAACTTGGTATTGAGATCCAAAGAGAGAGAAGAAGTGATCTAGGTAGTAACTGTGGACCCAAAGGTCTGTGGTAAACTACCCACAACTCATGGTGAGGCGAAGATGATGATGTAGAAGCACTCCGTGGTAGATCCCTCCTCCGGCGGAGCTCCGGAATAGGCCCCAAGATGGGATCTCACGGGAACAGGAGGTTGCGGTGGTAGAACTAGGGATTTCTCTCCGTCTCTGATGTTTTCGGGGTACGTATTTATATATAGGAGGAAGGAGGGCACCGGGGGCCAAACATGGGGCCCACGAGGCAGGGGGTGCGCCCTATAGGGGGGCGCGGCACCCACCCTCGTGGACGCCACATCAGCCCTATTTTGTGGTTCTCATGTCTCTCGTGCATATTTTGCTCCAAAAATATCTATCCCGAAGTTTCATTCCGTTTGGACTCCGTTTGATATTCCTTTTCTGTAAAACCCTGAAATAGGCAAAAAGCAGCAATCTGGACTGGGCCTTTGGGTTAATAGGTTGGTCCCAAAAATAATATAAAAGTGTATAAAAAAGCCCATTAAACATCCAAAACATCATAAATAATAGCATGGAACAATCAAAATTTATAGATACGTTGGAGACGTATCAAGCATCCCCAAGCTTAATTCCTGCTCGTCCTTGAGTAGGTAAATGATAAAAACAGAATTTTTGATGTGGAATGCTAACCAACATAATTTTCAATGTAGTTCTGTTTATTGTGGCATGAATGTTCAGATCGGAAAGATTCAAGACAAAAGTCTATATTGACATAAAAAATAATAATACTTCAAGCATACTAACAAAGCAATCATGTCTTCTCAAAATACTACGGCTAAAGAAAGTTATCCCTACAAAATCATATAGTCTGGCTATGCTCCCTCTTCATCACACAAAATATTCATATCATGCACAACCCCTGTTTCAGCCAAGCACTTGTTTTCATACTCTATTCTTTCAAACCTTTCAACTTTCACGCAATACATGAGCGTGAGCCATGGATATAGCACTATGGGTGGAATGGAATGGTGGTTGTGGAGAAGACAAAAAGGAGGGAGATAGTCTCACATCGACTAGGCATATCAACGGGCTATGGAGATGCCCATCAATAGATATCAATGTGAGTGAGTAGGGATTGCCATGCAACGGATGCACTAGAGCTAAATATGCATGAAAGCTCAACAAAAGAATCTAAGTGGGTGTGCATCCAACTTGCTTGCTCATGAAGACATAGGACATTTGAGGAAGCCCATCGTTGGAATATACAAGCCAAGTTCTATAATGAAAATTCCCACTAGTATATGAAAATGACTAAACATGAGACTCTCTATCATGAAGAACATGGTGCTACTTTGAAGCACATGTGTGGAAAAAGATAGTAGCAATTGTACCTTTTTTTGGAGGGGCCTTCTCTTTTGTTTGGCCTTTCCTCACATGGGACAATGCCCTAATAATGATGATCATCACACTTCTATTGATTTACTACTTGATATTACAACTCGATACTAGAACAAAGTATGACTCTATATGAATGCTTCCGACGGTGTACCGAGATGTGCAATGAATCAGGAGTGACATGTATGAAAAATTATGCATGGTGGCTTTGCCACAAATACGATGTCAACTACATAATCATGCATGGCAATATGACAATATGAAGCGTGTCATATGAACGGAACGGTGGAAAGTTGCATGGCAATATATCTCGGAATGGCTATGGAAATGCCATGATAGGTAGGTATGGTGGAAGTTTTGAGGCAGATATATGGTGGCTGTTTTGAGGAAGATATATGGTGGCTGTTTTTAGGAAGGTATATAGAGGGTGTATCGTACCGGCGAAAGTTGCGTGGTACAAGAGAGGCTAGCAATGGTGGAAGGGTGAGAGTGCGTATAATCCATGGACTCAACATTAGTCATAAGAACTCATATACTTATTGCAAAAATTTACGAGTCATCAAAACAAAGCAATCACCGCATGATCCTAGGGGGGAGGTTGGTAGGAGTTAACCATCGCGCGACCACGACCTCCACACAAAGGATGACACTCTACAAATACCTCATGATCTAACTTCGTCACATAGCGGTTCACCATACGTGCATGCTACGGGAATCACAAACTTTAACACAAGTGTTTCTCAATTTCATAATAACTCCACTAGCATGACAATAATATCACTATCCTCATATCTCAAAACAATTATCAAGCATCCAACTTCTCATCATATTCAATGCACTTAGTATGACAGTTTTTACTTCATTCATCTTGGATGCCTATCATGTTAAGGCTAGTTCTATAGCCAAAGTAAATTACCATGCTATTCTGATAGACTCTCAAAAGGATATAAGTGAAGCATGAGAGATCAACAATTTCTTCAAAATAAAATCACCACCGTGCTCTAAAAGATATAAGTGAAGCACTAGAGCAAACTATTTAACTCAAAAGATATAAGTGAAGCACATAGAGTGTTCTAACAATTCCTAGGCCATATTTATCTCTCTCAAAAAGGTGTGTCCAGCAAGGATGATTGTGGCAAACTAACAAGCAAAAACTCAAAAAATAAATGACGCTCCAAGTAAAACACATATCATGTGGTGAATAAAAATAGAGTCCTGAGTATAGTTACCGACAGATGAAGACGAAAGAGGGGATGCCTTCCCGGGGCATCCCCAAGCTTAGGCTTTTGGTTGTCCTTGAATTTTACCTTGGGGTGCCTTGGGCATCCCCAAGTTTAGGCTCTTGCCACTCTTTGTTCTGTAGTCTATCAAAGCAATACTCAAAACTTGAAAACTTCACAACACAAAACTTAGACAAAAATCTCGTGAGCTCCGTTAGTATAAGAAAACAAACCACCACTCAAAGATACTGTAATGAACTCATTATTTGTTTATATTGGTGTTAAACCTACTGTATTCCAACTTCTCTATGATTCATATCCTCCAATACTACTCATAGATTCATCAAAATAAACAAACAACACACGAAAAACAGAATCTGTCAAAAACAGAACAGTCTGCAGTAATCGGTAACTTTCGAATACTTCTGTAACTCCAAAAAATTGAAATAAATTTGTAAACGTGGGGAATTTGTCTATTAATCATCTGCAAAATAATCAACTAAATAGCACACTCCAGTAAAATCTGGTGATCATTCTAGCGAGCACTAACATTTCTGTTTTTTACAGCAAGATCATATAAACTTCACACAAGTCTTCCCAAAGGTTCTACTTGGCACAAACACTAATTAAAACACAAAACCACATCTAATCAGAAGCTAAATGCAATATTTATTACTAAACTGGAGCAAAAATTAATATAAAATTGGGTTGCCTCCCGACAAGCACTATCGTTTAACGCCCCTAGCTAGGCAAGATACAAGGATAGATCTAGGTATTGCCATCTTTGGAAGGCAATCCATAAGTGGCTCTCATAATAGATTCATAAGGTAATTTAATTTTATTTCTAGGAAAGTGTTCCATGCCTTTCCTTAACGGAAATTGGAATCTAATATTTCCTTCCTTCATATCAATAATTGCACCAAACGTTCTAAGGAAAGGTCTACCAAGAATAACAGGACATGAAGGATTGCAATCTATATCAAGAACAATGAAATCTACGGGCACATAATTCCTATTGGCAACAATAAGAACATCATTAATCCTTCCCATAGGTTTCTTAATAGTAGAATCCGCAAGATGAAAATTTAAAGAACAATCATCAAGCTCATGGAAACCTAACAAATCACACAAAGTTTTGGGATAGTGGAAACACTTGCACCCAAATCACACAAAGCAAAGCATTCATGATTTTTAATTTTAATTTTAATAGTAGGCTCCCACTCATCATAAAGCTTTTTAGGGATAGAAACTTCCAATTCAAGTTTTTCTTCATAAGATGGCATCAAGGTATCAACTATACGTTTGGTAAAAACTTTATTTTGACTATAAGCATGCAGAGAGTTTAGTACGGATTGCAACAAGGAAATACAATCAACCAAAGAGCAATTATCATATTTGAATCCTTTGAAATGCAAAGTTGTGGGTTCATCACTATGCAAAGTTTTAATCTCTTCACTCCCACTTTTAACAATTTTAGCATCAAGATCTAAAAACTCCGAATCATTGGGACACCTTTTAATTAAAGTAGATTCATCTCCAATCCCATCTTTATCAAGATTCATACTAGAAAACAAGGATTTAATAGGAGACACATCAATAAGTTTCATATCTTCATCTTTATTTTCATGATAACTAGAAGAACAAGTATATAACTCTCTTTTTTAGCATGCATCCTAGCGGTTCTTTCTTTGCATTCATCAATGGAAATTCTCATGGCTTTGAGAGACTCATTGATATCATGCTTAGGTGGAATAGATCTAAGTTTCAAAGAATCAACATCAAGAGTAATTATATCCACACTTCTAGCCAATTCATCAATCTTAAGCAATTTTTCTTCAAGCAAAGCATTGAAATTCTTTTGCGAATTCATAAACTCCTTAACAGTAGTTTCTAATTCAGAAGGCATCTTTCCATAAGAGTTATTGTAGGAATTACCGTAATTATTATAGGAATTACTAGGAAACGGCCTAGGATTAAAGTTTCCTCTATAAGCATTGTTACCAAAATTATTCCTACCAACAAAATTCACATCCAAAGATTCATTATTATTTTCAATTAACGTGTATAAAGGCATATCATTAGGATCAGAAGAAGCACTCTTAGCAGCAAATAATTTCATAAGTTCATCCATCTTTCCACTCAAAACACCAACCTCTTCAATAGCATGTACTTTTTTACTAGTAGATCTTTCGGTGTGTCATTGAGAATAATTAACCATAATATTATCTAGGAGTTTGGTAGCATCTCCTAAGGTAGTTTCCATGAAAGTGCCTCCTGCGTCCGAATCTAAAAGATTTCTTGAAGCAAAATGCAAGCCAGCATAAAAGTTTTGATTAATCATCCATAAGTTCAAACCATGTGTAGGGCAATTACATATCATTAATTTCATTCTCTCCCAAGCTTGTGCAACATGCTCATGATCTAGTTGCTTAAAATTCATAATATCGTTTCTAAGAGAGATGATCTTAGCAGGAGGAAAATACTTAGAGATAAAAGCATCTTTGCACTTATTCCACGAATCAATACTATTTTTAGGCAAAGAGGAAAACCAAGTTTTAGCACGATCTCTAAGTGAAAACGGAAATAACTTCAATTTAACAATATCATTATCCGTATCCCTCTTCTTTTGCATATCACACAAATCAACAAAGTTGTTTAGATGCGTACCGGCATCTTCACTAGGAAGGCCGGAAAATTGATCTTTCATGACAAGATTCAACAGAGCAGCATTGATCTCACAAGATTCGGCATCGGTAATAGGAAAAATCGGAGTGCTAATAAAATCATTATTGTTGGTATTGGAGAAGTCACACAATTTGGTATTGTTCTGAGCCATAGTGACAAGCAAGCAATCCAACACACAAGCAAACAAGAAGCAAGCGAACGGTAAACACACGGCGAAAAGAAGGGCAAATAAAATGGCAAGGGTGAAGTGAGGGAGAGGAATACGAGAGGCAAATATATGTAATGCGAAGGATAAGGGTTTGTGATAGGTACTTGGTATATGACTTTTGCGTAAGCCTCCCCAGCAATGGCGCCAAAAATTCTTCTTGCTACTTCGCGAGCTTGTGTTGTATTCCCTCGAAGAGGAAAGGGTGATGCAGCATAGTAGCGTAAGTATTTCCCTCAGTTTTTTGAGAACCAAGGTTTCAATCCAGTAGGAGACTACGCGCGAGTCCCTCGCACCTGCACAAACAAATAAGAACTTCGCAGCCAATGCGATAAGGGGTTGTCAATCGCTTTACCGTCACTTACGAAAGTGAGATCTGATAGATATGATAGTTTGATATTTTTGGTATTTTTTGGATATAAGAATAGAAAGTAAAAACGGAAAAGCAAAGTAGATTGTAGATTGATAAGTTGAGAATAGACCCGGTGGCCATAGGTTTCACCAGTGTCTTCTCTCATGATAGCAGAATTCTACGGTGGCTGAACGAATTACTGTCGAGCAACTGATAGAAAAGCAAATAATTATGAGACTATCTAGGCTTGATCATTATATATATGCATCACGTCCAAGACAAGTAGACTGAAACGATTCTTCATCTACTACTATTACTCCACACATCGACCACTATCCAGCATGCATCTAGAGTATTAAGTTCATAAGAACAGAGTAACGCCTTAAGCAAGATGACATGATGTAGAGGGATAAACTCAAATAACATGATATAAACCCCATCTTTTTATCCTCGATGGCAACAATACAATACGTGCCTTGCTACCCCTACTGTCACTGGGAAAGGACACCGCAAGATTGAACCCAAAGCCAAGCACTTCTCCCATTGCAAGAACTATAGATCTAGTAGGCCAAACCAAACCAATAATTCGAAGAGACTTGCAAGGATATTATAATCATACATAAAAGAGTTAAAAAAACAAATATTTCTCATAGATAATCTTGATCATAAACCCACAATTCATCGGATCTCGACAAACACACCACAAAAAGAGATTACATCGAATAGATCTCCTCAAAGACCGAGGAGAACTTGGTATTGAGATCCAAAGATAGAGAAGAAGGCATCTAGGTACTAACTATGGACCCGAAGGTCTGTGGTAAACTACTCACAACTCATGGTGAGGCAATGGTGATGATGTAGAAGCACTCCGTGGTAGATCCCTCCTCCGGCGGAGCTCCGGGACAGGCCCCAAAATGTGATCTCACGGGAACAGAAGGTTGCGGCGGTGGAACTAGGGTTTTCTCTCGGCCGTCTCTGATGTTTTCGGGGTACGTAGGTATATATAGGAGGAAGGAGGGCACCAGGGGCCAAACGTGGGGCCCACAAGGCAGGGGGCGTGCCCTGTAGGGGTGCGCGCCCCCACCCTCATGGACACCACATCAGCCCTATTCCGTGGTTCTCAACACTCCCGTGCATATTTTGCTCCAAAAATATATGTATCGAAGTTTCATTCCATTTGGACTCCGTTTGATATTCCTTTTCTGTAAAACCCTGAAATAGGCAAAAAAACACCAATCTGGACTGGGCCTTTGGGTTAATAGTTTAGTCCCAAAAATAATATAAAAGTGTATAACAAAGCCCATTAAACATCCAAAACATCATAAATATTAGCATGGAACTATAAAAAATTATAGATACGTTGTAGACATATCAATAACCCACAAGTGTAGGGGGTCATTTTAGCCTTCTTTGATAAATAAGAGTGTTGAACCCAACGAGGAGCTAAAGGTAGAACAAATATTCCCTCAAGTTCTATCGACCATCGATACAACTCTACGCACACTTGGCGTTTGCTTTACCTAATACAAGTAATAAAGTAGGAGTACTTAGCGAGAATAAAACTTGAAATAAGTTGAAAGACAATAAAAGTGGATACCTAATAAAACTTGAAATAAATTGAAAGACAATAAATGTGGATAGCTTTTGTCAACAAGAAACTCATTTGTCCCTAGGTAATCGATAACAAGTACCGGTAATCATTCTTGCAATTTTATATGAGGGAGATGCATGAGCTAACATACTTTCTCTACTTGGATCATATGCACTTATGATTGGACACCTAGCAAGCATCCGCAACTACTAAAGATCATTAAGGTCGTGAAACCCAACCATAGCATTAAGTATCAAGTCCTCTTTACTCCCATACGTCATACCCCACCTACTCGAGTTTAAGCTTATGTCACTCTCGCAACCCACCATAAGCGAACCATGAACATATTGCAACACCCTACAGCGGGGGCCCCTCACATTTGCGCGAGAACGGAGGGCACCATAGGGCAGCACCATAAATAAAATATACAATCATACCAACCAAGATCACAATTAACCCACAGGACAAAATGGATCCACTCAAACATCATAGGATAACCATAGATCATTGGAAAATAATATATGGAGTTGAGCACCATGTTTAAGCAGAGATTACAGCGGGGAGAAGAGGTGTTACAACTCTGCATAGAAGGGGAGAGAGTTGGTGTTGACGGTAGCAAGATTGTCGATGTAGATCGCCGTCTTGATCATTGCCTCGGCGGCACTCCGGCACCACCAGAAGCGGCATAACTTGGATTGCGCTGAAATTTTATCACAATTTTTATTCTAAATTAGCTTTATTGCGCCAAAAGAAGGGCCCCAACCGATGTTCGATGAGGGCACTAGACACGACGGCGCGCCTGGGCCCTGGTGGCGTACCCTGGTAGGTTGTGGGCACAAGAAGCCCCCGTTTGCGTTGATTCCATGTGACGCCCCCGATTTGACCGTACACTAATCATGCACGCAAATGTGTACGACCAAGATCAAGGACTCACTGGAAGATATCACAACAAAACTCTAGACACAAATTAAAATAATACAAGCTTTATATTACAAGCCAGGGGCCTCGAGGGCTCGAATACACAAGAGTCAGCGGAAGCAATAATATCTGACTACAGACATAAGTTAAACAAGTTTGCCTTAAGAAGGCTAGCACAAAACATCAACGATCGAAAAGGCAAGGCCTCCTACCTGGGACCTCCTAACTACTCCTGGTCGTCAGCTATCTCCACGTAGTAGTAGGCTCCGTCGGGGTAGTAGCAGTCGTCATGGTGGCATCTGGCTCCTGGACTCCACCATCTGGTTGCATCAACCAGAAAGAAGAAGAAGGGGGAAAAGGGGGAGCAAAGCAACCGTGAGTACTCATCCAAAGTACTCGCAAGCAAGGATCTACACTACATATGCATCAGTATCAATGAAAGGGGGTAGTACCTGTGGACTAAGCTGCAGAATGCCAGAATAAGAGGGGAAGAAGCTAGTCCTATCGAAGACTAGCATCTTCTGGAAACCACCATCTTGCAGCAACAAGGGGGAATAGAGTAGTATAACATAAGTCATATTTATGTTGTTGTTCCAACGCTCCGGAATCGTTTCTCGACTCCCGAAGCAACATATCCAAACAATGCCTCAGCATCCAGTTCTAGTTGTAGCGATCGGGATACAACTCCAAGTGTCCGTTACCGTAGGACATGCTATCGAAAGATGTTTTCTTCTCTGCAGGGGTGCACCAACTTACCCAACACGCTTGCTTAACTCCGGCCGGACACACCATCAGGTCATGCCCGCCCTCGGCAATACAATACGCCGCAACCCGACCTAGGCTTAATAGAGAGGTCATGCACGCCGGACTAAACCCTATGCCCCCAGGGGTCATGGGCCAATCGCCCCGGGAACTCCTAAATGTTGCGTGGGCGGCCGGTGAGCAGACCTAGCAACCTCCTTTAAAAAGGTAGGAGCCTAACCAATCCAACCCGGCGCGTGCCGCTCAGTCGCAATGACGTCAATTAAGCTTCGGCTGATGCGTACGACGCAGAACGCCCATACTATGCCCACGTGATGGTTAGCGCTATCAGGCCAGAGGCCCCTTGGATTAAATATCCAAACCGTTTAGTGTCTTGGGAACGCGCGGTAACGAGCAGAGACACACGAACATGTGACCCCATCGCCCTGTCTTGAGAACTTGCGGCAAGGACGAGTGCCCGGCCACGCCTCGTATTATCTCGCGGGCACCTTCCAGGTCAACCCGACTACGCATCACTCGCAATTAAGCTCGCGCGGGTACGCCTCAGGGTCGACCCGTCTTTAGTAACCAGGTTCAGTGTAAAGTCATAGTAACCATAGTAACTGTGTGTATGACACCAAAGGAAAACCTGAGGAAATCAGCCTCGATGGAATTCCACCTGATGTTTATCATCAAGGTGAATGAAAGAGGAGTCACCCTCAAGGAAAACCTGAGGATCTCTAACCAGCCTATACTAAGAAGTTTAGTATGAACATGTAAGTTATGAAAGCAGTATCAACAACAGGCTATGCATCAGAATAGGATCATACAAATAGCAGTAGCAGTTCTAATGCAAGCATAAGAGAGAAGAGAATGGGCGATATCGGAATGATCAAAGGGGTTGGCTTGCCTGGTTGCTCTGGCAAGAAGGAGGGGTCGTCAACACCGTTGTCGATCACGGGGGCATCATCGGTCTCGGGGTCTACCAGAGAGAAGAGGGGGAAGAAATAGTAAATACAAAGCAAACAGATGCAACAAAGAAGCACGACATGTCAACACACAGTGCTAGGGTTCTCTAACACAGTGCTACACGGTACTGGCAAAGAGGGATAACATCCGAGAATGTTTTCCCAGTGTTAGGCATTTTTGGACAAGCGATCCGGAGGGGGAAAGTTGCAGGTTCTCTATGCTAGGGACGTGTGGCGGATGAACGGACCGCTTATTCGGATTCCTCTCGTCGTTCTGAGCAACTTTCATATACAAAACTTTTCCATCCGACTTACGGTTTATTTTATATGATTTTTCAAAGTTTTAATAATATTCTCAAATTATTGTTAATTCGAAATAAAAAAATAGAATAAACATTTGTCACCTAGCTCTACACTAGCCTGAGTGTATGACCGGTGGGTCCAGGAGTGGTCCAGTCAACAGAGTTGACCCCAGTCAACTTTTGACTGGTCAAAAGGTGTATAGTGTTTTGGCCCCACTTGTCATTGACTCTGTTTTATTTTAACAAGCCTATTTGTTTAACTAACAGTGGGGCCCTTCTGTCATAGAAGCATTAGGCAAATTAGGATTAATTAACTAAGTTCATGACTCGTTTAACTAACAAAATAATTATTTTTACAAAATTATTTTAATTTTTATTTATTTATATATATTTTTGGGGCTGGGCCTCCTGGGTAGTGACCCAAATGTTGCGGAACGTAGTATTTTTAAAATTTTCCTACGATCATGCAAGATCTATCTACTAGATGCATAGCAACGAGAGGGGAGAGTGTGTCTACGTACCCTCGTAGACCGGGAGCGGAAACGTCAAGTGACGCGGTTGATGTAGTCGAACTTCTTCGCGATCCAACCGATCAAGCACCGAACGTACGGCACCTCCACATTCAGCACATGTTCAGCTTGATGACGTCCCACGAGCTCTTGATCCAGTTAAGCTTCACGGGAGAGTTTCGTCAGCACGACGGCGTGGTGATGGATATGATGTACCTACCGGTGTAGGGCTTCGCCTAAGCACTGCAACGGTATGACCGAGGTGTGTTTCTGTGGAGGGGGGCACCGCACACGGCTAAAACAATTCAACTTGTGTGTCTTTGGGTGCCCCCTGCCCCCGTATATAATGGAGCAAGGGGGGAGGCCGGCCGGCCCTCTATGGTGCAGCTAGAGAGGCAATCCTACTAGGAATAGGATTGCAATCCTATTCCTAGTAGGAGTCCACCAAGAAGGAGAGCGGGAAGGAAGGAGAGGGAGAGGGAGAGGAAAAGAGGGGTTGCGCCCCCCTCCCTAGTCCTATTCGGACTGCCCCTAGGGAGGGGGCGCACCACCTCCTGGCTGCTTCCCTCTCTCTCCCCTATGGCCCACCAGGGCCCATCATTCCCCCGGGGGGTTCCGGTAACCCCCCCGGCACTCCGGTAAATACTGAAACTTTCCAGAACACTTCCGGTGTCCGAATATAGTCGTCCAATATATCAATCTTTACATTTCGGACATTCTGAGACTCCTCGTCGTGTCCATGATCTCATCCGGGACTCCGAACAACCTTCGGTACATCAAAACTCATAAACTCATAATACTGATCGTCATCAAATGTTAAGCGTGCGGACCCTACGGGTTCGAGAACTATGTAGATATGACCGAGACTCATCTTCGGTCAATAACCAATAGCGGAACCTGGATGCTCATATTGGCTCCTACATATTCTACGAAGATCTTTATCGGTCAAACCGCATAACAACATACATTGTTCCTTTTATCATCGGTATGTTACTTGCCGGAGATTCGATCGTCGGTATCTCTATACCGAGTTCAATCTCGTTACCGGCAAGTCTCTTTACTTGTTCCGTAATACATCATCTCGTGACTAACTCATTAGTCTTTTGCTTTCAAGGCTTATTATGATGTGTGTTACCGAGACGGCCTAGAGATACTTCTCCGACACTCGGAGTGACAAATCCTAGTCTTGATCTATGCCAACACCACGAATACTTTCAGAGACACCTGTAGAGCATCTTTATGATCACCCAATTACGTTGTGATGTTTGATAGCACACAAGGTGTTCCTACGGTATTCGGGAGTTGCATAATCTCATAGTCATAGGAACATGTATAAGTCATGAAGAAAGCAATAGCAGTAAAACTAAACGATCATAGTGCTATGCTAACAGATGGGTCTAGTCCATCACATCATTCTCATAATGATGTGATCCCGTTGATCAAATGACAACTCATATCTATGGCTAGGAAACATAGCCATCTTTGATCAATGAGCTAGTCTAGTAGAGGCATACTAGGGACATATTATTTTTTCTATGTATTCACACATGTATCAAGTGTCCGGTTAATACAATTCTAGCATGAATAAAAGACATTTATCATGATATAAGGAAATACAAATAACATCTTTATTATTGCCTTAGGGCATATTTCCTTCAGTCTTCCACTTGAACTAGAGTCAATAATCTAGATTACAAAGTGATGATCCTCACACCCATGGAGTCCTGGTGCTGATCATGTTTTGCCCGTGGTAGAGGCTTAGTCAACGGGTCTGCAACATTCAGATCCGTATGTATCTTGCAAATCTCTATGTCTCCCTCCTTGACAAGATAGTGGATGGAATTGAAGCGTCTTTTGATGTGCTTTGTTCTCTTGTGAAACCTGGATTCCTTCGCCAAGGCTATTGCTCCAGTGTTGTCACAAAAGATTTTCATTGGACCCGATGCACTAGGTATTACACCTAGATCGGATATGAACTCCTTCATATAGACTCCTTCATTTGCTGCTTCCGAAGCAGCTATGTATTCCGCTTCACACATAGATCCCGCCACGACGCTCTGCTTGGAACTGCACCAACTGACAGCTCCACCGTTCAATAAAAATACATATCTGGTTTGTGACTTAGAGTCATCCGGATCAGTGTCAAAGCTAGAATCGACGTAACCGTTTACGACGAGCTCTTTGTCACCTACATATACGAGAAACATATCCTTTGTCCTTTTCAGGTATTTCAGGATGTTCTTGACCGCTGTCCAGTGATCCACTCCTGGATTACTTTGGTACCTCCCTGCTAGACTTATAGCAAGGCACACATCAGGTCTGGTACACATCATTACATACATGATAGATCCTATGGCTGAGGCATAGGGAATGACTTTCATTTTCTCTCTATCTTCTGCAGTGGTCGGGCATTGAGTCTTACTCAACTTCATACCTTGTAACACAGGCAAGAACCCTTTCTTTGACTGATCCATTTTGAACTTCTTCAAAACTTTATCAAGGTATGTGCTTTGTGAAAGTACAATTAAGCGTCTTGATCTATCTCTATAGATTTTGATGCCTAATATATAAGCAGCTTCACCGAGGTCTTTCATTGAAAAACTCTTATTCAAGTATCCTTTTATGCTATCCAGAAATTCTATATGATTTCCAATCAACAATATGTCATCCACATATAATATTAGAAATGCTACAGAGCTCCCACTCACTTTCTTGTAAATACAGGCTTCTCCAAAAGTCTATATAAAACCATATGCTTTGATTACCTCATCAAAGTGTATATTACAACTACGAGATGCTTGCACCAATCCATAGATGGATCGATGGAGCTTGCATACTTTGTTAGCACCTTTTAGATCGACAAAACCTTCTGGTTGCATCATATACAACTCTTCTTTGAGATATCGATTTAGGAATGCAGTTTTGACATCCATTTGCCAGATTTCATAATCATAAAATGCGGCAATTGCTAACGTGATTCGGACAGACTTAAGCATCGCTACAGGTGAGAAAGTCTCATCGTAGTCAACTCCTTGAACTTGTCGAAACCCTTTCCCAACAAGTCGAGCTTTGTAAACAGTAATATTACCGTCTGCGTCGTTCTTCCTCTTGAAGATCCATTAATTTTCGATGGCTTGCCGATCATCGAGCAAGTCAACCAAAGTCCACACTTTGTTCTCATACATGGATTGTAATGCCCAGGATGGAGTTATACCTCCTACGTGTCGAGGCACGACTTAAAGGCATAAATCCATCCTAGAATGATCTCAAGTTTGGTAATCTTTGCACAACTCATGTAAAAGAGGGATAGTAAACTGAAAATAGTTGGCTTACACTCGCCACGTCACCGAATTACAGTACAAGTCTCAAACATCATACATTAAGAACATCACAACCCTCTAAGGGCAAAAGCCAAATGTCAAAGTACCAAACTTAGATAAATAAACCACAGGCGGATAGAATCCTAGTAAGAGACTCCACTACTAATCGTCCGGGTAGCGCACATAGTACCGACTACGCTCCTCGTCGTACTCCCAATCCAGCTCGGTGCCATCACCTGGTTAGCTCACAGCTGGACCTGCATCTGGTGTGTGAAGTAACTGTGAGCCACAGAGGACTCAGCAATCCCGTCTCCGGGTAACAAGACTATCAAAGCCTTTGGGTGAGGAAAAGGCTGAAGAAAAGAATAAGTCTGCAGCAGCAACTAGCATCTAGCTTACGTAAGAGAGAGCGAGAAGAGAAGGCCTCGGCGAGAAGTGATCACGAAGTGATCCTAGCTACAAGCTCCACAATCATAACCCCTCCGTGTTCAACTCCCGAATCCCTATTCGGAAATTGACAGTCACGGAACACACGCTGGTAGTGTATTAGAAACATTGTGTCAAGTTATCTACAACCAGAATTAACAAGCTCCCATCTGCCACATAACCGCGGGCACGGCTTTCGAAAGTTCAAACCCTGCAGGGGTGTTCCAACTTGACCCATTACAAGCCCACGATCCGCGGAGTCGCAACTCCAAAGTGGGAAGACCCGAGTATCCTCGGAATCCCGTGCTCAAGATATACCGGGCTAAGGTAAGGCTAATCCAGCAAATCCTCCCGGCGTGCCGACACCCTGATAGTAGCCGCGCGTATCTCGTCTCAGGCCACGACCGGATGGGACAAGCTATGGGTTTTTACCAGACCTTGAGTTTCCTCGAGGTGGCCCCGCAGGTTGCCCGTTTCGGACCAACACTCATGTGGAGCACTGGCCCGGGGTTGTTGATTAAGAAAAGGGTTTATAACTCCCTATGCAAGTTTAGTTTGTTATTAGGAAAATAGTACCAATGTTGGGACTTGCTGGAAAAGACTTAGCACTTAGCGGTTTATCGAGGGGGTCCCATACACCCCAACCGTGTTAGGAACGCATAATCAAGGAACATAAAACCGGCTTATACGGATCCTAACGGCATGAGTGGAACAAATCACCAAGCAAAAGGCTTAGCCTTCCACCCTTGCCAATATATTGATGATTTCATTTAAAGCATTTATATAGTGTGATATAACCCAACCAAACTTCAACATGAAGCAAGCATCTTCGATCTTCACCTGCAACTAGCAATGCTATAAGAAGGGCTGAGCGAAGCGTACTTAGCCAAGCAACGGTTTGCATAGGTAGGTTGGTTAAACATGGCAATTGGTTACAAGTAGGAGGCTGACAAGAAGAACATGGGCATCGAGGCAAAACTATAGATCGAGACTACTAGCAATAGGCAAAGATAGTAATGTTATCGGGGTTCGGTCATCTTGGCTGAAGAGAAGTCGTTCGGATCGTAAGAAGGGTCCTCGTGCTCAACCTCGTTGGAAACCTCGTGCTCAACTTCGTACCCGGTCTCAGCTTCCGGCCCTAAACAAAACAATCACACCAAGCACCAATCAACAAGATGCAATGCGCACTCGAAAAAAATGAATGCATGATGGATGCACTAAGGATGCACACGGAGCACGGAAAATATCACTCAAGCAAAACACCTCAAAACATGATAACAATCTGATATTATTAATCTACACGGAAAAACAATCAAGTTTGATATAAGATTCGCTGAAATCGGAGTTACGGGCTAAAAGTTATGCCCGAAACAAGATTTGAGCGAAAGCTGAAAATTACAGCAACATAGCAACTTCGGAGATCAAAATAATTAAGCTACAGCACCCAATAAGCATGGCAAAGGACATGAACACAAACTAGACATATAGTACAGCAACTATGTCCAAGGTGCACCCCCAACGGAGTCACGGATCAATAGCAATTATCTTGGACATATTGAACTTGACAATAAAATTCTGGCAGCAGAATTTTATTGAAACTTTAGAGCAAAAGATAAACATGCTACAGCCACTCAAATGGACATGTGAGGACATGGATGGAAAGACAACAATATATACTACAAGTAACAATCAAAATCCACCCCAAAACTAACATGCTTTGTCCTAGAACATCACATGAACATGGCATCGGAACGTTACAGATTTCAGACTTAGTGAAAAACCACTAAGTCCTGAAACAGCAATATCATCATAGCAACTAAAAGAGCATGTTTAAGTCACCTCGAAACTAAACATGGCAAAGGGTAAGCACCTCATCAAAGTGCACATGAAGGTGATCCCGAAACACACAAGCATGCATCAAAGAGGTGAACGCAACGATTGCAACGAGCTCAACAAGATGGCATTTCATAACAAGTGAAAACACCTCATATGAACATGGCACTTTGCAACGATGATAACAAGGCAATAATAAATCTACCATGCAACCTATCACAAGCATCACGTAGTTCGTGACAAGACGAACACGTGGACATGTCATTTGCATCATTCGGACAAACGAGCTAAAAGATATCACATGGCAAAGGTGGCTTGAAAATAACACATAACAGCAGTTTATATCATGATGCTCTCTTGCAACAGCAAAACAAGCACCTAGATGACCTCTAACATGCATGACAACAACAGAGAAAACGTAGAGCACATCTCCACGAACGTCTGGACATATTACACGCGCAAAACGGAGCATTTGGCAAAAAGTTAGAGCAGTTCAAACTTTGCATTACAGAACAGAAAAACAGATCTGGGACTTAGGGTTTTTTTTGAAATAACCTCAGATCCAGAGGAAACGGGCCGGAGGAGCTGGATCCGGCCCGGCTGTGGAGGGAAACGGACGAGGCGGCGGCCCGGGTCGGAGGCGCGGCTGGCGGCTGGAAGGCCCGACACGGACTGGGCTGCTAGCGCTGGCTGGGCCTGGCGCCGGGGCGAGGCCAGCCCAGCTCGGGGAGGTGGCGATCTGGCGCGCGGCCCGAGAGATGGAGGTGGCCTCGGGCGCGCTCGGGCTGGCGGCTGGCGATGCTGGGCTCGGGCGAAGAGGCCCAGCCGGCGACGCGGAGTGGCGGCGGTGGCTGGCGCGGAGAGGGGCGCGGGAGGTGGCCTGGAGGCGCCGGCCTCGGTGGAGCGGTGCGCTGGTGTGGGCCGCGGTGGAGGGGAGAGCCGGCCCAGCCGGGGCGGCTGCTGGGAGGGCCCGACGGAGGCGGCCTGCTGGACCTCGGAGCGAAGGAAAACGGCAATGTGGGGACCGGGGCTGCGGCGTACGGGCCGTTGCGGAAGCCCAGGCGCTGGGGAACGACGCAGCGAGGAAGGACCCTCGATCGGGAGCGTTGACTCCAGCGCTCGAGCGAAGGACGTCGCCCGGCGGCTCGAGGTAGATCCCCAGGCGCGTTTTTTTCTCGGGAGGAAAACTGCCAAGTGGCTGAAGGTGGAAGGCAGATCTGAGAAAATTTAGGGGGGAGGAGGAGGAAGAAGATGGAGATGCCAAAATTAGACTAGGGTCTAATATATAGCAGTTTTTAGGGTTAGGAGGGAGTTTAGGGGCGCTAGGAGCCCTCCGATCGCGATCCGACGGATCCGATCGCGGGGATAGATTTTAAAGGCCTAGAAGGAGATAAAAGAATGCAGTAGGGGTGTTTCCGGGACATGAAGTGAAGGCACTTTGGACCCACACGGACAACGGATAGAAAAGTCAACGGAGTCCAAACGAGGTGAGATTTGAGAGGCGGGTTGCACACAACAAAACAACAACACACAAAACAACCTCGCGGCACACCGGTAACGTAAAACGCCCGAACAACAAAGTAGGCCTACGGGACGTCACGGACACGTGAGGGAGCTCCGGAACGCGAAACGGACAACGGGAAGAAACACGCGGAACCGGATGCAACCAACAACACAAATGCAATGCGATGCACATGTCTACGTGATATGAATGAATGCCACACACTCACACAACAAAACGACGAAAACCCGAAAGACAAGAACCCGGAATGGAAATAGATGAAGCCGGAGATATATTATATACCCAAAAGGGAAAGTATTACATCCGGGGCATTACAAACTCTCCTCTACTACAAAAAGATCTCATCCCGAGATCTAGGACTGGAAAAAGGAAGGGTACTCGGAACGAAGATGATCTTCTCGTTCCCAGGTAGCTTCTCGGTCGGTGTGATGTGACCACTTGACTTTCAGAAACTTGATGGACTTGTTGTGAGTCTTGCGTTCGGTTTCTTCGAGAATTGCAACTGGATGCTCTCGGTAGGAAAGGTCTTGTTGAAGATCAATCTCCTCAACCGGAATCATGCGCTCAGGTGCCTTGAAGCATTTGCAAAGCTGAGACACATGGAAGACATCATGAACATTTGCAAAGTTGGAAGGGAGCTCGAGCTGATAGGCTAGATCGCCTCTTTTGCCAAGAATCTTGAAAGGCCCGACGTATCTAGGAGCAAGTTTTCCTTTGATACCGAATCTTTGGGTTCCTTTCATCGGAGAAACTCGGAGATAGACATGATCACCGATGTCGAAAGCCAAATCACGATGCTTTCCGTCATAGTAGCTCTTCTGACGCGACTGAGCGGCCTTGAGATTCTCACGTATGACTTTGCACATTTCTTCGGCTTCTGAGATCAAGTCATTGCCAAGAAGTTGGCGTTCGCCTGTTTCAGACCAGTTGAGAGGGGTACGGCACTTTCTGCCATAGAGAATTTCAAAGGGTGCTTTGCCTGCACTTGCTTGAAAGCTGTTGTTGTAAGAGAACTCGGCAAATGGAAGGCAGTCTTCCCATTTCATGCCGAAGGAGATGACACAGGCTCTGAGCATGTCTTCTAGAATCTGATTCACATGCTCGACTTGACCACTAGTCTGAGGGTGAAAGGCAGTGCTGAACCTGATCTTCGTGCCCATGGCGGACTGAAAGGATTCCCAGAACCTTGATGTGAACAAGCTTCCACGGTCTGAGGATATCACTTGAGGAATGCCATGTAGGGACACAATTCTGGAAGTGTACAGCTCTGCAAGTTGAGCTGCATTGATTGATTCTTTGACTGGAAGAAAGTGAGCGACTTTGGTAAGCTTGTCAATCACCACAAAGATAGCATCATTGCCTCGCTTGGATTTAGGAAAACCAGTGACGAAGTCCATTTCAATGTGGTCGAACTTCCACTCGGGGATAGGAAGAGGTTGGAGAAGACCTGCTGGACGTTGATGTTCTGCTTTCACTCTTCTGCATACATCACATTCGTTCACGAATTGGGCAATCTCCCTTTTCATACGTGTCCACCAGTAAGACTGCTTGAGGTCTTGATACATCTTGGAACTCCCAAGATGAATGGAAAGGAGAGAATCATGAGCTTCTTCCATTATGAGCTTCCTGAGATCACCTTTGGGAACAACGAGTATGTCCTCGAAGAACAAGGTATCTCTCTCATCAACACGGAAGCACTTATATTTTGGAGTGCCCTTTGCAATACCATGTTTCACCTTCTTCACCATGGTATCACTGAGCTGGGCCTCACGGACTTGATCTTCCAAGGTAGGAGCAATTTGGAGATTTGCAAGAAAACCCTGCGGAACAACTTGAAGGTTGAGTTTCCTGAATGCTTCACAAAGCTCAGGCTGGTATGTCTTGATAAGAAGGTTGTTGCAATATGCCTTTCTGCTCAAAGCATCTGCAATCACATTCGCCTTGCCTGGAGTGTATTCAATGCTGGGATTGTACTCTTGGATCATTTCAACCCAACGAGTCTGGCGGAGGTTCAGATGCGGCTGTGTGAAGATGTACTTCAAGCTCTTGTGATCAGTGAAGATGTCGACCTTTCGGCCCAACAACAGATGTCTCCACGTAATCAAAGCATGTACCACAGCTGCTAGCTCGAGATCATGTGTGGGATAGTTCTTCTCACTGGGCTTGAGCTGTCGAGAAGTATATGCCACAATTCTCTTATTTTGCATAAGCACACCACCAAGACCTTGAAGAGAAGCGTCACAGAACACTTCATAGGGCTTGGTTTCATCCGGAGGAGTCAGAACTGGAGCAGAGACAAGCTTCTCTTTGAGGGTTTTGAATGCCACTTCACACTCGGGAGACCAAAAGTATTTGACATTCTTCTGAAGCAGGTTGGAAAGAGGCTTGGCAATCTTGGAGAAGTTCTCAACGAACCTTCTGCAATAGCTGGCAAGACCCAGAAAACTACGGAGCTTCTTGACGTTCTGAGGAGCTTCCCAGTTGGCAATTGCTTCAACTTTCTCGGGATTAACCGCAATACCGTCAGCTGAGATGATGTGGCCCAGGTACAAAACCTTATCGAGCCAAAACTCGCACTTTGAGAACTTGGCATAGAATTTATGCTCTCGGAGTCGATCAAGAAGCAGACGCAAGTGCTTTTCGTGATCTTCTTCATTCTTGGAAAACACCAGAATATCATCCAGATACACAAGCACGAACTCGCCAGTATAGGGGTTGAAGATGTAATGCATCATCCTTGAAAAGGTAGGAGGAGCATTGGCGAGACCGAAGGACATGACGGTATACTCGTATGAACCGTAGATCGTTCTGAAGGCCGTCTTGGGAATGTCTTCCTCGCGAATGCGAATTTGATGATAGCCCATTCGGAGGTCAAGCTTAGAGAACACTTTAGCTCCTTTGAGCTGCTCAAAGAGTTCGTTGATGTTGGGGAGCGGATACTTGTTCTTAATCGTCTTCTTGTTCAATGGCCGGTAGTCAACACAGAGACGCTCCGTGCCATCTTTCTTCTTGACAAATAAGACACCACAGCCCCATGGAGATGTACTCGGTCTGATGAGACGCATACTCTCCTGCTTATCAAGCTGCTTCTTCAATTCCTTCAATTCATCCGGAGAGAGCTTGTATGGACGCCGGCACGCAGCCTCAGTGCCCGGCTAGAGTTCAATGACAAACTCCACCTGACGGTGTGGAGGCATGCCTGGAAGTTCTTCTGGAAAGACGTCTTGATATTCGTTCACCACAGGAATTTGATCTATGGCATTAATTTCGCCCTTATCATTGAGAGAGAAAAGCCGAATAGTATTATCCCTGGAGGCGAAGATAATCACATCTTCATCAGAATGAGTCATCTTGACTTCCTTCTGTGCACAATCAATATGAGCATCGTGCTGAGAAAGCCAATCCATCCCGAGGATGAGGTCAATATCAGAATGACCAAGAATCACCGGAGAAGCCAAAAATCGATAATCACCCATGCGAATAGAAACATTCGGAGCCACCATACTAGAACTCAATCTCTTGCCAGGTGATATGACACTCAAAGGTCTTGGCAAGGCTTCAGAGTGAACATTATTCTTGGATGCAAATGGATATGACATGAAAGAGCAAGAAGCACCCGAATCAAACAAAACTTTAGCAGGGATAGAGTTCACTGGAAGGTTACCCAAAATGACATCAGAAGAAGCCTCCACTTGTGCTGCATTCATCAGATTGACCCTTGCTGCCTTTGGATCATGCCTGACAATAACTGAACTCACAGGTGGTGGAGGAGGAAGACGCTTCGGATTCGGACATCTGTTGGCATAGTGACCTTTCTGAGTGCATTTGTTGCAAGTCACTTCTGAGAGAGGACGGAAATGAGAGCCACTGGACTTTGAGCCTTGAGACTGAAACTGCTTCTTCGACTGGTTGCTCAGGTTGGGTGGGTGGGAGAAACCACGACCACTAGAGTTCTTGTTGTTGGAGTTGTTGAAGTTGTTGGAGTTGTTGTATGGAGCTCGAATCACTGGAGGAGGAGGACGCCAGAATTTCTGTTGTTTCGCAGCCAACTGAGACGATGAGGAAGAGTGAACAGCATCTCGAATTCTCTTCTTAGAAGCCTCCATCTTAAGTTGAGCTGCTTCTTGTTTCAAAGCCATGTTATATATCTTGTCGAATTCATCTGGCTCGAACAAAGTGAGAGCAAGCTGAAGTTCATCTTTGAGACCTCCACGGAACTGATAGATTTTACTCTTGGCATCAGGAATGTCTTGCTTTGCATAGCGAGCGAGGTTTTGGAACTTGACATTATACTGATAGACTGTCATGGAGCCCTGCTTGAGGTTGCGGAATTGCTCACGCATACCCTCGATGACACTTGTAGGAATGTGGTGCGAACGGAAATCCTTGCAGAAATTCTCCCAAGAGATCACTTGACCCGGCCTGGAGTCTTTGTACTGCTGCCACCAGTCAGCTGCTTGATCTTTCAGTTGGAAGGCTGCAAACTTCACATAGTCATCTTCTTTCACGTTACTGCACTCAAAATGCTTCTTTATGTCGGTCAACCAATCCTCAGCATCGAGAGGGTCGACACAGTAACTGAAAGCTTTAGGATTGTTAGCCAGGAACTGGTTGAGAGTAGCATGGTGCTGCTGGAAGAAGTTGCCTTGATTCACTGGAACACCCTGATTAGCTTGATTAGCTTGCATAGCTTGCATAGCTTGCATTTGCTGCATCATCTGCATCATCAACTGAGTGTTCTGAGCTGTAGTCTGCATAATTGCTCTCCAATCCTCAGGCGGAGGAGGAGGGGAAGGAGGATGCTCTGGGACCTCTTCCACCTCTGGGTTAGCGTTTGGAACCTTTTTCGGAGCCATCCTGTAAGAGATGACCACGAATCAGCAATTGATTGACAAAAGGAATAAGCTGAATCAATGGAATGAATTGCAACAAGTCTTCACAATAATCATTCGAACAATAAGAACGAATGAAATCATCCGAACAAGAGGAACGAATGATATTCTCAGTCAAATGATAACATCAGTCTTCACGAGAAGCCACATAGGGATCAAAAGGATAAAATAAGAAAAACAACAAGGTACAGATGGGAACAAACACAAGAGAGGAGTTTCGTTCTAACATCTTTGTGCTGAAAGCATATGAACGCGTTACGAAAAGGTTTTGCAATCCCCGGATCAGCATAGCTAAGGACCCTTTAAGATGCAACTCCTGATAGTAACATCGGTCATATAACCCCTTCACTCAATGTCGAACCCCGAACTCACTAACCTGCATTCGTTGGAAGAATGCCTACGATCTACTGGATAAAACCCACCTATAGATTTCCGAAAGATTCCAGTTATGCAATCAGGTGTTGGGGATACACGGGAAGCACCGCGCAATCAACTCTAACCTACATCCAGGTGTATCCATCCTTCAACACATAACCAGTCTTTCTCGGAAACTGTGTACCTCGGACCTTCGAAAAGCATCCACTATAACAAGCTATGGCAATACTCCCGAGCTACCTCCCCAGTACTGGGTGATGTCGGGGTTATCTTGCCACTGGCCGTATAGGGGAGATTTTCGATGTCGGCCGTCTTAAGTATTTAGTACTGTCGCGATATGCTTGTTACAATGATACCCCGAAGCTCAACTCCTCGGTAACAGGAGGCACCGGGAACAATATCCTTGTCACAAGAACATCGAAACAATCCCAGAATACTCGCGGGATTCCTAAAAAAAAATTGTGCAAATTTTGAAGATAGGAGAGACAAGAGTAGACGTCAGGAGTCCTCACCAGAGAGAAAGGGGATGAGAAGCAAAGAAATCCTACTCTCCGATATAATATAGGACTCAAAAAAATTTCAGTGTGTGCCTAGACTCGACCGTCAACGGTTCGATCAAACAGTGGGGGCTCCTAGGTCGGAGAAGGCTCTGAATACCAACTAGTAATGCCCAGGATGGAGTTATACCTCCTACGTGTCGAGGCACGACTTAAAGGCATAAATCCATTTTAGAATGATCTCAAGTTTGGTAATCTTTGCACAACTCATGTAAAAGAGGGATAGTAAACTGAAAATAGTTGGCTTACACTCGCCACGTCACCGAATTACAGTACAAGTCTCAAACATCATACATTAAGAACATCACAACCCTCTAAGGGCAAAAGCCAAATGTCAAAGTACCAAACTTAGAAAAATAAACCACAGGCGGATCGAATCCTAGTAAGAGACTCCACTACTGATCGTCCGGGTAGCGCACATAGTACCGACTACGCTCCTCGTCGTACTCCCAATCCAGCTCGGTGCCATCACCTGGATAGCTCACAGCTGGACCTGCATCTGGTGTGTGAAGTAACTGTGAGCCAGAGAGGAATCAGCAATCCCGTCTCCGGGTAACAAGACTATCAAAGATTTTGGGTGAGGAAAAGGCTGAAGAAAAGAATAAGTCTGCAGTAGCAACTAGCATCTAGCTTACGTAAGAGAGAGCGAGAAGAGAAGGCCTCGGCGAGAAGTGATCACGAAGTGATCCTAGCTACAAGCTCCACAATCATAACCCCTCCGTGTTCAACTCCCGAATCCCTATTCGGAAATTGACAGTCACGGAACACACGCTGGTAGTGTATTAGAAACATTGTGTCAAGTTATCTACAACCGGAATTAACAAGCTCTCATCTGCCACATAACCGCGGGCACGGCTTTCGAAAGTTCAAACCCTGCAGGGGTGTTCCAACTTGACTCATTACAAGCCCACGATCCGCGGAGTCGCAACTCCAAAGTGGGAAGACCCGAGTATCCTCGGAATCCCGTGCTCAAGATATACCGGGCTAAGGTAAGGCTAATCCAGCAAATCCTCCCGGCGTGCCGACACCCTGATAGTAGCCGCGCGTATCTCGTCTCAGGCCACGACCGGATGGGACAAGCTACGGGTTTTTACCAGACCTTGAGTTTCCTCGAGGTGGCCCCGCAGGTTGCCCGTTTCGGACCAACACTCATGTGGAGCACTGGCCCGGGGTTGTTGATTAAGAAAAGGGTTTATAACTCCCTATGCAAGTTTAGTTTGTTATTAGGCAAATAGTACCAATGTTGGGACTTGCTGGAAAAGACTTAGCACTTAGCGGTTTATCGAGGGGGTCCCATACACCCCAACCATGTTAGGAACGCATAATCAAGGAACATAAAACCGGCTTATACGGATCCTAACAGCATGAGCGGAACAAATCACCAAGCAAAAGGCTTAGCCTTCCACCCTTGCCAATATATATATGATTTCATTTAAAGCATTTATATAGTGTGATATAACCCAACCAAACTTCAACATGAAGCAAGCATCTTCGATCTTCACCTGCAACTAGCAATGCTATAAGAAGGGCTGAGCGAAGCGTACTTAGCCAAGCAACGGTTTGCATAGGTAGGTTGGTTAAACATGGCAATTGGTTACAAGTAGGAGGATGACAAGAAGAACATGGGCATCGAGGCAAAACTATAGATCGAGACGACTAGCAATAGGCAAAGATAGTAATGTTATCGGGGTTCGGTCATCTTGCCTGAAGAGAAGTCGTTCGGATCGTAAGAAGGGTCCTCGTGCTCAACCTCGTTGGAAACCTCGTGCTCAACTTCGTACCCGGTCTCAGCTTCCGGCTCTAAACAAAACAATCACACCAAGCACCAATCAACAAGATGCAATGCGCACTCGAAAAACATGAATGCATGATGGATGCACTAAGGATGCACACGGAGCACGGAAAATATCACTCAAGCAAAACACCTCAAAACATAATAACAATCTGATATTATTAATCTACACGGAAAAACAATCAAGTTTGATATAAGATTCGCTGAAATCGGAGTTACGGGCTAAAAGTTATGCCCGAAATAAGATTTGAGCGAAAGCTGAAAATTACAGCAACATAGCAACTTCGGAGCTCAAAATAATTAAGCTACAGCACCCAAAAAGCATGGCAAAGGACATGAACACAAACTAGACATATAGTACAGCAACTATGTCCAAGGTGCACCCCCAACGGAGTCACGGATCAATAGCAATGATCTTGGACATATTGAACTTGACAATAAAATTCTGGCAGCAGAATTTTATTGAAACTTTAGAGCAAAAGATAAACATGCTACAGCCACTCAAATGGACATGTGAGGACATGGATGGAAATACAACAATATATACTACAAGGAACAATCAAAATCCACCCCAAAACTAACATGCTTTGTCCTAGAACATCACACGAACATGGCATCGGAACGTTACAGATTTCAGACTTAGTGAAAAACCACTAAGTCCTAAAACAGCAATATCATCGTAGCAACTAAAAGAGCATGTTTAAGTCACCTCGAAACTAAACATGGCAAAGGGTAAGCACCTCATCAAAGTGCACATGAAGGTGATCCCGAAACACACAAGCATGCATCAAAGAGGTGAACGCAACGATTGCAACGAGCTCAACAAGATGGCATTTCATAACAAGTGAAAACACCTCATATGAACATGGCACTTTGCAACGATGATAACAAGGCAATAATAAATCTACCATGCAACCTATCACAAGCATCACGTAGTTCGTGGCAAGACGAACACGTGGACATTTCATTTGCATCATTCGGACAAACGAGCTAAAAGATATCACATGGCAAAGGTGGCATGAAAATAACACATAACAGCAGTTTATATAATGATGCTCTCTTGCAACAGAAAAACAAGCACCTAGATGACCTCTAACATGCATGACAACAACAGAGGAAACGTAGAGCACATCTCCACGAACGTCTGGACATATTACACGCGCAAAACGGAGCATCAGGCAAAAAGTTAGAGCAGTTCAAACATTGCATTACAGAACAGAAAACAGATCTGGGACTTAGGGTTTTTTTTTGAAATAACCTCAGATCCAGAGGAAACGGGCCGGAGGAGCTGGATTCGGCCCGGCTGCGGAGGGAAACGGACGAGGCGGCGGCCCGGGTCGGACGCGCGGCTGGCGGCTGGAAGGCCCGACGCGGACTGGGCCGCTAGCGCTGGCTGGGCCTGGCGCCGGGGCGAGGCCAGCCCAGCTCGGGGAGGTGGCGATCTGGCGCGCGGCCCGCGAGATGGAGGCGGCCTCGGGCGCGCTCGGGCTGGCGGCTGGCGATGCTGGGCCGGGGCGAAGAGGCCCAGCCGAAGACGCGGAGTGGCGGCGGTGGCTGGCGCGGAGAGGGGCGCGGGAGGTGGCCTGGAGGCGCCGGCCTTGGTGGAGCGGTGCGCTGGTGTGGGCCGCGGTGGAGGGGAGAGCCGGCCCAGCCGGGGCGGCTGCTGGGAGGGCCCGACGGAGGCGGCCTGCTGGACCTCGGAGCGAAGGAAAACGGAGATGTGGGGACCGGGGCTGCGGCGTACGGGCCGTTGCGGGAGCCCAGGCGCTGGGGAACGACGCGGCGAGGAAGGACCCTCGATCGGGAGCGTTGACTCCAGCGCTCGAGCGAAGGACGGCGCCCGGCGGCTCGAGGTAGATCCCCAGGCGCGTTTTTTTCTCGGGAGGAAAACTGCCAAGTGGCTGAAGGTGGAAGGCAGATCTGAGAAAATTTAGGGGGGAGGAGGAGGAAGAAGATGGAGATGCCAAAATTAGACTAGGGTCTAATATATAGCAGTTTTTAGGGTTAGGAGGGAGTTTAGGGGCGCTAGGAGCCCTCCGATCGCGATCCGACGGATCCGATCGCGGGGATAGATTTTAAAGGCCTAGAAGGAGATAAAAGAATACAGTAGGGGTGTTTCCGGGACATGAAGTGAAGGCACTTTGGACCCACACGGACAACGGATGGAAAAGTCAACGGAGTCCAAACGAGGTGAGATTTGAGAGGCGGGTTGCACACAACAAAACAACAACACACAAAACAACCTCGCGGCACACCGGTAACGTAAAACGCCCGAACAACAAAGTAGGCCTACGGGACGTCACGGACACGTGAGGGAGCTCCGGAACGCGAAACGGACAACGGGAAGAAACACGCGGAACCGGATGCAACCGACAACACAAATGCAATGCGATGCACATGTCTACGTGATATGAATGAATGCCACACACTCACACAACAAAACGACGAAAACCCGAAAGACAAGAACCCGGAATGGAAATAGATGAAGCCGGAGATATATTATATACCCAAAAGGGAAAGTATTACATCCGGGGCATTACATGGATCCCATCTCAGATTTCAGGGCCTCAAGCCACTTTGCGGAATCTGGGCTCATCATCGCTTCCTCATAGTTCGTAGGTTCATCATGGTCTAGTAACATGACTTCCAGAACTGGGTTGCCGTACCACTCTGGTGCGGAACGTACTCTGGTTGATCTACGATGTTCAGCAGAAACTTGATCTGAAGTTTCATGATCATCATCATTAGCTTCCTCACTCATTTGTGTATGAATCACTGGAACAATTTTCTGTGATGTACTACTTTCCAATTCAGGAGAAGGTACAATTACCTCATCAAGTTCTACTTTCCTCCCACTCACTTCTTTCGAGAGAAACTCCTTCTCTAGAAAGGATCCATTCTTAGCAACGAATATCTTGCCTTCGGATCTGTGATAGAAGGTGTACCCAACAGTCTCTTTTGGGTATCCTATGAAGACACATTTCTCCGATTTGGGTTCGAGCTTATCAGGTTGAAGCTTTTTCACATAAGCATCGTAGCCCCAAACTTTAAGAAACGACAACTTTGGTTTCTTGCCAAACCATAGTTCATAAGGTGTCATCTCAACGGATTTAGATGGTGCCCTATTTAACGTGAATACAGCTGTCTGTAAAGCATAACCCCAAAACGATAGTGGTAAATCGGTAAGAGACATCATAGATCGCACCCTATCCAATAAAGTACGGTTACGACGCTCGGACACACCATTACGCTGTGGTGTTCCGGGTGGCGTGAGTTGTGAAACTATTCCACATTGTTTCAAATGAAGACCAAACTCGTAACTCAAATATTCTCCTCCCGGATCAGATCGTAGAAACTTTATTTTCTTGTTATGATGATTCTCTACTTCACTCTGAAATTCTTTGAACTTTTCAAATGTTTCAGACTTGTGCTTCATTAAGTAGATATACCCATATCTGCTTAAATCATCAGTGAAGGTCAGAAAATAACGATACCCGCCCCAAGCTTCAACACTCATTGGCCCACATACATCAGTATGTATGATTTCCAACAAATCTGTTGCTCGCTCCATAGTTCCGGAGAACGGAGTTTTAGTCATCTTGCCCATGAGGCATGGTTCGCAAGCACCAAGTGATTCATAATCAAGTGATTCCAAAAGTCCATCACTATGGAGTTTCTTCATGCGCTTTACACCAATATGACCTAAACGGCAGTGCCACAAATAAGTTGCACTATCATTATTAACCTTGCATCTTTTGGCTTCAATATTATGAATATGTGTATCACTACAATCGAGATCCAATAAGAATTGACCACTCTTCAAGGGTGCATGACCATAAAAGATATTATAAAAATAGAACAACCATTATTCTCTGATTTAAATGAATAACCGTCTCGCAACAAACAAGATCCAGATATAATGTTCATGCTCAACGCTGGCACCAAATAACAATTATTTAGGTCTAAAACTAATCCCGAAGGTAGATGTAGAGGTAGCGTGCCGACGGCGATCACATCGACTTTGGAACCATTTCCCACGCGCATTGTGACTACGTCAAAGGCTCGTTTCACTCGAATTTAAAGGTTGTAACTCCTACTTATTTCTATTAATTAAAGCTTTCCCATGGCTGCTTTCTTCCCATTCTTATCTTCGTTTAATCCGTAGTCCCTGTTTCGAGTTACAAATATTAGCAACCAAACCGGTATCAAATACCCAGTTACTACTACGAGCATTAGTAAGGTACACATCAATAACATGTATATCACATATACCTTTGTTCACCTTGCCATCCTTCTTATCCGGCAAATACTTGGGGCAGTTTCGCTTCCAGTGTCCAGTCCCTTTGCAGTAGAAGCACTCAATTTCAGGCTTGGCTCCAGACTTGGGTTTCTTCGCGGGAGTAGCAACTGTCTTGCTATTCTTCTTGAAGTTCCCCTTCTTTCCCTTGCCCTTTTTCTAGAAACTAGTGGTCTTGTTAACCATCAAAACTTGATGCTCCTTTTTGATTTCTACCTCCGCAGCCGTGAGCATTGCGAAGAGCTCGGGAATTGTCTTTTGCATCCCTTGCATATTATAGTTCATCACGAAGCCTTTATAGCTTGGTGACAGTGATTGAAGAACTCTATCAATAACACTATCCTCGTCAACTTTGCAACCAAGTTGAGTCATATGATTGTAGTACCCAGACATTCTGAGCAAGTATTCACTGATAGAACTATTCTACTCAATCTTGCAGCTGTAGAACTTATTGGAAATCTTATATTTCTCAATCCGGGCATTTGCTTGAAATATTAACTTCAACTCTTGGAACATCTCATATGGTCCATGACGATCAAAACATCGTTGAAGTCCCGGTTCTAAGCCGTAAAGTATGGCACACTGAACTATCGTGTCGTCATCAGACCGAGTCTGCCAGACGTTCAAAGTGTCTACATTAGCGGGAGGGGGCTTGTCACCTAGCAGTGTTTCAAGGACATAATTCTTCTGTGCAGCAATGAGGATAATCCTCAAGTTACGGACCCAGTCCGTGTAATTTCTACCATCATCTTTCAACATAGCTTTCTCTAGGAATGCATTAAAATTCAAAGGAACGGTAGCACGGGCCATTGATCTACAACAACATAGATATGCAAAAACTATCTGGACTAAGTTCATGATAAATTAAAGTTCAATTTAATCAAATTACTTAAAGAACTCCCACTTAGATAGACATCCCTCCGGTCATCTAAATGATCACGTGATCCAAATCAACTAAACCATGTCTGATCATCACGTGAGATGGAGTAGTTTTAATAGTGAACATCTTATGTTGATCATATCTACTATATGATTCACGCTCGAGCTTTCGGTCTCTAGTGTTCCGAGGCCATATCTGCATATGCTAGGCTTGTCAAGTTTAACCCGAGTATTCTGCATGTGCAAAACTGGCTTACACCCGTTGTATTTGAACGTAGAGCTTATCACACCCGATCATCACGTGGTGTCTCGGCACGACGAACTTTCGCAACGGTGCATACTCAGGGAGAACACTTATACCTTGAAATTTAGTAAGGGATCATCTTATAATGCTACTGTTGTTCTAAGAAAAATAAGAAGCATAATAAGATAAGCATCACATGCAATCAAAATATGTGACATGATATGGCCATCATCATCTTTTGCTTTTGATCTCCATCTCCAAAGCACCGTCATGATCACCTTCGTCACCGGCGCGACACCTTGATATCCATCGTAGCATCGTTGTCGTCTCGCCAACTATTGCTTCTATGACTATCGCTACCGCTTAGTGATAAAGTAAAGCAATTACATGGCGATTGCATTTCATACAATAAAGCAACAACCATATGGCTCCTGCCAGTTGCCGATAACATTACAAAACATGATCATCTCATACAAAACCGTATATCTCATCATGTCTTGACCATATCACATCACAACATGCCCTGCAAAAACAAGTTAGACGTCCTCTACTTTGTTGTTGCAAGTTTTACGTGGCTGCTACGAGCTTAGCAAGAACCGTTCTTACCTACGCATACAAAAACCACAACGATGTTTCGTCAAGTATGTGCTGTTTTAACCTTCACAAGGACCGGGCGTAGCCACACTTGATTCAGCTAAAGTGAGAGAGACAGACACCCGCTAGTCACCTTTAAGCAACGAGTGCTCATAACGGTGAAACCAGTCTCGCGTAAGCGTACGCGTAATGTCGGTCCGGGCCGCTTCATCTCACAATACCGCCGAAGCAAAGTATGACATGCTGGTAAGCAGTATGACTAGTATCGCCCACAACCCATTGTGTTCTACTCGTGCATATCATCTACGCATAGACCTGGCTCATGATGCCATTGTTGGGGAACGTTGTATTTTTAAAATTTTCGTACGATCACGCAAGATCTATCTACTAGATGCATAGCAATGAGAGGGTAGATTGTGTCTAAGTACCCTCGTAGACCGGGAGCGGAAGCGTCAAGTGACGCGGTTGATGTAGTCGAACTTCATCGCGATCCAACCGATCAAGCACCGAACGTACGGCACCTCCGCGTTCAGCACACGTTCAGCTTGATGACGTCCCATGAGCTCTTGATCCAGTTGAGCTTCACGGGAGAGTTTCGTCAGCACGACGGCATGGTGACGGATATGATATATCTACCGGTGCAGGGCTTCGCCTAAGCACTGCAACGGTATGACCGAGGTGTGTTTCTGTGGAGGGGGGACCGCACACGGCTAAAACAATTTAACTTGTGTGTCTTTGGGTGCCCCCCTGCCCCCGTATATAAAGGAGCAAGGGGGGAGGCCGGCCGGCCCTCTATGGTGCGGCTAGAGATTCAATCCTACTAGGAATAGGATTGCAATCCTATTCCTAGTAGGAGTCCACCAAGAAGGAGAGGGGGAAGGTAGGAGAGGGAGAGGGAGAGGGAAAGAAGGGCCGCGCCCCCCTCCCCTAGTCCTATTCGGACTGCCCCTAGGGAGGGGGCGCGCCACCTCCTGGCTGCTGCCCTCTCTCTCCCCTATGGCCCACCAGGGCCCATCATTCCCCCGGGGGGTTCCGGTAACCCCCCGACACTCTCGTAAATTCCGAAAATTTCCAGAACACTTCCGATGTCCGAATATAGTCGTCCAATATATCAATCTTTACGTCTCGGACATTCCGAGACTCCTCGTCATGTCCGTGATCTCATCCGGGACTCCGAACAACCTTCGGTACATCAAAACTCATAAACTCATAATACTGATCGTCATCAAATGTTAAGCGTGCGGACCCTACGGGTTCGAGAACTATGTAGACATGACCGAGACTCATCTCCGGTCAATAACCAATAGCGAAACCTGGATGCTCATATTGGCTCCTACATATTCTGCGAAGATCTTTATCGGTCAAACTGCATAACAACATACAGTGTTCCTTTTATCATCGGTATGTTACTTGCCCGAGATTCGATCGTCGGTATCTCTATACCTAGTTCAATCTCGTTACCGGCAAGTCTCTTTACTCGTTCCGTAATACATCATCTCGTGACTAACTCATTAGTCTTTTGCTTGCAAGGCTTATTATGATGTGTGTTACCGAGAGGGCCCAGAGATACCTCTCCGACACTCGGAGTGACAAATCCTAGTCTTGATCTATGCCAACACCACGAATACTTTCGGAGACACCTATAGAGCATCTTTATGATCACCCAGTTACGTTGTGACGCTTGATTGCACACAAGGTGATCCTACGGTGTTCGAGAGTTGCATAATCTCATAGTCATAGGAACATGTATAAGTCATGAAGAAAGCAATAGCAGTAAAACTAAACGATCATAGTGCTATGCTAACGGATGGGTCTAGTCCATCACATCATTCTCATAATGATGTGATCCCGTTGATCAACTGACAACTCATGTCTATGGCTAGGAAACATAGCCATCTTTGATCAATGAGCTAGTCTAGTAGAGGCATACTAGGGACATACTATTTTGTCTATGTATTCACACATGTATCAAGTTTCCGGTTTTTACAATTCTAGCATGAATGAAAGACATTTATCATGATATAAGAAAATACAAATAAGATCTTTATTATTGCCTCTAGGGCATATTTCCTTCACCAAAGGCCAGCGGGGTGGGTCGGCTAAACGGGCAGGAGCGGGCGTGCGGGTGGCGCCCATGCCCGAGGCCACGGGCGGGAATACGCCAGTGCCCGCCGGTGCGATGCCGGCACTGGAGGTGGCTGCGGGGAACGGCGACGTGGAGGAACAGAAGGGGGGCAGCGCGCGCCGGGGTAGGGGCCGCCGGCGCGGACAGGGCGCTGCCGGCGGCCATGGCCAGCCGCGGCCGGCCGGGGTAGGTGGGTGAGAGCGCGGCCTACGATGCGGACGCGCGCACGTGGCGTCGCCATTCGAGTGAGGGCCTGGGGAGGGGATAGGGTCGCGGTGGCTACGGCGAGAGGAGCTAGCGAGGCCTGGGCGAAAGCAGGCGCGGGCGCGAGTGGACGTGCGAGGAGCGGCGGTGAGGGCCGCATCTGAGCGGGGCAGAGAGGAGAGGGGGCCGCTCACAACGTTGGAGAGAGGAGGATGGCTAGGCCGGCGAGAGCAGCTGGCGATGACGGAGCAATCCAGGGTTGAGGCGGCGTCGGGGCGCCGTCATCGGCAGGCGTCGGGGCGCTGGCGTCGGGTGGCGGCGATGTCGAAGTTTCTTCCCCCTCGATCTAGTCTGGATCGAGTAGAGGAGGGTCGAGGGAGATGGGGTCGGCGAGGAGGGTTCAGGAGGGATGGCGGTCCTCGGGCGCGGGCGCGCCGGGAGGAGGAGATCGATAGGGGGCACCCCTCCTCGATGCGTCTACGTGTGTGTGAGTGCGTGCCATGGGTGACGGCGCGGGGAGGGAACGAGGGTGAGTGAGGAATAGTGGTTAGGGTTTCTATCGGGTGGGTGCAGCGGCCTTAGTAGGCCAGAGAGATGGATGGCCGGTTGGGCCGGGGTGGGCCGTTCCCAGCTGCCAGCTGGACCGAGAGGCCCGGGGGGTTCTCTCTTTCTTTTTTTTCTTTTTTTGAAAAACAAAGATAGAAAAAGAGTATTTAGGGTATCCAAAAAGCTGAGTAAATGTGGGACTTAGCCTATTAAATAGTTTGTATCTTTAGGCGGTGCCACATAAAGGTTTGGAGGCCAAAGGAATCCATTTGCATTTTTCACAAGTAAAATAGCACTTTAAAATGCTGAAATTGCATTGTAATAATTGCTACAGTCCATCCTAGCTCTTAGGTGATGTAGTTTTCCCTAACAATTAAATGTTATGGAATTTTGACTAAATGTTGAACTATTTCGCAGCAACTTTGGTGCAACTCCATATTTCACTTGCAAATGGAATTTCATTTCAAAGTGGAATTTCAAATGATATTTGAATTGAAGTTGATCAAGCATTGTTTAGCAAAACAATCTGCTTTAATCATAGTGGTTTACTGTAGCATGACAGTGGGGGTGTTACAAATCTCCTCCACTACAAGAAATATCGTCCCGAGATTTAAGTGGGGAAGTAAAGAGTAACTTCGGGAGAACTGACCTCTATAGGGTTAATTATCTAGTGAACAATTCAGGGAATGAGGCAGGAATATCTCTCGAGTTGAAACTTAATAAAACATCGAGAGCAAAGTATGAATGTACAATAGGAAGTTCCAAGCGAATGGACCAACGATTGATACCTGAACAGAGTGTGAGAAAGCGATTCAGAGCATCGGGAATAGATCATCTCTCGAAAGGTGGCTCGTGATATGATACGAAGCCAAATGCAAGAATATATCGGAATCAAAGATATATATGAGAGTCAGGTTTCGATCTTGTGGAACTGTGGGTTATGAGCCCACCATGTGGGTTAGAAGCAGGAAGACGCTAACATTTGCAAAGTCATGATAGCAAGGCAGGTCAGAGAATAGCCTGTGAGTTAAGTTGGCACAACGTTGGTACCAAGGTTGAGGGACGAATAGAACCATTTTCCTGCTTGTTGAAATGAGGCGGACCAATAGGCAATGTTCTCATCCATCGATGGTTACCAAAATGTTATCAGCAGTAGTACCGAGGTCTTACTGACAGAGTTGTACACCAAGGTGTTTACATAAGCAGAAAATTATTACTGCTTAGATTATATGTAAGATTAAAGAAAGGTTAAACAAACAAATGGAAAGGAAAATGTGTTTAAACACCAAGAATAGGAGTAAATCATCCCCAAGTTTAAGCAGGGCATGATATATGTGTCAGCAGATCAAAGTCATGACCATATAGAAAAAAGGGGTAAGAAGAATTATGATATGTACCCACACAACGATGTTGGATAGTTCATCAAGAAACATTTAGTGTGTTGCTTCCAATGTTCCTTTTGATATTCGGGATGCCACAATCATGCCTCGAGGTAGTGATATTATGGTGTGTCAAGGAAAGGTTGGCTCTAAAGGCCTCAAGAATCCACGGGAAATAACTTCAGTAATAGCAAGAAAACAAGGTATGAGCAAAACATAACCAAGTCTGTGTTGGAAGGAATACAAGGAGGTTGTCAATGATATCGCACATCATCGAGGGGCAGGGATGGTATTTCTAGCCATGAGTTCAATTGACATCTCTGAAGAAGCCAAAGGGTTGACAGCGATCACGACAAATTTTGTTGAGAGACTCTATGGAGATGACATTGAGTAGCGACGACATCAAGCAAAAGGAAGGGTGAAGTGAAAGGCTATTAGAACCATGGATTCTACACACGCTCGAAGTCAATATTTTTGTTCGAGGTGAAATGATAAGAAGAGGAAGATCGACGTAAGCTTAGCTCATCGTCGAAAATTGTGCTCCGGGTAGAAGGACCAGGTAGCACACCTAAAAATTTAGCACGCTAATGGTATAGCCGATCAGGCTAGGAATGACTTGAAGGATTATTAAACTCGCAAGCAACAGAAATTAATTATAGTTATTGAATTGGAGAGCGGAATCAATGCACTTATCGGTGTTCTCGAGTGGCTAATAACTAAGAACCCGGGGCAAATTGGAATCGATGAGAAGTAATACTTGAAGAAGAACCCATAAGAAGTAATATGGTTCTGTGACATTATCGAGATACCACGGGGTAATACTCGAAGGTAGATCATAATAGAGCTTGGACATGTGCATTGACCTGCAGAGGACAAGTGGTTTAACTTATTCGAGAAACTTTATTTAAAGGAGAGCATGGTCGGAACCACGATTGAAAAGGCTACATCCCAAATATAAGATGAACTTATACCAAGGGGATAATTTAATTTAGAGAAGCTTTAATGATAAGATCTTTATCGTGTCCATGGGCATGAACAGAAAGTTCAAAGTTGACTCCCGCTTCTTCAATGCATAAGCTTCCATTCACTTCTAGTTTCGAAAATGGCATTAGTGTTGAAATTTTATCCGGCACAACACCGGTAGAGTAAGACACATAGGATTTCCCGATTCATGTTGATTAGGGAAGGCATAGACCCATCCCATCGGGGCATCTTAGGCACATACTACGCCAACTTCAAGAGAAAAATACAGCTCGAAAGCATATCATAGTTGTGAAAGCAGAAGATATAATTTTGTTGTGGAACGTAGTATTTTAAAATTTTCCTACGATCACGCAAGATCTATCTACTAGATGCATAGCAACGAGAGGGGAGAGTGTGTCTACGTACCCTCGTAGACCGAAAGCGGAAGCGTTTATCAACGCGGTTGATGTAGTCGTGCACCTTCACGATCCATCCCGATCTAGTACCGAACGTACGGCACCTCCGTGTTCAGCACACGTTCAGCTCGATGACGTCCTCGCCTTCTTGATCCAGCAAGATGGGCGAAGTAGTAGTTGAGTTCCGGCAGCACGACAGCGTGGTGACGGTTGTTGATGAAGAACAATCTCAGCAGGGCTTAGCCAAGCACTGCAGAAACTAGACGGAGGATAAACCAGCGGGTCGGGGTAGCTAGCACACGTCTTGGTGTATCTTGATATGTCTCGGGTGCTAGCCCTACCCCTCTATTTATATGTTGAGCCCTGGGGTGGAAACTTGGAGCAAAAGCCTCCTCAAAGTCGGTTTTGCCCGAAAGGAAAGAGTCCCGAAAGTCGGTTCCTGGTGTCTAGCCTCTGGTCTCCGCAAAACTTCCTTTTGCACTTTCCTAAAGCCTCGTGGGCTTTCCCCTTTGGCCCAAATAAAGTGTTCTCGTACCCAAACATTCCGGGAAACATCCGGAACCCCTTCCAGTGAATTCCGGAACCCTTCCGGAGGTCAAACACTATTATCCCATATATTAATCTTTATCTTTGGACCATTCCGGAGTTCCTCGTCATGTCCGTGATCACACCCGGGACTCCGAATAACATTCGGTCACTAACATACATAACTCATTAGATACTATATCGTCAACGAACGTTTAAGCGTGCGGACCCTACGGGTTCGAGAACTATGTAGACATGACCGAGACATCTCTCCGGTCAATAACCAATAGCGGAACCTGGATGCCCATATTGGCTCCTAAATATTCTACGAATATCTTTATCGGTCGAACCGCATAACAACATATGTTGTTCCCTTTGTCATCGGTATGTTACTTGCCCGAGATTCGATCATCGGTATCTCAATACCTAGTTCAATCTCGTTACCGGAAAGTCTCTTTACTCGTTCCGTAATACATCATCTCGTGACTAAGTCATTAGTCATTTGCTTGCAAGGCTTATTATGATGTGCATTACCGAGAGGGCCCAGAGATACCTCTCCGACACTCGGAGTGACAAATCCCAATCTTGATCTATGCCAACACCACAAACACCTTGGGAGACACCTGTAGTGCATCTTTATAATCACCCAGTTACATTGTGACGTTTGATAGCACACAAGGTGTTCCTCCGGTATTCGGGAGTTGCATAATCTCATAGTCATAGGAACATGTATAAGTCATGAAGAAAGCAATAGTAGTAAAACTAAACGATCATAGTGCTAAGCTAACAGATGAGTCTTGTCCATCACATCATTCTCCTAATGATGTGATCCCGTTGATCAAATGACAACTCATGTCTATGGTTAGGAAACATAACCATCTTTGATCAATGAGCTAGTCTAGTAGAGGCATACTAGGGACATACTGTTTTGTCTATGTATTCACACATGTACTAAGTTTTCGGTTAATACAATTATAGCATGAATAATAAACATTTATCATGATATAAGGAAATATAAATAACAACTTTATTATTGCCTCTAGGGCATATTTCCTTCAGTCTCCCACTTGCACTAGAGTCAATAATCTAGATCACATCACCATGTGATTAACACCAATAGTTCACATCACCATGTGACTAACACCCATAGTTCTCATCGCCATGCGACCAACACCCAAAGGGTTTACTAGAGTCAACAATCTAGTTCACATCGTCATGTGATTAACACCGAAAGAGTAGTAAGGTGTGATCATGTTTTGCTTCGTGAGAGAAGTTTAGTCCGCGGGTCTGTTACATTTAGATTCGTATGTATTTTGCAAATTTCTATGTCTACAATGCTCTGCACGGAGCTACTTTAGCTAATTGCTCCCACTTTTAATACGCATCCAGATTGATACTTAGAGTCATCTGAATTAGTGTCAAAGCTTGCATCAACGTAACTCTTTACGACGAACTCTTTATCACCTCCATAATCGAGAAACATTTCCTTAGTCATCCAGTTACTAAGAATAATTTTGACCGCTGTCCAGTGATCTACTCCTAGATCACTTTTGTACCTCCTTGCCAAACTCATGGCAAGGTACATAACAAGTTTGGTACACAGCATGGCATACTTTATAGAACCTATGACTGAGGCATAGGGAATAACTTTCATTCTTTCTCTGTCTTCTGCCGAGGTCGAGTTTTGAGTCTTTACTCAACTTCATACCTTTTAACTCAAGCAAGAACTCCTTCTCTGAGTGATCCATTTTGAACTACTTCAAAATTTGTCAAGGTATGTACTCATTGAAAAAACTTATCAAGCGTCTTGATCTATCTCTATAGATCATGATGCTCAATATGTAAGCAGCTTCACCGAGGTCTTTCTTTGAAAAACTCCTTTCAAACACTCCTTTATGCTTTCCAGAAAATTCTACATCATTTTTGATCGACAATATGTCATTCACATATACTCATCAGAAAGGTTGTAGTGCTCCCATTCACTTTCTTGTAAATACAGGCTTCACCGCAAGTCTGTATAAATCTATATGCTTTGATCAACTTATCAAAGTGTATATTCCAACTCCTAGATGCTTGCACCAGTCCGTAGATGGATCGCTGGAGCTTGCACACTTTGTTAGCACCTTTAGGATCGACAAAACCTTCTTGTTGCATCATATACAACTCTTCTTTGAGATATCCATTCAGGAATGCAGTTTTGACATCCATTTGTCAGATTTCATAATCATAAAATGCGGCAATTGATAACATGATTCGGACAGACTTAAGCATCGCTACGGGTGGGAAAGTCTCATCGTATTCAACTCCTTGAACTTGTCGAAACCCTTTCGCAACAAGTCGAGCTTTGTAAACAGTAACATTACCGTCTGCGTCGGTCTTCCTCTTGAAGATCCATTTATTTTCGATGGCTTGCCGATCATCGGGCAAGTCAACTAAAGTCCACACTTTGTTCTCATACATGGATCCCATCTCAGATTTCATGGCCTCAAGCCATTTCTTGGAATCTGGGCCCATCATCGCTTCCTCATAGTTCGTAGGTTCATCATGGTCTAGTAACATGACTTCCAGAACTGGGTTGCCGTACCACTCGCGTGCGGAACAAACTCTGGTTGATCTACGAAGTTCAGCAGTAACTTGGTCCGAAGTTTCATGATCATCATCATTGGCTTCCTCACTAATTGGTGAAGGAATCACTGGAACTAGTTTCTGTGATGTACTACTTTCCAATTCGGGAGAAGGTACAATTACCTCATCAAGTTCCACTTTCCTCCCACTCACTTCTTTCGAGAGAAACTCCTTCTCTAGAAAGGATCCATTCTTAGCAACGAATATCTTGCCTTCGGATCTGTGATAGAAGGTGTACCAAATAGTCTCCTTTGGGTATCCTATGAAGACACATTTCTCCGACTTGGGTTTGAGCTTATCAGGTTGAAGCTTTTTCACATAAGCATCGCAACCCCAAACTTTAAGAAACAACAACTTTGGTTTCTTGCCAAACCACAGCTCATAAGGCGTCGTCTCAACGGATTCAGATGGTGCCCTTATTTAACGTGAATGCAGCAGTCTCTAATGCATAACCCAAAAGGATAGTGGTAAATCGGTAAGAGACATCATAGATCGCACCATATCTAATAAAGTACGGTTACGACGTTCTGACACACCATTACACTGTGGTGTTCCGGGTGGCGTGAGCTGTGAAACTATTCCACATTGTTTTAAATGAAGACCAAACTCGTAAATCAAATATTCGCCTCCGCGATCAGATCGTGGAAACTTTTATTTTCTTGTGACGATGATTCTCTACTTCACTCTGAAATTTCTTTGAACTTTTCAAATGTTTCAGACTTGTGTTTCGTCAACTAGATATACCCATATCTGCTCAAATCATGTGTGAAGGTCAGAAAATAATGATACCCGCCACGAGCCTCAACACTCATTGGTCTGCATACATCAGTATGTATGATTTCCAACAAGTCAATTTCTCACTCCATTGTTCCGGAGAACGGAGTTTTAGTCACCTTGCCCATGAGGCATGGTTCGCAAGCACCATGTGATTCATAATCAAGTGATTCCAAAAGTCAATCACTATGGAGTTTCTTCATGCGCTTTACACCATTATGACCTAAACGGCAGTGCCACAAATAAGTTGCACTATCATTATTAACCTTGCATCTTTTGGCTTCAATATTATGAATATGTGTATCACTACAATCGAGATCCAACAAACTATTTTCATTTGGTGTATGATCATCGAAGGTTTTATTCATGTAAACAGAATAACAATTATTCTATGAATTTAAATGAATAACCGTATTGCAACAAACATGATCAAATCATATTCATGCTCAACGCAAATGCTAAATAACATTTATTTAGGTTCTACACTAATCCCGAAAGTATAGGGAGTGTGCGATGATGATCATATCAATCTTGGAACCACTTCCAACACACATCGTGACTTCATCTTTAACTAGTCTCTGTTGATTCTGCAACTCTTGTTTCGAGTTACTAATTTTAGCAACTGAACCGGTATCAAATACCCAGGGGTTGCTATGAACACTAGTAAAGTACACATCAATAATCTGTATATCAAATATACCTTTGTTCACTTTGCCATCCTTCTTATCCGCCAAGTATCTAGGGCAGTTCCACTTCTAGTGACCATTTCCTTTGCAGTAGAAGCACTTAGTTTCAGGCTTGAGTTTAGCTTTGGGTTTCTTCACGAGAGTGACAACTTGCTTGTCATTATTCTTGAAGTTCCCCTTCTATCCCCTTGCCCTTTCCTTGAAACAAGTGTTTTTTTAACCATCAACACTTGATGCTCTTGCTTAATTTCTACCTTCGTCGATTTCAGCATCGCGAAGAGCTCGGGAATTACTTTCATCATCCCTTGCATATTATAGTTCATCACGAAGTTCTACTAACTTGGTGATAGTGACTAAAGAACTTTGCCTATTACTATCTTATCTGGAAGACTAACTCCCACTTGATTCAAGCAATTGTAGTACCTAGACAATCTGAGCACATGCTCACTAGTTGAGCTATTCTCCTCCATATTGTAGGCAAAGTACTGTCAGAGGTCTCATACCTCTCGATACGGGCATGAGTATGAAATACCAATTTCAACTCTTAGGAACATCTTATCTGCTCAGTGGCATTCAAAACATTTTTGAAGTCCAGGTTCTAAGCCATAAAGCATGGTGCACTAAACTATCAAGTAGTCATCATACCGAGCTTCTATCAAAATGTTCATAACGTCTGCATCTGCTCTTGCAATAGGTCTGTCACCTAGCGGTGCATCAAGGACATAATTCTTCTATGCCGCAATGAGGAAAATCCTCAGATCACGTAACAAGTCCATATCATTGCTACTAACATCTTTCAACTTAGTTTCTCTAGGAACATATAAAATAAACGGGGAGCTACATCCCGAGCTATTGATCTACGACATAGATATGCTAATACTACCAGGACTAAGTTCATGATAAAATAAAGTTCAATTAATCATATTACTAAAGAACTCCCACTTAGATAGACATCCCTTCGGTCATCTAAATGATCACGTGATCCAAATCTACTAAACCATGTCCGATCATCACGTGAGATGGAGTAGATTCAATGGTGAACATCTTATGTTGATCATATCTACTATATGATTCACGCTCGACCTTTTGGTCTCCAGCGTTCCGAGGCCATATCTGCATATGCTAGGCTCGTCAAGTTTAACCCGAGTATTCTGCGTGTGCAAAACTGGCTTACGCCGAACGTAGAGCCGATCACACCCGATCATCACGTGGTGTCTCAGCACGAAGAACTTCCGCAATGGTGCATACTCAGGGAGAACACTTGTACCTTGAAATTTTGTAAGGGATCATCTTATAATGCTTCCGTCGAACTAAGCAAAATAAGAAGCATATAATAAGATAAACATCACATGCAATCAAAATATGTGACATGATATGGCCATCATCATCTTGTGCTTTTGATCTCCATCTCCAAGGCACCGTCATGATCACCATTGTCACCGGCACGACAACTTGATCTCCATCGTAGCATCGTTATCATCTCGCCAAGTATTGCTTCCACGACTATCGCTACCTCTTAGTGATAAAGTAAAGCAATTACATGGCGACTGTATTTCATACAATAAAGCGACAACCATATGGCTCCTGCCAGTTGCCGATAACTTTACAAAACATGATCATCTCATACAAAAACGTATAACTCATCATGTCTTGACCATATCACATCACAACATGCCCTGCAAAAACAAGTTAGACGTCCTCTACTTTGTTGTTGCAAGTTACGTGGCTGCTACGGGCTTTAGCAAGAACCGTTCTTACCTATGCATACAAAACCACAACGATGTTTCGTCAAGTATGTGTTGTTTTAAACTTCACAAGGACCGGGCGTAGGCACAATCGATTCAGCTAAAGTGAGAGAGACAGACACCCGCCAGTCACCTTTAAGCAACGAGTGCTCATAACGGTGAAACCAGTCTCGCGTAAGCGTACGCGTAATGTCGGTTCTAGCCGCTTCATCTCACAATACCGCCGAAGCAAAGTATGACATGCTGGTAAGCAGTATGACTAGTATCGTCCACAACTCACTTGTGTTCTACTCGTGCACATCATCTACGCATAGACCTGGCTCTGATACTACTGTTGGGGAATGTAGTATTTCAAACTTTTCCTACGATCATGCAAGATCTATCTACTAGATGCATAGCAACGAGAGGGAAGAGTGTGTCTACGTACCCTCATAGACCGAAAGCGGAAGCGTTTATCAACGCGGTTGATGTACTCGTGCACCTCCACGATCCGTCCTGATCTAGTACCGAACGTACGGCACCTCCGTGTTTAGCACATGTTCAGCTCGATAACGTCCTCGCCTTCTTGATCCAGCAAGACGGGCGAAGTAGTAGATGAGTTCCGGCAGCACGACAGCGTGGTGACGGTTGTTGATGAAGAACAATCTCTGCAGGGCTTAGCCAAGCACTGCAGAAACTTGACGGAGGATAAACTAGAGGGTCGGGGTAGCCAGCACACGGCTTGGTGTATCTTGATATGTCTCGAGTGCTAGCCCTACCCCTCTATTTATATGTTGAGCCCTGGGGTCGAAACTTGGAGCAAAAGCCTCCTCAAAGTCGGTTTTGCCCGAAAGGAAAGAGTCCCACTCGGACTCCAGGGCTAGACGCCAGGGTTCCCGGCGTCTACCCCCTAGACGCTAGGGTTCCTGGGTTCTAGCCTCTGGTCTCTGCAAAACTTCCTTTTGCACTTTCCTAAAGCCTCGTGGGCTTTCCCCTTTGGCCCAAATAAAGTGTTCTCGTACCCAAACATTCCGGGAAACATCCGGAACCCCTTCCGGTGAATTCCGGAACCCTTCCGGAAGTCAAACACTATTATCCCATATATTAATCTTTATCTCTCGACCATTCCGGAGTTCCTCGTCATGTCCGTGATGACATCCGGGACTCCGAATAACATTCGCATACATAACTCATGAAATACTATATCGTCAACGAACGTTTAAGCGTGCGGACCCTACGGGTTCGAGAACTATGTAGACATGACCGTGACATCTCTCCGGTCAATAACCAACAGCGGAACCTGGATGCCCATATTGGCTCCTAAATATTCTACGAAGATCTTTATCGGTCGAACCGCATAACAACATACGTTGTTCCCTTTGTCATCGGTATGTTACTTGCCCGAGATTTGATCATCGGTATCTCAATACCTAGTTCAATCTCGTTACCGGAAAGTCTCTTTACTCGTTCCGTGATACATCATCTCGTGACTAACTCATTAGTCATTTGCTTGCAAGGCTTATTATGATGTGCATTACCGAGAGGGCCCAGAGATACCTCTCCGACACTCGGAGTGACAAATCCCAAATCTTCATATTTGCCAACACCACAAACACCTTCGGAGACACCTGTAGTGCATCTTTATAATCACCCAGTTACGTTGTGACGTTTGATAGCACACAAGGTGTTCCTCCGGTATTCGGGAGTTGCATAATCTCATAGTCATAGGAACATGTATAAGTCATGAAGAAAGCAATAGAAGTAAAACTAAACGATCATAGTGCTAAGCTAACGGATGGGTCTTGTCCATCACATCATTCTCCTAATGATGTGATCCCGTTGATCAAATGACAACTCATGTCTATGGTAAGGAAACATAACCATCTTTGATCAATGAGCTAGTCTAGTAGAGGCATACTAGGGACATACTGTTTTGTTTATGTATTCACACATGTACTAAGTTTTCGGTAAATACAATTCTAGCATGAATAATAAACATTTATCATGATATAAGGAAATATAAATAACAACTTTATTATTGCCTCTAGGGCATATTTCCTTCAAATTTACCCAAGGCATTATATATCCGGCCTAACTCACAAGGCGTTAGAATATGAAGGACGTTGTCGGATAATAATCCAACCAAGGATATGGCGGTCCACATGGGATCTGATGTGAGCATCAGTACTTAACCAGAGAAGAAAGAATGAAGTGGGGGATTAGATTATAGAAACAACTCACTAATTCAAAACTCAAATGGAAAGGAGTTATGATTTCCAAATCAAGCGATCAGAAACAACCGCTCTGATTAAGGATGGGTAAGTTGAAATGACTTAGGGGTACAATCGACAACAATTTAATTGGTCAAGAACCAGCCCATATTGTGGGGACCCCGACTCGTAAGTCGTGATCACCGAATGCACGTGTACAGTGATCCCAGAGATCAATGCTCACTGAACAGACAGAAGCTGAATAACAAGAGTCTTACATCCTTACATACCGTATTACACAAGTAGGACCATAATGGTCAAGTCTTGAGTATAACATTGCAGCGGAAAATCTTCAAAGACAACTGGGACCCATGCCATATGCCTTAACCCTACAGGCATTCTGACTGGGAAGCGTCCTAGCCCGCATGCTCGTCACCAAGAAATCTTCATCATAACCTGTTCTCTCCTGCCTGGCCAATAAAATAACCAGTGGCAAGCCAATGAGTACATTGAATGTACTCGCAAGCAACCCAAGTGTGATAACAGAATATTTTATGCAAGGCTCTACTGCTACATTGGTAGTTTTGCGGAAAGCTAGTTTTCATATGCAAGTATGATCAATATATATAACATGGATATGCATGTGTCTCTAACAAGTATCAGGAGGTCACAGACATCAATATCGAGAAAGAGTTGTAATCAACTCATGCACAAGCTCATTGTGACTTCCTCACAATCACATCATCAATATCTCCGAATCGAGTTGTTTCATCACACACACACCGGGTTTCGCAAACATTGGACGTAGCCCAAGAGCGGTTACCCAACTGTCCATGACCGTGGACACGGCTATTCGAATAGTTTGACACTCTGCAGAGGTTGCACACTTTACCCACAAGATCCGGGGAACTTCCGTGTCATCCACGACCCGCGATACCTCAAGTACCCGGGGTAAGCACCCGATCATTATCTTTCCCTAGACGACACTAACATAGAGTCCACTCGATTGGTAGTAGCCCCGTGCCAAACATTTCACATCTCATGGTTTGTGGAGACTCGCTCCGTATTCACCACATATCACAAGCACGGGGTACCAACGGTGTGTCCGGTGCCCTGTGAAAACAGTCATGGCCGCCTATCCAAGCACGACCCCGTCCCGAGAGTGACCTCATGTCACCCCCGTCACTAGTAATGCGGGCACCATGCTAGTATCGACCTAGGTAATCAATAATGCCCTTTCCCATATAAGGGTAGAGTGGTTGCGCATGTAAAGTTGGAATAACGGTCGCAACTTAAACCAATCCGTTTTCAAAACAACACACACACTTGCCTCGGTACACCACTTCGTCATCAAGTGGTTACCCATCTCACCATCTCCCTCGGGCATAAATGGCACCCGACGGGGTTTTCGAAAAGTCTTTAGAAAGTATCCTGCCTCCGTCACCATGCATACACCCGACCCATTTGCGTAGCCACTATTAAAGCATCCTAACTACTCCCACCCACATAACCCTCATAGGAAGGTAGGGTCATGTTTGATGCAAGTTTCAATAGTAAAGTAACAAAGGTAGCAACCAAAGTGGTTTCCACCTCAACAGGATTCCGATGCATTGAATAATAAGGTGCTATGAGACATGCATAAAAAGGTTTCTTGGACATGGTCAAAGGGCTGCTTGCCTTATTCTTCTGAGTCTTCAAATCTTCTGGTCCATCTCCGAATACTCCGTTTATTACGTCAACTCACGATGGAAACAATCATAATAAGCAACACAATCAAAGCAACAATAAAAGTGCTCTAAAAATAGGAGTTGGACTTTTCTAGGATACCTATGGTCATATTAGAAATGACCAAGGTGGTTTCATAGGTGTTGGATCAATGGATGATTTGGAACATTCCAATATGATGGAACCAAAGGGCTTATGGATTTGGAAGAAGTATACAGAAATAATTCCTTGAATGATGAGCAAAGGTACCCATCATCAAGTCATGATTTTAGAAGCATTTAGGAGTTGGTTTCACTGGATTTGGATTTAAATTAATTTCCTAGGATTTTACAAGGCTGATAAATAGGAAGAAATGGCTCAATATTTGGTGGGGTACAGAAACTATTATTAAAAATGTTCCAAAACTAAGTTTGGACATGACAAGCGTCTACGAATTTGAATCACTGTATTTGAATCAAAAATGAGCTCTCTGTGATTTTCTAAAGTTAATCATAGAAAATGGAATACGGGCATTTGATAAATATTTGTGAAAGAAATGTATCTGGAATAATGTGCATGTTGCACCATGTGATAGAGCAAGATTTATGGAGTCATAGGAATTTTGAATCATGCAATTTGGAGTTTATTTGAATTATCTAGGCATTTTTGAAATTGACAGAATAAAGAAAAAGAAAAAGGGAAGGGGCCTTATACCTATACTGCGTTTTGGGCGCAGTATAGCGCCGCAGTGCTCTGGGCCGGCCCAACTGCACAGCAGTGCGCAGGGAACCTGGCCACGTCGAAGGCGGCTTCTTGGAAATGCGTTTTTACGCGGGGGAGACGGGCTGTGCTGTAGCCGTCTCCACTTAAACCAGTGGGGCCTGCCTCCGGGGTCGCTGACCTGTGGGCCCCCGTGGCAGGTCCTTCTTCCTCCCGCACGGACAGAGGCGAGGCGGAGGAGGCGCGGCCGAGCGCTCGCCGGCGTGGCCTCCCGTCGACTCAGGCCGTCTCCGGCGACGCTCCGGCCACCGGAACGACCAGCGCGGAGAGGCGCATCCGGTCGTGGGTGACACGCCTGCCGGGGAGGACTAGATCGAGCAGGGGCCCAACCGTGGCGGAGGAAAGCTCCGGTCACTTTGGGCTTCGAGCGCACGGCGGCCTGGGGTGGATTGGCGGAGCACGGGGAGGCTCAAGGGGGTGCGTGAGAGGCTCTGGTGGTGGCTAGGTGGAGAGGGAGAGGCAGGGGTGCCCGGATTCGAGCAGGGTCCCGCGGCGGCAATGGCGACAGAGGAGGAGGAAGGAGGGCTCGGGAGGGAGCGTGCTTGCTCAGGGAGGCTTGCTGGTGGGTGAGGAAGAGGATGGAGTACAGAGAGGGGCTCGGGGAGGCCTTTTATAGGCTAGCCCGAGGTTCACCGCGGGGCTGTGCGCCAGCGAGGTCGTGGCCGTTGCTGTAGGCCATCCGGGCTCTCTTGAGCATGTCTAGGGCGCTCGTGGACGAGGTCCAGTCCTAGGGAAAAGCAGAGGAGGAGCGGGGAGGTGCCAGAGAGGCCGCGCGTGCGAGGTCACTCACTGGTGCACAGGGTCGGCCGGTGCGCGTGCGGGCAGAGGTGAGGGAGGAGGAGAGAGGAGGGGGCCGATCGCCCGGCGTGTCCCGGACGCCGAGGCAGCCTCGGGGGACACGAGAGGGAGGCCCTAGGTGGTCGGGGCTGGCGATTGGAGGGCGGCTCCAGTGCTCCAGAGCACTGTAGCGCGCTCCAGAGCGGGCTTTTGGCCGGCATGGCCGTGCCTTTAGCTCCTTGGCCGTGCCCTCTTGTATCCAGCAGGTGGAGGGGGTAGTAAACAATTGAGGGGTGGTATTGGATGGTCTGGGAGCCACTGGAGTGAGGAGAGAGGTGGTGGAGAAGGTAAAAACTGTTGTCCAGTAGTAGGAATTGGAGTTCTATCCCCCTCAATCATGGAGCTGAGGTGCTGAGGAAGTTACTGGGGGTAGCCAGTAACTGAATGAATATGTGGTAAGAAGTTGAGGCCATGGAGAAAAGCAAAAGTGACCAAGATGAAGGTTTTAGTAAAAAGCCAGAAGGTGTTTGATCAGTGCTTGGTCAAGGAAATGACATCCACTTGGCATGGGACTTAACAGGATCAAATGTCACATATAATTAGGCCCCTACACCAAATTTGAGCTCATTTGGGCAAAGTGGCCAATGTAACTTTGGTGAACCCTAGAAATGAACAGAAATGGTTTCACCATGTTGGAGTTAAGCTAATCATCTCCCCTTGATGCACCACTTGGTGTAGCATCCTCATTTGGGGTTATGAACATGCCCACAAAGTTTGAGGCTCCAGATAAAAAGTTGACAATGTAAAGTTGTTCAAATTTGAATTTGAACAGAAGGGGTTTTGGGGTGATCTGATCAAGTTGCTCTATTCCAAATCTTGTGCCATTTGGTCTAGATGCCTTATTAGTCCATTCTAGCATGTGCACCAAATTTGAGAGCATTTGGACAAGTTTGGCAATGTAGAGTTGCTCAAACTTCAAATATGGACAGAATGGTTTTGAAGGGGTTTGAGGATGTTTCCTTGTTCTTCAAGGCATGAGTTGCAAGATCATCAAATATGTCATATGTGACATGATAGAATTTCCCTGGAATTTTTGGAGAATATTCCTTTTGTAAATATTTCAAAAGCTTGAAATATCCAGAAAGGGTTTTGGAAGGATTTGTCCAATATTTTGAACATGACCATGTGCTGAAACTCTTATATATGGACAATATATGTCCTATGAGTCTCCCTGAATTTTGGCAAATATTCTTGAAATGTTTAAATAATTTTTCCCTATTAAAGGCCATTTCTGTCCTTAAGAAAAAGCTTTTAAATAAAATATAAAAATAGCTTTTAAAATTATACTTTTGTGGTTTCTGGGAGTCCTATATCTAATAGGATTCAAATATACTTTTTGAAAGATTTTTCACACTCTAAATAAGGTACTTGCAGTGCAAACCTCAATTCAGGGGTTTTTGGAAAACTAATTTTAGAAAATACCATTTGGCCAAAATATTTTTATAAGAAAATTATATACTGGTCTATACACATGGCATGATCATTGGGAAAAGGTTTTGGGTCAAGGAGATGAAGTATAAGAGTTGGAGGATTTATTTGATTTTTAGAGCACTAGCAAACAGCAGACAAGAGTCAAATCAATCAAAGTCAAAAACACTCAAAAGTTTTTGCAAATCCACATTTTTAACATGAAAATAAGCTTAAGCAATGTTACATGAAAATCAGGGTGTGACAGACCTACCCCCCTTACAAGAATCTCGTCCCCGTGATTCCCAGACTAGGCGTGGAAAGAAAAGCGGAGTCTTGGATACGGGGTAGTCTTCACTTCTTCTTGTTGGTTCCGCTTCCGAGCGGTGCTCCTTGGAATCCTGAAGTGCTTGATGGTATGGCTTGTTGCTTGATGCCGTCCTTGATGGAGGTTGCTGAGGGGTCTCTTGCATAGGTTAGGTTGGGTTAGCTGTCAAAGGCTCGGTGATCGATGTCCTTGCGGGCATCGGGCTAGCTAGGAGGTAAGAAGTACTTCCAGAGTGGGGGCTCGTGGAAGATTTGGTGCACGGAGGGTATCTCAGGTGGTAGACCTAGCTGGGGAGCCGTCTACCACATGACTTGCAGTGATCTCAAAAAGGGTCCAATGAACCTTAGTGCGAGCTTCCCCCCTTGACGTGGAAACGCTTGGTTCCCTTCAGAGGAGTTACCCGCAGGTGCACGTGGTCCCCGACATGGATACTCATGTCCCGACGGTGAGTGTCAGCATAGCTCTTTTGCCTTGACTTGGCTGCCTCCTAATGTTCTCTGACTAGTTGGACTTGCTCTACCGCTGCGGGGAGAATATCCGGCCCAAGGACTAGCCTTACTCCAGTCTCTGACCAGTTGAGGGGTGTGCGACATCTGCGTCCATACAACACCTCAAATGGTGCCATCTGAAGGCTCGACCGGTAACTGTTGTTATAGGAGAACTCGGCAAAAATGGAGACAATCCTCCCACTTGGCTCCATATGCCAAGGCACAGGCTCGGAGTCATGACTTCGAGAATCTGATTGACTCACTCAGTCTGACCTCCGGTCTGTGGGTGGAAAGCCGTGCTGAAAGATATCTTGGTTCCCAAGGCTTCTCGGAACTACTTCCAGAACCTTGAGGTGAACTGGGTTCCTCGGCCTGACACAATCTCCTTGGGAACGCCGTGAAGACTTACGACTCGGTCGATGTAGAGAGCTGCCAGCCGGTTGCCATCATAAGTGGTCTTGACAGGAATGAAATGGACCACCTTGGTCAAATGATCGACTATGACCCAGATAGAGCCATGTCCTCCTATCCGACCTTGGTAATCCAGTGACGAAGTCCATTCCGACTCTATCCCACTTCCACTCAGGAACTTGGAGTGGTTGAAGCAATCCAGCAGGTCGCTGATATTCAGCTTGACCTTTTGGCACACATCACACTTTGCAACATAGGTTGCAAATCTCTCTTTTCATCTCGTGCCAACAGAATCGTGCCTTCAAGTCTTGATACAATCTTGGCGTGAGCCTTCCTTCGACACGGAAATTCTCGGATCCTTTGAGAGGAGTGGTTTGCAGATACGCCCGGTCTTCGACGCGGAAGTTTACTTCTTGATGACGGTGGTCGGTGTAGATCTTCCTTCTTGACAGGGCGGCCTTCAATTGTCTTCTATCCAGCTGTCCGTCTCTTCTTTGTCTTCGGGCAGACAAGTAGGCCATCAAATAATGATGTTACCCAACATGTCCAATTGCTCCATGAGGTCGGAGGGGTACGCAAGGTAAGCTGAAGTATTGGTGGTGGTCTCGGTTGAGTATCAACAGAGGCCTTCCTGACTCTGAGTCAAGGCCCTGCGGTCAGAGTCTGACCAGGTGGTGGCTCGGTGGGGCTTAAGGGTTTCAAGGATTCTAGTGAGTGAGTGAACTTATATCATCTTATCCTTAAGCACAGTTTCTGAGATGCCAATAGCTCTATGTAGCACTCCGAACGAAAGCATCTTCTCGCAGAGACCAACTTCAATCACCACTCATTGCCATACATATCCTCATTACTCTCAAGAGACGGTCTAACAAAATTATACTTGTCTAAGATCCCCAAATCCATATGCACGTCTACCTCTAAAATCCAAAGGTAGATCATACATGCTGCTGAACTTAAATTAAACTCCATAATCCAAGCACTCAACCTAATCTTGTAAGGCTCAAGATAATGCATCTCTAATCTAAGGAAACACGTCATATGCCACTCCAAGATTTTGTTTCCTTCCTATAGATCAACTCCAATAGTCCGGTAATTACCATCAATCACCACATAATCCAGCAATCCTACAAATCCGATGTCTACGGTGTTTCGCAAGATCTCAAGTCCCTATAATCCCCAAATACTTGGAAGGACTATGCATCACGATAGTATGTCCACCAAATTCCCATCATTCGGGTCAAGTAAACTCCATGATCACGACTATATAGATCCCCAAATCAACTCCGACAAATAATCCAATATCCTAGGTTATTGTCCACCGAGAAGCATGATATCATAATCAGGATCATAGGCCTAAATCCAATCTTACTCCGAAACATGCAGACATATCCAGCATTATACCAACCAGAATCACCTACATAAATCCAAATCTCATGTCTAACGGGTACTCCTACATGCTTCCCCAAAGTCATGATCTGCCAATATGAAAACCTCACAATCCATCAAGGTCTCAGATAATTCCTCGAAGTCACTGATATAAACCACCAAGTAATCTGTCCAACATCCTCGAACTGGTCTATCTATGGCATCGTCAGACCTCGTGCTATATCAGGATGAAAATGTGCTCACTCATCGTGTCCACTAGCTCCTTTACGAACCCAGTGTTGTGCAAGGTTACAAAGGCTTAACAGGTTCTCTCGCTTTACCATGAGTTAGGCACATGGTTAAGGATTCGTGCTGGAGTGTCTCGTGAAGTCTCAAAGGGTCTAGGAAGAGGGTTACTGGTCTGGAGGGTTAAACATAACTCTACGGGTTGCAATTGATCGTGGAGGTTGTAGTAGAACTCTTTAGTGCCAGTTGGCTGCCGAGGTAGAATCCTTGGTGCATCTTGTCTTGCGGTCTTCAATTGGGGGGAGAGAAAGAATAGAGGGAAGAAACAGCGTAGAGGAGGGAAATGCCTAAAGGGGGGTTTTATAGTGAAAGAACAAACAACCACATGCCGTAAAGGCCACACACATTTGTTAAGATAAGATAGGTGATATAGTCGCGTACATGCTGCCCAAGGCAAAAGTGCGACTTATATCGAAAACACAAACAGATAAGGACAAACAACACATGACATGGTTTCATATGAACCGCTACATAGACCCGACTTCGCATAAGGGGGTACACGACTCATCCTACCCTATGGGTTCTCGGATTGATAGTCATGAGGAGGAAGGCCTTCAGTCTTCAGCTCCGTGGGTCTTCCGGTGGTTTGACAGACGGCTGCTTGCTGGGGCACATCCTTCTGATATGCCCGAGCTCACCACACTCGTAACATGTGATGGAGGAAAAGAGGTTGTTGTCCCGTCTTGGGTCTTGTTTCTGGTGGCCTGATGTTGATCCCTCATGACGTTGATACGGTAGTCTAGCCCTATGCCTTCTTCGCGAGGTCCGATGGTGAGCTCCTTGAAGTTCTTCGATCTGTTGCTTCTGATTAGCAATGTAGACTTGTAGGGCAGTAATTTGTTGTTCCCGCTCGATCACCTTCTTCTTCTCGAGGCAGTGGAGTTGTAGAAGTGAAGGGAAATCCTCGCGGGACTTGAGGAATTCTTCCGTGAGATTGCGCAGAAGATAGTCGGCTGTGTGGGCGAAGCGGGTCTGGTGCTTGAGGGTGGGGTCTGCATCTCCAGGGGGAAACATAGCCTGCGAGGTGGTTCCTGTTCCGCTCTTGCTGGGCAGGTAACAAGTAGCCCGACCTTCCTTCATTTCTGGGAGGAGATCTCGAAGGCGAAGAAGGTCCTCGTAGGCCACTTGTTGTATGGCCAGGTCCTTAGTGGGCATAGGTGGTCCGATAAAGAACCAGCCTTGAGGTGAGGTCTTGGCAGGTACAATCACTTTGGCATAGAATTCCGTCTTGAATTCACCATTGTCTAGTTCGTGCAGGGTGTACATCGGCTCCAAAGGATAGTGGCATTGTTGGAGGCAGTCCCTTAGGAGTGGTGGAAATCCGATCATGAGGAGTCTCGTGGGGGCGACGGCCATCTACAAGGAGGTTAGAGAAGAGTCAATATGACAAGAGTTGCTACGACAAGCGCAAAAAGGTTGTCTCTGCTGAATAGTTCAGAAGGAGAGAGAGAAGTGGAATAAGTCTCGCAAGTGATTTGGAGGTCTCGGGGTCTAGCCCTTGTAGCTGGCATTGACTTGGTCTTTTCTTGTCTCTTTAATCATGACGATCCATTGTGCCTTCTGGGGCGTCGAGTGGTGCCAGGTAGGCAATCCATATGTAATGACAATAACAAGGCATAATAGAGGTCCAACATGTCGGTTCCCTTGATGAAAACATCGACACCAAGAGCGGGGAACGAAGAGAACCGTTTTCCTGCTCACTATAGTGAGGCGGACCAAATGGCATGGTTCTCGTCCACCGGTGGTTGTCGATACAACAACGGTAGTGACATGATTACTCTATTAGCGGTGTATATCATGATTTTGCATAACCTATACCCTGGTCATCATAGGCCAACGTTGCATCTTCTTGGGACACTGTCAAGGGTACCACCATCTTCTGGGTCTTCGTGTCCTCACTCATCGAGGTTGTAGTTTCTGTTGGTGCCGTCTTGTCGTGGTGTCACTAATCTTGTGTGCAAAAGTGGTGGGTGAGTGTTCGGCAAGGTGCATTCCACGAGGATTACAGAAAATCCAGTGGTCAGGGGCATAGGGATTTTAGCGACCAAGGTTTTGGAGGGGAAGAGATCAAGTATAGCCTAGTTTTCGAAAAACTGAGAAGGGAAGAGAAATATAGATAGTTTTGAAAACTAGTAATAGTTTTGGAAATAGTTTTACCCTAACTAACGACCATGCTAACTAAGGCTTCCTACAGTCAGGATGGCTCTGATACCAGCTCTGTGGGGACCCCGACTCGTAAGTCGTGATCACCGAATGCACGTGTACAGTGATCCCAGAGATCAATGCTCACTGAACACACAGAAGCTGAATAACAAGAGTCTTACATCCTTACATACCGTATTACACAAGTAGGACCATAATGGTCAAGTCTTGAGTATAACATTGCAGTGGAAAATCTTCAAAGACAACTGGGACCCATGCCATCTGCCTTAACCCTACAGGCATTCTGACTGGGAAGCGTCCTAGCCCGCATGCTCGTCACCAAGAAATCTTCATCATAACCTGTTCTCTCCTGCCTGGCCAATAAAATAACCAGTGGCAAGCCAATGAGTACATTGAATGTACTCGCAAGCAACCCAAGTGTGATAACAGAATATTTTATGCAAGGCTCTACTGCTACATTGGTAGTTTTGCGGAAAGCTAGTTTTTCATATGCAAGTATGATCAATATATATAACATGGATATGCATGTGTCTGTAACAAGTATCAGGAGGTCACAGACATCAATATCGAGAAAGAGTTGTAATCAACTCATGCACAAGCTCATTGTGACTTCCTCACAATCACATCATCAATATCTCCGAATCGAGTTGTTTCCTCACACACACACACCGGGTTTCGCAAATATTGGACGTAGCCCAAGAGCGGTTACCCAACTGTCCATGACCGTGGACACGGCAATTCGAATAGTTTGACACTCTGCAGAGGTTGCACACTTTACCCACAAGATCCGGGGAACTTCCGTGTCATCCACGACCCGCGATACCTCAAGTACCCGGGGTAAGCACCCGATCACTATCTTTCCCTAGACGACACTAACATAGAGTCCACTCGATTGGTAGCAGCCCCATGCCAAACATTTCACATCTCAAGGTTTGTGGAGACTCGCTCCGTATTCACCACATATCACAAGCACGGGGTACCAACGGTGTGTCCGGTGACCTGTGAAAACAATCATGGCCGCCTATCCATGCACGACCCCGTCCCGAGAGTGACCTCATGTCACCCCCGTCACTAGTATCGACCTAGGTAATCAATAATGCCCTTTTCCATATAAGGGTAGAGTGGTTGCGCATGTAAAGTTGGAATAACGGTCGCAACTTAAACCAATCCGTTTTCAAAACAACACACACACTTGCCTCGGTACACCACTTCGTCATCAAGTGGTTACCCATCTCACCATCTCCCTCGGGCATAAATGGCACCCGACGGGGTTTTCGAAAAGTCTTTAGAAAGTATCCTGCCTCCGTCACCACGCATACACCCGACCCATTTGCGTAGCCACTATTAAAGCATCCTAACTACTCCCACCCACATAACCCTCATAGGAAGGTAGGGTCATGTTTGATGCAAGTTTCAACAATAAAGTAACAAAGGTAGCAACCAAAGTGGTTTCCACCTCAACAGGATTCCGATGCATTGAATAATAAGGTGCTATGAGACATGCATAAAAAGGTTTATTGGACATGGTCAAAGGGCTGCTTGCCTTATTCTTCTGAGTCTTCAAATCTTCTGGTCCATCTCCGAATACCCCATTTATTACGTCAACGAACGATGGAAACAATCATAATAAGCAACACAATCAAAGCAACAATAAAAGTGCTCTAAAAATAGGAGTTGGACTTTTCGAGGATACCTCTGGTCATATTAGAAATGACCAAGGTGGTTTCATAGGTGTTGGATCAATGGATGATTTGGAACATTCCAATATGATGGAACCAAAGGGCTTACGGATTTGGAAGAAGTATACATAAATAATTCCTTGAATGATGAGCAAAGGTACCAATCATCAAGTCATGATTTTAGAAGCATTTAGGAGTTGGTTTCACTGGATTTGGATTTGAAATTAATTTCCTAGGATTTTGCAAGGCTGATAAATAGGAAGAAATGGCTCAATATTTGGTGGGGTACATAAACTATTATTAAAAATGTTCCAAAACTAAGTTTGGACATGACAAGCATCTAGGAATTTGAATCACTGTATTTGAATCAAAATTGAGCTCTCTGTGATTTTCTAAAGTTAATCACAAAAAATGGAATATGGGCATTTGAACCGGTGGGGCCTGTCTCCGGGGACGCTGACCTGTGGGCCCCCGTGGCAGGTCCTTCTTCCTCCCGCGTGGACAGAGGCGAGGCGGAGGAGGCGCGGCCGAGCGCTCGCCAGCGTGGCCCCCCGTCGACTCAGGCCGTCTCCGGCGACGCTCCGGCCACCGGAACGACCAGCGCGGAGAGGCGCATCCGGTCGTGGGTGACACGCCTGCCGGGGAGGACTAGATCGAGCAGGGGCCCAACTGTGGCGGAGGAAAGCTCCGGTCACTTTGGGCTTCGAGCGCACGGCGGCCTGGGGTGGATTGGCGGAGCACGGGGAGGATCAAGGGGGTGCGTGAGGGGCTCTGGTGGTGGCTAGGTGGAGAGGGAGAGGCAGGGGTGCCCGGATTAGAGAAGGGTCCCGCGGCGGCAATGGCGACAGAGGAGGATGAAGGAGGGCTCGGGAGGGAGCGTGCTTGCTCAGGGAGGCTTGCTGGTGGGTGAGGAAGAGGATGGAGTACAGAGAGGGGCTAGGGGAGGCCTTTTATAGGCTAGCCCGAGGTTCACTGCGGGGCTGTGGGCCGGCGAGGTCGTGGCCGTTGTTGTAGGCCATCCGGGCTCTCCTGAGCATGTCTAGGGCGCTCGTGGACGAGGTCCAGTCCAAGGGAAAAGCAGAGGAGGAGCGGGAAGGTGCCAGAGAGGCCGCGCGTGCGAGGTCACTCACTGGTGCACAGGGTCGGCCGGTGCGCGTGCGGGCAGAGATGAGGGAGGAGGAGAGAGGAGGGGGCCGACCGCTCGGCGTGTCCCGGACGCCGAGGCAGCCCCGGGGGACACGAGGGGGAGGCCCTAGGTGGTCGGGGCTGGCGATTGGAGGGCGGCTGCAGTGCTCCAGAGCACTGTAGCGCGCTCCAGAGCGGGCTTTTGGCCGGCATGGCCATGCCTTTAGCTCCTTGGCCGTGCCCTCTTGTGTCCAGCAGGTGGAGGGGGTAGTAAACTATTTAGGGGTGGTCTTGGATGCTCTGGGAGCCACTGGAGTGAGGAGAGAGGTGGTGGAGAAGGTAAAAACTGCTGTCCAGTAGTAGGAATTGGAGTTCTATCCCCCTCAATCATGGAGCTGAGGTGGTGGGGAAGTTACTGGGGGTAGCCAGTAACTGAATGAACATGTGGTAAGAAGTTGAGGCCATGGAGAAAAGCAAAAGTGACCAAGATGAAGGTTTTAGTAAAAAGCCAGAAGGTGTTTGATCAGTGCTTGGTCAAGCAAATGACATCCACTTGGCATGGGACTTAACAGGATCAAATGTCACATATAATTAGGCCCCTACACCAAATTTGAGCTCATTTGGGCAAAGTGGCCAATGTAACTTTGGTGAACCCTAGAAATGAACAGAAATGGTTTCACCATGTTGGAGTTAAGCAAATCACCTCCCCTTGATGCACCACTTGGTGTAGCATCATCATTTGGGGTTATGAACATGCCCACAAAGTTTGAGGCTCCAGATAAAAAGTTGACAATGTAAAGTTGTTCAAATTTGAATTTCAACAGAAGGGGTTTTGGGGTGATCTGATCAAGTTGCTCTATTCCAAATCTTGTGCCATTTGGTCTAGATGCCTTATTAGGCCATTCTATCATGTGCACCAAATTTGAGAGCATTTGGACAAGTTTGGCAATGTAGAGTTGCTCAAACTTCAAATATGGACAGAATGGTTTTGAAGGGTTTGAGGATGTTTCCTTGTTCTTCAAGGCATGAGGCTTTGCAAGATCATCAAATATGTCATATGTGACATGATAGAATTTCCCTGGAATTTTTGGAGAATATTCCTTTTGTAAATATTTCAAAAGCTTGAAATATCCAGAAAGGGTTTTGGAAGGATTTGTCCAATATTTTGAACATGACCATGTGCTGAAACTCTTATATATGGACAAGATATGTCCTATGAGTCTCCCTGAATTTTGGCAAATATTTTTGAAATGTTTAAATAATTTTTCCCTATTAAAGACCATTTCTGGCCTTAAGAAAAAGCTTTTAAATAAAATATAAAAATAGCTTTTAAAATTATACTTTTGTGGTTTCTGGGAGTCCTATATCTAATAGGATTCAAATATACTTTTTGAAAGATTTTTCACACCCTAAATAAGGTACTTGCAGTGCAAACCTCAATTCAGGGGTTTTTGGAAAACTAATTTTAGAAAATACCATTTGGCCAAAATATTTTTATAAGAAAATTATATACTGGTCTATACACATGGCATGATCATTGGGAAAAGGTTTTGGGTCAAGGAGATGAAGTATAAGAGTTGGAAGATTTATTTGATTTTTAAGGCACTAGCAAACAGCAGACAAGAGTCAAATCAATCAAAGTCAAACACTCAAAAGTTTTTGCAAATCCACATTTTTAACATGAAAATAAGCTTAAGCAATGTGACATGAAAATCAGGGTGTGACACATATTCGGAATGACGACTGAGCTGGAAGAACGAATTTTAGTTTGACTAATGATTGCGAGTATTTGCAACCTATTGAATCAATAAGATCAGAAAGTCAATCACAAAGGATATTAACGAATATTGATATACATATGGAATTAACCATAATGCAAGCAGGTAAAACTTTTCAGAGCAATAGGTTGCTGAGGATTTCGGAAGATTGAATAGCGTCTCAAAGACCTTTGTGAAACGCATGAACAACTGGGGATGAACGAATCCCTAGTAAATGTGAGCAATTATTCATACATGTATTCATGCGGAAAAGGAACTGCAAGGCAGCATGCACCAAGGATTCCTGGAATATCTGAAGTATTTCAGGGTATCTTGTAATAACAAGAACAATTGAAATGAAGCTATGGACGACAAGTGTATGCAGCTATCCTTAGCGATTTATCGGTGATATGGAATTGCAATGGTGAAGGGCACAAGGGTCTCGGAAAAACATCGAATATTATCTCCAGACTCTCCTAATGAAGTGGGCGACCATCTTGACTGAAGGGGCTCTCAGGGAGGAAGTGTTTTCGAGAACCTAAAGTTAGATTTTAGCAAAATCATTTAACCCGAATAGAAGAGAGATCAGAATCCCAGAGTAAATACGAGGAATAAGAGATCCTAATACCACCCAATTGGCGACGTGGGCCCATAAGCCACACAGCCAGGTTAGTAAAACAGTTTTTCAAAGACTAGACTCAACTTCGGCCAAGGAGTTGGAAAGGGGGTTCCTACAGGTAGTCGGCTCTGATACCAACTTGTGATGCCCCCGATTTGACCTACACTAATCATGCACGCAAATGTGTACGACCAAGATCAAGGACTCACTAGAAGATATCACAACACAACTCTAGACACTAATTAAAATAATACAAGCTTTATATTACAAGCCAGGGGCCTCGAGGGCTCGAATACATAAGCTCGAATACACAAGAGTCAGTGGAAGCAATAATATCTGAGTACAGACATAAGTTAAACAAGTTTGCCTTAAGAAGGCTAGCACAAAACATCAATGATCGAAAAGGCAAGGCCTCCTGCCTGGGAACTCCTAACTACTCCTGGTCGTCAGCTGTCTCACCGTAGTAGTAGGCTCCGTCGGGGTAGTAGCAGTCATCGAGGTGGCATCTGGCTCCTGGACTCCACCATCTGGTTGAATCAAACAGAAATAAGAAGAAGGGGGAAAAGGGGGAGCAAAGCAACCGTGAGTACTCCTCCAAAGTACTCGCAAGCAAGGATCTACACTACATATGCATCGGTATCAATGAAAGGGGGTAGTATCTGTGGACTAAGCTGCAGAATGCTAGAACAAGAGGGGAAGAAGCTAGTCCTATCGAAGACTAGCATCTTCTGGAAACCACCGTCTTGCAGCAACAAGGTGGAATAGAGTAGTATAACATAAGTCATATTTATGTTGTTGTTCCAACGCTCCGGGATCCTTTCTCGACTCCCGAAGCAACATATCCAAACAATGCCTCAGCATCCAGTTCTAGTTGTAGCGATCGGGATACAATTCCAAGTGTCCGTTACCGTAGGACAGGCTATCGATAGATGTTTTCTTCCCTGCAAGGGTGCACCAACTTACCCAACCTCTTGCTTAACTCCGGCCGGACACACCATCAGGTCATGCCCGCCCTCGGCCAAACAATACGCCGCAACCCGACCTAGGCTTAATAGAGAGGTCATGCACGCCGGACTAAACCCTATGCCCCCAGGGGTCATGGGCCAATCGCCCCGGGAACTCCTGCACGTTGCGTGGGCGGCCGGTGAGCAGACCTAGCAACCTCCTTTAAAAAGGTAGGAGCCTAACCAGTCCAACCCGGCGCGCGCTACTCAGTCGCAATGACGTCAGTTAAGCTTCAACTGATGCATACGACGCAGAACGCCCATACTATGCCCACGTGATGGTTAACGCTATCAGGCCAGAGGCCCCTTGGATTAAATATCCAAACCGTTTAGTGTCTTGGGAATGCGCGGTAACGAGCAGAGACTCACGAACATGTGACCTCATCGCCCCGTCTTGAGAACTTGCGGCAAGGGCGAGTGCCAGGCCACGCCTCGTATTATCTCGCGGGCACCTTCCAGGTCAACCCGACTACACATCACTCGCAATTAAGCTCGCGCGGGTACCCCTCAGGGTTTTCCCGTCTTTAGTAATCAGGTTCAGTGTAAAGTCATAGTAACCATAGTAACTGTGTGTCTGACACCAAAGGAAAACCTGAGGAAATCACCCTCGATGGAATTCCACCTAATGTTTATCGTCAAGGTGAACGAAAGAGGAGTCACCTCGAGGTCCACTCTTGAGGAGTTGCATGACAGTGTCGTTATCGGGAGTGGAGAAAGAGGAATCACCCTCGATGACCACAACCGATGAACTAACCTACAAGGTTAACATCAGAAGTGCTGATGAGGTCTCACCCTCGGCACTCGATAGTAACCAAGTAGTGTCGAGCAACTAAGGGGAAAGTGATGTGCGGTGTCGAGTCTGGTCTTCGATCCCGTTGATCGGGTCTTCTAATAATCCAGCGGGGCAGTCGGGACAAGGTAGGGGGTCACTCGTGGATCTCTAACCAGCCTATACTAAGCAGTTTATTATAAACATGTAAGGTATGAAAGCAGTATCAACAACAGGCTATGCATCAGAATAGGATCATACAAAAAGCAGCAGGAGTTATAATGCAAGCATAAGAGAGAAGAGAATGGGCGATATTGGAATGATCAAAGGGGGTTGGCTTGCCTGGTTGCTCTGGCAAGAAGGAGGGGTCGTCATAACCGCTGTCGATCACCGGGGCATCATCGGTCTCGGGGTCTACCGGATAGAAGAGGGGGAAGAAACAGTAAATATAAAGCAAACAGATGCAACAAAGAAGCACGACATGTCAACACGCAGTGCTAGGGTGCTCTAACATGGTGCATCATGGTACTGGCGAAGAGGGATAACATCCGGGAATGTTTTCCAAGTGTTAGGCATTTTCGGACAGGCGGACAGGAGGGGGGAAAGTTGCAGGTTCTCTATGCTAGGGACGTGTGGCGGACGAACGGACCGCGAATTCCGATTCGTCTCGTCGTTCTGAGCAACTTTCATATAAAAAACTTTTTCATCTGATTTATGGTTTATTTTATATGATTTTTCAAAGTTTTAATAATATTCTCAAATTATTATTAATTCGAAATAAAAAAAATAGAATAAACATTTGTCACCTAGCTCTACAGTAGCCTAAGTTTATGACCGGTGGGGCCAGGAGTGGTCCAGTCAACAGAGTTAACCCCATTCAACTTTTGACTGGTCAACAGGTGTATAGTGTTTTGGCCCCACTTGTCATTGACTCAGTTTTATTTTAACAAGCCTATTTGTTTAACTAACAGTGGAGCCCTTCTGTCATAGAAGTATTAGGAAAATTAGGATTAATTAACTAAGTTAATTACTCGTTTAACTAACTAATTAATTATTTTTACAAAATTAATTTTATTTTTATTTATTTATATATATATTTTTAGGGGCTGGGCCTCCTGGGCAGTGACCCAAAGGCCAGCAGGGCGGGTCGGCTAAACGGGCAGGAGAGGGCGTGCGGGTGGCGCCCATGCACGAGGCCACGGGCGGGAATACGCCAGTGCCCGCCGGCGTGATGCTGGCGCTGGAGGTGGCCCCAGGGAACGGTGGCGTGGGAGAACGGAAAGGGAGGGGGGCGGCGCGCAGCGGGGTAGGGGGCCGCCGGCGCGGACAGGGCGCTGCCGGCGGCCATGGCCAGCCGCGGCCGGCCGGGGTAGGAGGGCGAGAGCGCGACCTCCGATGCGGACGCGTGCACACGACGTCGCCGGATGAGGGAGGGCCTGGGGGAGGGGACAGGGTCACTGTGGCTACTGCGAGAGGAGCTGGCGAGGCTTGGGCGAAAGCAGACGAGGGCGCGAGTGGACGTGCTAGCAGCGACGGTGAGGACCGCATCTGAGCGGGGCAGAGAGGAGAGGGGGCCGCTCACATCTTTGGAGAGAGGAGGATGGCGAGGCCGGCGAGAGGAGCTGGCGATGACGGAGCAATCCAGCGGTGAGGCGGCATCGGGGCGCCGTCGTCAGCGGGCGTTGGAGCGCCGACGTCTGGTGGCGGCGATGTCGAAGTTGTTTCCCCCTCCATCCAGGCTGGATCGAGCAGAGGAGGGTCGGGGGAGATAGGGTCGGCGAGGAGGGTTCAGGCGGGATGGCGGTCCTCGGGCGGGGGGCGCCGGGAGGAGGAGATCGAACAGGGGGCGCCCCTCCTCGATGCATTTACGTGTGTGTGTGTGTGTGTGTGTGTGTGAGAGTGCGTGTCATGGGTGACGG
>LR738710.1:211585803-211637274 GCA_902687465.1 Secale cereale
ATTTATGTGTGTGTGTGTGTGTGTGTGTGTGTGTGTGTGTGTGTGTGTGAGTGCGTGTCGTGGGTGACACCGCGGGGAGGGAACAAGGGAGAGTGAGGGATAGTGTCGGGTGGGTGCAGCGGCCTTAGTAGGCCAGAGAAATGGGTGGTCGGTTGGGCCGAGGAGGGCCGCGCCCAGCTGCCAGCTGGACCGAGAGGCCCGGGGGGTTCTCTCTTTCCCTCTTTTTTTTTTCTTTTTTTGAAAAACAAAGATAGAAAAAGACTATTTAGGGTAACCAAAAGAGCTGAGAAAATGTGGGACTTATTCTATTAAATAGTTTGCATCTTTAGGCGGTGCCACAAAAAGGTTTGGAGGCCAAAGGAATCCATTTGCATTTTTCACAAATAAAATAGCACTTTAAAATGCTGAAATTGCATTGTAATAATTGCTACAGTCCATCCTAGCTCTTAGGTGATGTTGTTTTCCCTAACAATTAAATGTTATGGAATTTTGACTAAATGATGAACTATTTCGCAGCAAGTTTGGTGCAACTCCATATTTCACTTGCAAATAGAATTTCATTTCAACGCGGAATTTCAAATGATATTTGAATTGAAGTTGATCAAGCATTGTTTAGCAAAACAATCTGCTTTAATCATAGTGGTTTACTGTAGCATGACACTGGGGGTGTTACATTCCCCCTCCTAAAAATCACATATATTCCAAAATAATTCTCCGTAAATTTTTATCATGTTCGGACTTCATTTGATATGGATTTTCTGCGAAACAAAAACGTGCAACAAATAGGAACTAGCACTGGATCACTAAGTTAGTCCAAATAAATCATATAAATTGTTGGAAAAAGTATGTAAAAGTTGAATAATATTGTTATGAAACAATAAAAAATTACAGATATGACAGAGATGTATCACATACCCCCCGATACTAGTCATAGATGCATCAAAATAAGCAAACAACACATAAAAATAGAATATGTCAAAAACAGAACAGTCTGTAGCAATCTGTAAACTTCGCATACTTTTGTAACTCCAAAATTCTGAAAAAATTGGACGATATGGGGAATTTGTAGATAAATTTTGTGTAAAAGTTTCAGAAGGTTTCGACGCTCCAGTGAATTATAGAATTTTCTGCACTGGACGCAAAAGTTTCTATTTTCCAGCAAAATCAAATCAACGATCACCGTAAGCCATCACAAAGGTCTTACTTGGCTCAAACACTAATTAAAAGAACTAAACAAAATTACTAAAGAAGTAATAATGTGTAAAACTTGAAAACCAGAACCAAAAGGTAAAAGAGCAAAAATAAAATTGGGTTGCCTCCCAACAAGCGCTATGGTTTAACGCCCTTAGCTAGGCATAAAACGCAAATAGATGTAAGTATTATCATCTTTGTTATGCAATCCATAGGTAGCTCTCATAATAGATTCATAAGGCAACTTGATTTTATTTCTTGGAAAGTGTTACTTGCCCTTCCTTAATGGAAACTGAAACCTAATGTTTCCTTCTTTCATATCAATAATTGCACCAATCATTCTAAGGAAAGGTCTACCAATAATAATAGGACATGTAGTGAAATCTACGGGTACAAAATTCCTATTTGCAACAATAATAACATCGTTAATCCTTCCCATAGGTTTCTTAATAGTGGAATCCGCAAGATGCAAATTTAAAGAACACTCATCTATCTCACGAGCACATCACATAAAGTTTTTGGAATTGTAGAAACGCCAGCACCCAAATCACACAAAGCATGGCATTCATAATCATTAATCTTGATCTTAATAGTTGGTTCCCACTCATCATAAAGTTTTCTAGGAATAGAAACTTCTAATTCAAGCTTTTCTTCAAAAGATTGCATCATAGCATCAACAATATGTTTAGTGAAAGCTTTATTTTGATTATAAGCATGAGTAGAATTCAACATGGATAGCAACAAGGAAATACAATCTATTAAAGAAGAATTGTCATAATTAAATTCCTGGAGATAAAATCTAGTAGGTTCATCACTGGTTAGGGTTTTGACTTCGTCAATCCCACTTTTATCAATTTTTGCATCAAGATCTAAAAACTCCGAATTATTGGGACTACTTTTTACTAAAGTTGGTTCAACTCCAGTCCCATCTTTATCAAGATTTATTTTGGCAAATAAATATTCAATAGGATTCACATCCAGCACTTTAACATCTTAATCATTATTGTTTTCACGGAAACTACAAGAACATGTTTTAATGAACCATTCTTTTTTAGCACGCATCTTAGTAGTTCTTTCTTTGCACTCATCAATGGAAATTTTCATAGCTTTGACAGACTCATTGATATCATGCGTAGGTGGAATAGATATAAGCTTAAAGAATCAATATCAAGAGAAATTATATCCACACTTCTAGCCAAATCATCAATCCTAAGACATTTTTCTTCGATCATAGCATTAAAATTCTTTTGGGAACTCATGAATTGTTTAACACTATTATGAAAATCAGAGGGCATATTATTATAATTTCCATAAGAATTGCTGTAGGAATTACCATTATTATTAGAAGAATTACTAGGAAAAGGCCAAGGATTAAAATTTCCTCTCTATGCGTTGTTAGCAAAATTGTCCCTACCAACAAAATTCACATCCATAGATTCATTATTATTCTCAATCAAAGTTTACAAAGGCATATCATTAGGCTCAATATTAGAACCCTTGCTGGCAAATAATATCACGAGTTCATCCATCTTTCCACTCAAAACATTAATCTTTTCAATTGCATGTACTTTTTTACTAGTGGAAGATCTTTCGGTATGCCATTGAGAATAGTTAACCATTATATTATCTAGGAGTTTAGTAGCTTCTCCTAAAGGGATTTCCATTAAAGTACCTCCCGCAGCCAAATCTAAAAGATTTCAAGAAGAAAAGTTCAATCCAGCATAATTTTTTTGTATAATCATCTATAAATTCAACCCATGTGTAGGAAAATTTCTTATCATAAGTTTCATCCTCTCCCAAGATTGTGCAACATGCTCATGATCAAGTTGTTTAAAATCCATAATGTCGTTCCTAAGGGAGATGATCTTAGTGGGAGGAAAATACTAGGCAATAGAAGAATCTTTGCACTTATTCCATGAATCAATACTATTTTTAGGCAAAGATGAAAACCAAATTTTAGCCCAATATCGTAGTGAAAATGGGAATACCTTTAATTTTACAAGATCATTATCCACATCTCTTAACTTTTGCATATCACACAAATCAAGAAAATTATTTAGATGAGATGCAACATCTTCACTACGAATGCCAGAGAATTAATCTTTCATGAATAGATTCAGCAAATGTGGGGACCCCGACTTAGAAGTCGAGATCACCGAATGCACGTGTACAGTGATCCCAGAGATAAATGCTCACTGAACACACAGAAGCTGAATAACAAGAGTCTTACATCCATACATATCGTCTTACACAAATTATGGCCATTATGGCCAAGTCTTACATAGATAAAGCCTCACGAGCTGAATAGCAAATAACACAAATAGCGGAAGTCTTCGATGATAGGTAGAACCCATGCCATCTGCCTTAACCCTACAGGCATTCTGACTGGGATAGCGTCCTAGTTCGCATGTTCGTCTCCAAAGAACTCTTCATCATATTCCTGTTCCTCCATGCCTGGCCAATTAAATAACCAGTGGCAAGCCTATGAGTACTTTGAATGTACTCGCAAGCAACCCATGATGTGGTTCAAAGTAACAATGCAATTGAACAATAATGAGCAATCTAGCAATGGGCTAGAATAAATATTCTACCATCAAGTGTATGCATCAATGAGTTCACGTAACCTCGAAAACAGGTTACCGATATCAACATGAATATGATTCAACTCATAGAGTCAAGTAACCACCTTGACTCATCACACACATACTTTCATCGATGCGGTAAAAATTCTGGACATAGTTTAAGTAGCACCACCCAACTGTCCATGACCGTGGACACATCTATTCGAATAGTTTTACACTCTGCAGAGATTGCGCACTTTACCCACAAGATCCGGGAAGCTTTCGTGTCATCCACGATCCCGCAGTACCTCAAGTACTCGGGGGAAGCACCCGGACATTATCCTTCCTTAGACGACACTAACATAGAGTCCACTCGTTGGTACACGGCCCTCGAGTACAAACAGTGTGTCCGGTGCCCTGTGAAAACAGTCATGGTCGTCTATCCAAGCACGACCCCGTCTCGAGAAAGACCTCAAGTCTTCCCGTCACTAGTAATGCGGGCACCATGCTAGTATCGACCTAAGTATTCAATAAAGCCCCGTCCCATAAGGGGTAGAGTGGTTGCACATGTTTGGTTGGGACGGTAGTCACACATAATTCTAATCCATTATTTCACCCATGCACAAGATTTTACTGGCACATCACTTCTTCCTCAAGTGATGACCTAACTCAACATCACCCTCGGGCATTAGGGGCACCCGATGGGGTTTATGCAAAGATTTCAACCACAAAGGTTTCATGTCACACATGCATCACTACTAACCATTTGCATGACATCTAGCACATAGCAAGATCATGAGTAAGCATGCATCATGTGGTGGTTTCAACTAGATCACCACCGTCATTCTTATCACTATGCATTCGGAAACAAACGGGTTCCGAAGAACACAAGTGTATCATGGTCAAAGGGCTGCTTGCCTGGATTGGCTTGGTCTTCAAAGTCTTCAAATCCTTCTCCTTCTCCTTCTTCAGCAACTTCGTCAAACACGGGATCTAATCATCGCAAAATAACAACGGGAAAATAAGACCACAATGAAAACAGAAAAATCAAAGTGCTCAGAAAAATGCCAACTTATTTTTGTTAAATAATAGAGGGAAAACTAAGATGGCAAAAATTCTTAGTTTGAGTTTTGGAGTAACATAATGGAATCTAAGGATTTTAGAACAGGAGTTTTATTGCTCAAATTTGAATTTATATTTGAACAGAACAGAAAAGTTTCATGGATATGTGTGAAAGTGACGCCATTAAATAGGTGGGAATATTACAAGAATTTAGGAGTTGGAATTATTTCATTTGGACTAATATTCATTTCTGTAAAATTAATTGAATTATTTACAGAAGGAATAAAAAGAAATGGCCCTGTGCCACAGGGCCAGAGCGGCCACAGTGCATGGCCCATGGCATCTAGCCCAGCCGCTCGGGCGCCGGCGCGCGCACGTCAGGGTTTTAAACCTGACGGGCGGGGCCCAGCGGTCAGCGGCTACGAGGGGAGAGAGGGAGCGGTGAGGATGATAGGCGGGGCCCGCCTGTCATCTTCAACCTCTCGGCCACGGCGACGGCGAGCTCACCGGCGACGATTCCGGGCACGGCGGGGCAAATGGAAGGCAGGTACGGGCTCAGCAACGAGTCGCGGATGCAGTGGTGGTGGTGCGACTCGCCGGGGAGGCCTGGTTCGCCGGCGGCGAGGTGGGACGCGGAGGGTCGTCGGGAGGTCGCTGGCCAGCTCGAATCCGGCAGCTGCAGAGAGGGAGAATAGAGGGGAAAGCATCAGTGAGCTGCGGCGGTTCCGAATCGAGCAAAAGGAGAGGCTGAGAGGGCCTGTACTTCGAGATCGCCAGCTGCCCGACGCGGCGGAGCTCCGGTCGATCCCGAGCACTGGGGCTCTTCGGGGATGGATGAGTGGTGCTGGCGTGTTGCTGTGAGTGTGGTGAGGCTGTTGGTGCTGAGTGGAGGGCTCGGGAGGGTCCTATTTATAGCGGAGCGGCGAGGTCCTGTGGACCTATGCGCCGGCGAGCTTCTGCTCGACACCACGGTGCACGGGAGGCGATGGGAGTGTGTCTGTGGCGTTCCTGGACGAGTCCTACGCCTAGCAGAGGGGAGAGGAGGAGCGGGGAGGCTTCCAGACAGTGCGCGCGTGTGAGGCCGACGAGTGGAGGCTGCGGGCGGCCGGCGCGCGTGTGGAGACGGCCAATAGAGGGCGTAGGAGGAGGGGGACAACACCGGTGGAGGTTGCGGACGTCGAGGGGCGTTGGGAGGCGCGAGGGGAGAGCTCGAGGCTGTCGGCTGCGCTGGATTGGGCGAAGCTACAGTGCGGGTGCGCACTGTAGCGCGCTCTGGAGCGGCCTAATTGCATGCCATGGCATGCCATTGGCCCTCTGGGCGTGTCCACCGCGTCTGGGGGGTTTAGGGTGATGTAATCAACCCAGCTGTGGCATTGGATACCCTGGATGATCAAGGAGTGAGAGAGAGGAAGCTGGTAACTTGGTGAATTCTGGTTGTCCAACAAGGTGAACTAGGGTTTTCACCCCTCAATCATGGAGCTGGCGACTTGGGGGATTTACTGGAGGTAGATAGTAACTAGATGAAGCTGTGGTAGGAAGTTGAGGCCAAGGTAAATAGTAAAAGTGATCAAGATGGTAGTTTTGGTAAAATAGCAGAAGGTGTTTGATCAGTGTTTGGTCAAGCAAATGATCTCTACTTGCCATGACACTTAACAGGATTGAATGGTATAAGAAAATAAGGTGTTTCACCAAATTTGGGCTCATTTGAAGAAACTAGCCAATGTAACTTTGGTGAACCCTAGAAATCAACAGAAATGGCTTCATCTTGTTTGAGTCAAGCTAATCATCTCCCCTTGATGCACCACTTGGTGTAGTTTCATCATTTGGGGTATTGATCATGCCCACAAAGTTTGAAGCTCCAAGTAAAAAGTTGGTAATGTAAAGTTGTTCAAATTTGCATTTGAACAAAAATGGTTTTGGGGTATTCTGATCAAGTAACCCTACTCCAATTCTTGTGCCACTTGGTCTAGATGCCTTATTAGGCCATTATAGCATGTGCACCAAGTTTGAGAGCATTTGGACAAGTTTGGCAATGTAGAATTGCTCAAACTTCAAATATGGACAGAATGGTTATGAAGGGTTTTGAGGATGTTTTCTTGCTTCCCAAGGCATGGGACTTGGCAAGATCATCAAATATGTCATATATGACATGATAGAATTTCCCTGAAATTTTTGGAGAATATTTCCTTTGTAAATATTTCAAAAGCTTGAAATATCCAGAAAGGGTTTTAGAGGGATTAGCCCATTATTTTGAACATGACCAAGTGTTGAAACTCTTATATATGGACAATATATGTCCTATGAGTCTCCCTGAATTTTGGCAAATATTTTTGAAATACTTAAATAATTTTCCCCTATTAAAGACCATTTCTGGCCTTAAGAAAAAGCTTTTAAATAAAATAGGAAAATAACTTTTAAAATTATACTTTTGTGGTTTCTGGGAGTCCTATGACTACTAGGTCTCAAATATACTTTTTGAAATAATTTTCTCACCCTAAATCAAGCACTTGCAGTGCAAACCTCAATTCAGGGGTTTTTGGAATACTAAATTTATAAAATACATTTTGGCCAAATTAACTTTGTAAGAAAATACTATACTGCTATATAACACTTGGCATGATCATTGGGCAGAAGTTTTTGGTATGGAGATGAATTCTACAAAAGGTAATAGTTGAATTTAATGAGCACATGAAAAGCATATGAAGACAAACTCAATTCCAAATAAAAGCCAAATGATGCTAAAAAAAAATTGTTGGTCCAAATTTTCATGCTTCATTGATGCAAATAACATGTTACAAAATGCAGGGTGTGACAGCAAAGCAGCATTGATTTCACAATATTCCGCAATAATAGCGGGAGAAATCGGGGTGCTAATAAAATCATTATTATTGGTATTGGAGAAATCACATAATTTGGTATTTTCTTGAGCCATCGCGACAAAGCAAGTAATCCAACACACAAGCACACAAGAAGCAAGCGAACAAAAGAAGGGCGGAGAAAAGGCAAATCTTTTCAAAAATAGTTTTAGAAGTGAGGGAGAGGAAAACGAGAGGCGAATGGCAAATAATGTAAATACGAGATATCAGAGTTTAATGAAGGGTACTTGGTAGGTCTTGACTTGGCGTAGATCTCGCCAACAATGGCGCCCGAAATCTTGCTTCCTTGCTACTTCCCGAGTTTGCTTTAGTATTTCCCTTGAAGAGGAAAGGGAGATGAAGCAAAGTGAAGTAAGTATTTCCCTTAATTTTGAGAACCTAGATATCAATCTAGTAGAAGATTACACACAAGTCGCCAAATACCTGCACAAACAATCAAACAACTTGAACCTAATGCTATAAAGGGTTGTTAATCCCTTCTACATTATTTGCAAAAGTAAGATCTGATGGAGATACATAAACGGTAAAGTAAATATTTATGTGTTTTTGGTTTATAGATTGAATAGTAAAAGATTGCAAAATAGTAGATCGGAAAACTTATAAGATGTAAAGTAGACCCGGGGGCCATAGGTTTCACTAGAGGCTTCTCTCATGATAGCAAATATTACGATGGGTGAACAAATTACTGCCAAGGAATTGATAGAAAAGCGAATAATTATGAAGACATCTAAGGCAGTGATCATGAATATAGGCATCACGTCTGAGACAAGTAGACCGACTCCTGCCTGCATCTACTACTATTACTCCACACATCGAACACTATCAAGCATGCATCTAGAGTATTAAGTTCATAAGAACAGAGTAATGCCTTAAGAAAGATGACGTGATGTAGAGGAATTAACTCAAGCAATATGATGCAAACCCCATATGTTTATCCTTTATGGCAACAATACAATACGTGGCATGTCCTTTTCTATCACTGGGATTGAGCACCGCAAGATTGAACCCAAAGCAAAGCACTTCTCCCATTGCAAGAAATATCAATCTAGTTGGCCAAACAAAACCGATAGTTCGAAGAGAATTACTAAGATATTAGATCATGCATATAATAATTCAGAAAATACTCAAATAATATCCATAGATAATCTCATCATAAACCCACAATTCATTGGATCTTGTCAAACACACCGCAAAAGAATATTACATCGGATAGATCTCCAAGAACGAGGAGAACATGGTATTGAGGATCCAAGAGAGAGAAGAAGCCATCTAGCTACTAGCTATGGACTCGTAGGTTTGTGGTAAACTACTCACAATTCATCAGAAGGGCCATAGGGTTGATGTAGATGTCCTCCGTGGTGGATTCCCCCTCCGGCTGAGTACCACAAAAGGCCTCCAGATGGGATCTTGAGGGAACAGAAGGTTACCACGGCGGAAAAGTGGTTTCGATGGATGTTCTGATGTTTCTGGAATATATGAGAATATATAGGCGGGAGAAATTGGTCAATGGACGCTCGAGGGGACCACGAGGGTGGAGGCGCGCCATACCCCCCAGGGCACGCTCTCCGTCCTTGTGGCTGCCTCGCAGCTCCCGTAACATGTACTCCAAGTCCTTCTGGTGTCTTCTGGTCCAGGCAAAATCCTCATAAAGTTTCGTTCCGTTTGGACTCCGTTTGATATTCCTTTTCTGCGAAACTCAAAAACAAGGAAAAAATAGAAACATGCACTGGGCTCTGGGTTAATAGGTTAGTCACAAAAATCATATAAAATAGCATGTAAATGCATATAAAACATCCAAGATAGATAATATAATAGCATGAAATAATCAAAAATTATAGGTACGTTGGAGACGTATCAGTGCGCCCCCCCCCCCATATCGGCTCACCAAATTGGAGAAGGAAAGGGGAAGGAGGAAATGAAAAGGTGAATAGGATTCCCCCTTCCCCCTCTTCCCTTCCTAATCCGAATAGGAATTGGAAAGGGAAGGTTTCGCCGAATTGGGAGGACCCCAAGTAGGATTCCTCCTACTTGGGGTGCCCCCTTGGCTGTCTCTCCTCCCCTCCAACCTATATATATGTGGGGGAGGCACCGCTAGAACACACAACAACATCATTGTTAGCCATGTGCGGCGCCCCCCCCCCCCACCGTTTACTCCCATAATCATAATCACGTAATGCTTAGGCGAAGCCCTGCGCGGATCACTTCATCATCACTATCACCACGCTGTTGTGCTGACATAACTCATGTACTTATTCGACACTCTGCTAGATCAAGAGTTCGAGGGACGTCATCGAGTTGAATGTGTGCAGAACTCGGAGGTGTCATACATTCGGTGCTCGATCGGTTGGAACGAGAAGAAGTTCGAGTACATCAACCGCGTTGTCAAACGCTTCCGCTTTTGGTCTATGAGGGTACGTGGACACACTCTCCTCCTCTCGTTGCTACGCATCTACTAGATAGATCTTGCGTGAGCGTAGATTTTTTTAAAATTGCATTATATGTTTCCCAACACTGCGACAAGCCCTACTTCAACGGACGACCCCAATAACACTGGCGCTCGTCCATCATCCTCATGATGATATTCTTCAAGGGTGTTAGTCCTCAAGTTTCGTCCCTTTTGGTCATTTGATGACAAAGGGGGAGAAATTTGAGTTAGTCTTCAAGCGGGTCTTATATGTGGGCTGTTTTTACCATTAAGTTACAACTCCCGTTCTTCTGAAGCGTTTGTTTGACGAGTTGTAAACTTATCTGATGGTGGTCTGATGCTTCTAAACTGCCTTCTGCATGCTTATTTCCTCATGTACCTTGATGCACGCATGTTGAATTACATCAAACACTATTTTCCATCATGCATCCCAAATTCTTCATACTATATGTTAAAGGCGTGTATTGATTACAAGATATAGAGGGAGATCTCAATGATTTTACTCTACAATGTGCATTTGCTGTTCAAAGAAAATTCCTTAAATATGCACATCTTCAATTATTCTATAACTTTCAATCAAATTCCTCAATATCAGTTGTTACACTTCATATGTTTATCCCCATCAAAAACTTAACCTATTTGTCATCAATCACCAAAAAGGGGGAGATTGTAAGTGCATCTAGAGCCCCTTAGTGATTTTGGTGTATTGAAGACTTATAGGTTAAGGGACTAATGTGTTTGTGAGTGTACAAAGGTTCTATAAGTCTCTGAGGAGTTTGATATATCCGAATAAAGTCGTCCCCTAAAAATGAATGTCTTCGTTTGAAGACTTTGGTTTTCTTGAAGAGTTTGAAAAGTGCAGAAATTGGTGTGACCTTGAAAACTTGGATATTAATGTGAGGATTATGTAGCGTGAAGACTTTTGTTTTAGTAGTTTCATTTTCTATTTCTTGAGTCATAGGACACACCGTACTGTAAAAGGGGATCGAGGTAAAACTAAGGAAACAATTTCCAAGTGATGCTCGACTCAAAGCCTACACATACCCAATTCTTAGAGTGAAGACTTTTGAATTCTCATACAGTTCAGTCAATTTCTTAAGTGACAGAGGCGAAGATCTTCTGGTCTCTGAGGAATTTGTTCTGACTAAGGAGTTAGGAATTCGCCAGTGCGGATTGCCTATAAGTGAAGAACATGATAGTCCTGAGGAATTTGAGAGCTCAAATTTTTGACCGTTCCTGTGCTACGTGCTAGCTGTCCCAAAATATCTTACCCACCAAATGGTCATATCATTGAAGGGCATTTATGTCTTATCATGTTGGGGTGCTCCTTGGCTATAAATAGCCACCCGCTACAACCACTAGTTGGTTAGCTGCTCTGAGAGACACTGACACTTGTCATTTAGAGCATCCCATCCTCCGAGGACTTTGAGAAAAAAATGTCAGTGAGTAAAAACCCAAAACCCAAACACCTAAAACCCATAGTGATTGAGCATCACTTAAGAGATTGTTCCTGTTTGGAACCGACGCTTGTTACCTTTGAAGACTATGCATCTTCCAGACGGTTAGGCGTCAATGGTCCAGAGCATCCAAGAGGAATTGTTGATCGCCGGGTGACCAAAGTATGTGAAGGTTTGGAAGTCACCTGTGAAGACTTACCACGAGTGATTGGGCAAGGTCTATGTGACCTTAGCTCAAGGGGAATACGGTAAGGACTGTGTGTCCTTTGGTTTCAATACCAAGCCGCCCTAACCAGGCATACAACTGTCACGACAGTTGGAACTGTTCTACGAAATCATTGTCTTCACCGAGCTACTGATTCTATTTCCTCAAATATTTCATTTCTTCGCTTAGTTGTTGAGGCAATTGATCATTATTGTTTGAATGTTTTGTCTGAAGTCTTTCTCAATTTACTCAACCCTATTTCTTCATTCAATCTGTCTTCCGCCTGCTTATCCTGTTTACACGCTACCTATGCTCTGTGCTTGTTTCATTTCATCATGATGACTATGTTATATCGTCATGTTTGCATCTGAGTACTTATTCCGCTACTTGTAGTTCGTCACTTAGATATTTCCTCAAGAAGTAATTCCTCAGTGACGAATTTGTAAAAATTGCCTATTTACCCCCCCCCCTCTAGTCGATATAACGCACTTTCAATCAGGAGCACCTTGGCCTTCTCAAGTGATGATCACCTATGTGTCAGCCATCATCTGGTTGACATTTTCAGCCTTTTGATGAGGGTTTAGGGCATGAGTAGGAATTGGTGGCTGGAGATTGTCGACCGGTTTGTCTGGCCTGACCCGCTCATCAACAATGTCCATCTCTTCATTCGTAGACAGTTTGTCAGTTATAGTGGTCTCCTGAGCCTGCTGTGGGTTATCCATGCTTCCGTGGATCTTGAGTTTCGATGGAAGTGGCGGCAGTGGATGACTCAGCAATTTTAGTCTTCTTGGCCCGCGCACTGCAATTACAAAGAGCATATTCAAATATACAAAGTAATGACCATGGTAAGGTATGATTCATTCGAGGACACTTACCCCTGTTTAATGATCAAGGGTGGTAGCTGAGTAGCGGTTGAGTCTCCAGATGATGGTGGTGACTCCTGATAATTTGAATTAGATGGGTTAAGAGGTTGCCTAATAAGACTGGCTCGTGGAAGACATGAGGTTGGACTAAGTGGCACCTCGGTACGTCTCTTACGGGCGACTAGTGCGTCAGATGAGCTCTCCAGACCCGCTTCGAGTCTGGCATTTTCATGTACCAGCGTGCTGCAACTTCTTCAAAATAAATTGTAGTTCCATGTGAGCATGTGGATGAGAAAATTCCACTTTTCTAATGACTCACCTTGATCTTCGGGGAACAAAGTTTTCTGAGCCGGAGGAGATGGAAATTTCCTAAACATCATCAGCCCGGCTTGTTTCAACATTGTCCTAGGAAGAATGAGCATCGACAAGTTGCATAAAAAGAAGGCCCGGAGATTGAAGGTCTACCTCCCACACATTTTCTCCGGGTAGTTCATCATCAGTGACCGGCTCATTTACCCGAATAGTAGGAGCATGAACAGACTTGAGTGCTTGTGTTCTCTTCTTCTTGTTGTTCCAGAATGGAGAATTGGCCTACACAATTTTGAAAAGTTTAACAAGTGAGTTCAAGTTAAGTAAGGATTTATGATCTGGACAAATAATTATATGTATACTTACTTGAGGAGTTGGGTTTAGAACACAGAATGGGTTCAACCCCGTCTTGTTGTAGGCTTCTTGAGTCTCCCCTAGCAGTTTCTTCACTATCTTGTTTATTTCATCAGCTGGCAAGTCAACATGACTGAAGCATTGCGCATCATCAAGCTGCCAGTATAATTGAACGTTAAGCCGCCCCAGAAACTTAATGACAGGATCCTCTAGCTGACCCAGCATCAGATTAAAACAACCCCAGTTAGGCTATTGGCTAACAAGGCCCTCAGGTTTGGATATATGTGAGCGACTTGAGCACGTTCTTCTGGAGAAGCACAGCTGTGGCACCCAATAGTGGCATCAAGGCTATCAGATCTGTAACCCGGCAAAGGATTCACATCGGTAGGAGCAGTGCTCCTATAGGGTAGCTTGTGGGAAAGGAATATTTTTTCGCCTCTGAATCAAAACACCGCCGAGTTCTATGCTGGGACCATCCACACATTCAGTTTGATGTTGATAGAGAAAAATTCCTTGAAGATAGGGATGGTGGCTTCTGTTTGCAGATACACTTCACAGAAGACTTGAAACTGGCACAGATTAGTTATGGAATTTGGGGCAATATCTCAAGGTTGAAGATTGTAGAAGTTAAGGTCATTTGAAAAAATTGACCCAGGTGGAGAGAAGCCACTAATGAGGTGGTCTGTAAACATAACAACTTCTCCTCCGACGGGTTGTGGGATGCTTTCTTCTTTAGGAGCTTGCCAACCAATCACCTCTTGAGTTGGTAGAAAACCTTGCCCCACAAAATCATCGAGCACGAGTTTGGAAGCCTGGGACCTCACCCAGATGCAAGTTGTGGTTTTTTCCATGATGATTCTCCTAAGCAAGACTAAGAACTGCAGAAGTATAAATGGTGGGTCATTTGCGAACGACAACTCACCAAGTGATCTATGTGATAAGGAGGCAGTGCAATAAAGTGGCTATGGTTAAATGAGACAACATGGTTATTGATCACAAATAAGTCCCCCAACAAATAAGTTGGCTTAACGAAAGGACAACTTCTAAGTTAGGCGAGTTACAGTACACAATAATGAGCCGACAAAGTATGAAGGCGTCTTCTTCTAAACTGAGGACTTATGGTTTCTGCTAAGTGTACAAATTTCCATGGGAGCGAATGAAATTATGGATCTACAAAATAGTTTGAAAGGAAAAGTATTGACCATACCTAAGACAGGCAGTGGAAGTATATACTAGTCTTTTTGTGGTCCCTAATGGAAATCTGAGAGTCCTAGATGCAAAAATGGTGCTACAACTATCATTGGAGTATTTTATACAAGAAGATTACTCGGCTTTGCATCTAGACAATAAGCAATGGTGATACAGTCTTATGACTATTGAAGAACACCGTAGAACTAGATTGACATATTGCTACTAGATCTGAGAAGGAATGGGGTGTACCTGAATGTGGTGGAAGCTTTGAAGTGGTCTTGGATGGCATCGACAGCGGCACACGCAGGATCGAAGAAGTAGTTGACGTCGTCGGAGCACCCGAGGTCATGCGGCGGTAGAAATCTCTTCACAAAGTAGACGAGGTGTGAGGAAGAAGACGCTAGGGGATGGAAAGGTAAAAGTGAAAAAGGAACCCCCTCGAGCATATTTATAATAAAAATAAGGAGGAGGAGAGGAAAGCACGAAAATCAAGGAGGGCAGTAACCTTTTTGAGTAAGGAACGCCTCAGTTTTCGGGATAGAGATATATACACAAAGAATTGTTGTGATGTCATGATGGAATTCCTGGATTTATGGAAGATGACATCATGAATTACAAACATGGAAAAATGACCAAGTGTGGAAATTTTATAAGCCAGGTGTATGGGTCAGGCATGATGTGGTTTCAAAGAAAGGAAGATGACCCGCCATGTTCATTGATACGTCTCCATCGTATCTACTCTTCCAAACTCTTTTACCCTTGTTTTGGACTCTAATTTGCATGATTTGAATGGAACTAACCCGGACTGGCGCTGTTTTTAGCAGAATTTCCTTGGTGTTATTTTTGCACAGAAATAAAAGTTCTCGGAATGACCTGAAACTTCACGGAGAATATTTTCAGAATATATAAAAAATATTGACGGAAAGAATCACCGGAGGGGGCCACACCCTGGCCACAAGGGTGGGAGGCGCCCCCCTACCTTGTGGGCCCCCTGGAGCTCCCCCGACGTCAACTCCAACTCCATATAATCTCTTTCGGGGAGAAAAAATCTAAGAGAAGATCCCATCGTGTTTTACAATACGGAGCCGCCGCCACCTCCCGTTCTTCATCCAGAGACCTGATCTGGAGTCCGTTCGGGGCTCCGGAGAGTGGAGATTGTCACCGTCGTCATCATCAACCATCCTCCATCACCAATTTCATGATGCTCACCGCCATGCGTGAGTAATTCCATTGTAGGCTTGCTGGACGGTGATGAGTTGGATGAGATTTATCATGTAATCGAGTTAGTTTTGTTAGGGTTTGATCCCTAGTACCCACTATGTTCTGAGATTGATGTTGCGATGATTTTGCTATGCTTAATGCTTGTCACTAGGGCCCGAGTGCCTTGATTTCAGATTTGAACCTATTTTGTTTTCATGAATATAATTGTGTTCTTCATCCTATCTTGCAAGTTTATAGTCACCTACTATATGTTATGATCCGGCAAACTCGGAGTGACAATAACCAGGGCACTTCCCGGAGATGACCATAGTTTGAGGAGTTCATGTATTCACTAAGTGTTAATGCTTTGGTCCGGTACTCTATGAAAAGGAGGCCTTAATATCCCTTAGTTTCCATTAGGACCCTGCTGCCACGGGAGGGTAGGACAAAATATGTCATGCAAGTTCTTTTCCATAAGCATGTATGATTATATTTGGAATACATGCCTACATTACATTGATTAATTGGAGCTAGTTATGTGTCACCCTAGGTTATAACTTCTACATGAAGAATATTATCCGACACCTATCATTGTCGATCCATTGCCTATGAGTTTGTTCCATATTGATACTTGCTTTGTTACTTTCGTTACTGTTACTCTCACCAAGTTTACAAAACTGCTACTGTTACTTTTGCCACTGTTAGCGTTGCTTCCATACTACTTTGCTACTAAATATTTTGACGCGGATATTAAGTTTTGCACGTGTCGTTGAATTGACAACTCGCCTGCTAATACTTTAGAATATTCTTTGGCTCCCCTTGTGTCGAATCAACAAATTTGGGGTTGAATACTCTACCCTCGAAAACTGTTGTGATCCCCTATACTTGTGTGTTATCAAAACCTTTTTCTGGCACCGTTGCCGGGGAACATAGCTCTATTCTCCGAGTTACTTGGGATTTATATCTGGTGATCACTATGAAAATATGAAGAATCTGAAGGATGATAGAACCAAGATCGTCCCCTCTAGAACGAGGGGAGGTAAGGAACTGCCATCTAGCTGTGCACTTGATTCACCGTCTGTTCTGAGCAAACTTGCGACACCTACACTTGCTATTGATTTTGATATGTTGCACGATATTGATGATGCCACTTCTATTATGAATGATGCTTATGATGAAACGGTGCAATTGGGTGAATTACTTGATAAACATCTTGCTAGAGCGAGTACTACTGATTATGCTGAAGATGATGATATTTCGGAAATTGATGAAATTATTGTTGGGGAACGTAGTATTTCAAAAAAAATCGATCACGCAAGATCAATCTAGGAGAATCATAGCAACGAGTGAGGAGAGTGTGTCTACGTACCCTCGTAGACCGAAAGCGGAAGCGTCTAGTGACGCAGTTGATGTAGTCAAACATCTTCGCGATCCAACCGATCCAAGCACCGAACATATAGCACCTCCGCGTTCAGCACACGTTTAGCTTGATAACATCCCATGAGCTCTTGATCCAGTTGAGCATCATGGGAGAGTTTCGTCAGCACGACGGCATGGTGATGGTGATGATGAAGCTACCGGCGCAGGGCTTCGCCTAAGCACTTCAACGATATGACCGAGGTGTGTATCTATGGAGAGGGGCACCGCACACGGCTAAAATCAACTTGTGTCTATGAGGTGCCCTGATGGGCCTCGAACCCCTCGTTGGTTACCCCAAGTGGAAGGTGTAAGATGCAGTAAGTAGAAGTGTTTTCCCCTAGCAAAGATGCCAAGGATCGAATCCACAGAGACTCCTAGGTTCAACAAGTAGGTGTCAACTGCTAACGGCGCGCATTAGCAATCAACGTGGAGGTGCACACAGATACAAATATCTTTGCTCCCAACGAGTACAGAGAGGTTGTCAATCCCTCCGGCCTTGTAGTTCACAAAGGGTTAAAAGCAATGATAGTAGTGATAGATAGTTTTTGCAATAGTAAATAATAACGGAAATTAAATAGTGGATGTGATCAATGATGGTAATATGGACCGGAGTCTCATCATGTTCACTAGTGATGTCTGTCAGGACCCCGATCCTAAGTCACACAGGTCTAGCCTATAACACACCATATCACTTTGCGGCCTCACGCACGGTATTCCACGGGTGCCACCTTACCTGGCCCGGGACCGTTTGCGCATTTTGGCACACGTATATGATAGTGTCGCTAGCATCCATATGACAGAGAACCCGGGCCGACATGACCAGTTATAAACCAAAAGTGGCACTAAATTACAGAGACAGGCATACATGACCCAGCAACGAACGTGTCGGTCATCAACGTATGAACCCAAGTCGTAGCAAGCTACAAGGACTTAAAGGAACAACGCGTGACATTTCCCCTAAGGGACAGACACAGGAACGAAGGACACATGCCGGCCAGCCTAAGTGTTCCGGAGCAGTAGCAAGCTACCAAGGCTCAGTGGAAGCACTAGGAGACATTTCCCTGTAAGATAGGCTACCAAAGGTAAACAACTAGGTGTCGGATCCCACACATAGCAATACACATTACACGTACGCATAACATGCAAGTATGTGCTGTACAACATGGCATCACAACATAACTCAACAACTCAAATAGATAAAGGCCCAGAAGAGCCATCATAGCATTTATTACAATCAGAGGTCACATGACCCAACATACAGAGCATACAGGCAACGGAAGCATTACATGTCTGAGTACAGACATCTACAAATGAAAAAGACTAAGAAGCCTGACTATCTACAAGACCCTCCCAAGGGCACAAGATCGTAGCTGAGGTAACAAGCTAAACGTCGAAGTCCACGCGGAACCACTAGCGAGACTGAGGTCTCTCTGCAAAAACATAAATTAAGCAAACGTGAGTACAAAGGTACTCAGCAAGACTTACATCAGAACTAGCTACATATGCATCGGTATCAACAAAGGGGTGGTGGAGTTTGACTGCAGCAAGCCAGCTTTGACTCGGTGGCTATCCTAAACTACGACTACAAGTAACTCTTTTGAGGTGGTGCACACGAGTCCACATATTCACCAATCAATACACCACTATGGATCCGCTCCCGTCTCCCTACGAGAAGGCCATCCATAGCACTCACACTTATCTTGCGCATTTTAGAGTATCCACTTTCACTTGTCCATGAACTGTAATAGGCAACCCAGAAGTCCATTTCCGCGGACACGGCTATTCGAATAGATCATATATAACCCTGCAGGGGTGTACTTCTTCACACACGCTCTCACCACTTACCGCCGTTTACACGACATGTACTCGGCAACCTTCAAGCGGAGGCCCAGCGAGGGTGTCGGCCACGACCTGACTAACCACACAAGTCTCTCGTCCAGGTTTATCGCCTATTTGGGTTCCATCCGTGGGGAGATCCGGCCGGGGTGTCGCTCACGGCCCCAAACGATGTGTACAGGGTTCCCGCATCACCAAACGGGCAATCGGTACACCGTGCCACGTACCTGCCGCGTCACAGCCCACCCCGAGGGTCAGCGCTGCGCACGACCTCCAGTAAACTATAAACACCAGAAACTAGTTGCAACTCCTGGACAGAGATCATGTTGATTAATAAGTCGAGAGGGTCCATTGGTTTCGGGCCCAATGCATGGTAGTAACTGGTCATGGATCAACCAACACATAACTCAGTTCTTGAGGATGGCTGCAATGAGACAACCCACCATGTACTCCTACATGGCCTCTCATCGCTACCTTTACCAAATCGTGTTCACACACTTAGCTCACACACAGTAGGATATGTTCATCACATTCCAATTCATCCCCGATGAATCAGACCTGACACAACTCTAAGCAATAGCAGGCATAACCAGAAAGCATCAATGAGTAGGCACAACATGGCTCAAACAACTCCTACTCATACTAGTGGGTTTCAACTATTTACTGTGGCAATGACGGGTCATGCAGTGGTAAAGGGGGTTCAACTACCGCAGCAAGTAACAGTTGAAGCGTTGTTGTCCTAATGCAGTAAAAGAGAGCAAGAGCGAGAGAGTGGGATTGTATCGGAATGCTCAATGGGGTTTTGCTTGCCTGGCACTTCTGAAGATAACATTGAGTCTTCATCGGTGTCATCGAACTCATCGTCGGAACGTCGTCTACTGAGAGGGGACAAAACCGACAAACAGAGAAAGAACACAATCAATGCAATGCGACAATATGATGCATGATCATGACATGGCAATATGCTGTATATTGAGCTAATGCAACTAGCAACACAATTAAATGAAGTTGGTTTGAACCAAGGTTCAAATTCAAACTCCATATGTGATTATTCAAATGCCATTTATTCAAATTGTCCTAAACAGTGGCTGTATGTTATTCAAACATGCATGAAAATGCCATAAACAGATTCCTTGGATTTTTCTGATCAATTTTCATATATAAATTATTTTCATCTGAGCTATAGATTATTTTCTATGATTTTTAGAAGTTTTGGCTATTTTCTGAAATAAATAAATCATTTCTGATTTATTAAAATCCCAGAAAATAGTTACTGCGTCAGCATTAGGTCATGCTGACATCAGCAAGTCAACAGGGGTTGGTCTAGTCAAACCTGACCAGTGGGGCCCACTGGTCAGTGTCTAAGGCTGGTTTGTGTGCGTGACAGGTGGGACCAGTCAGTGTTGACTTGACCAAAGACAAATTGCCATGTGGGGTCCACCGGATTAGTACTAAGCTAAACAGGAAAATTAGACTAACCTAATTAGGCGCGAGGGCCACACGTCAGTGTCAGAAGGGTTAATTAAGCTTAACAGAAAACTTAATTTAATTTAGCAGGGGCCAGGGCCCGCATGTCAGCGACTCGGGGGAGGTCAAACCCCCGGTCAGAGAGGCCAAACGACAGGCGGCTAGCCGCCGGCGAGGCTGAGCGCGGCGGAGGGCGTCGGAAATCCGTCTCCGGCGACGAAAAGAGCGGCGGAGGGGCTTGGCGTGATGCTGGTGCTCGTCCGCATCCAACGGAGCCATCAGCTCGCGCCGGGGAGGACCAGAACGACGGCGGCGAGGGGAAGTGCGGTGGCCGGAGTTCGGGCGTCGACGCAGTTGATGCTGTGGTGCTCGGGAGGACGAGCGGCTGAGTGCTACAGCCTCCTGGTGAGGTGCTGAACATGGTGACGCGCTCAAAAACGGGCAGAGACGGCTGTGGCCACGACGGCGACGTGCGGTGGTGGCGGCGGGTGCGGCTGAGCTCGGCGCGGTCGCTGTGGTGCACAAGAAGGCAAACGGAGAGGGGGGAGAAGGACGGAGGCTCACAGGGAATCCGTAGGGAAGGCCGGCGTGCTTGGGGGCGTCCTCGACGGCGCGAATCATCGGCGGCGATCACCGGATGCAGAGGAGGGGAACGACGGCGTTGAAGGCGAGGGGGAGCTCCTGGCGTCGCATGAGATGAAGGAGAGGAAGAGGGGGAACACCGCGGAGCTCGAGGGCTCATCGGAGGGGCGAGAGGTGGACGGTGGCCGTGGTGGTTCAGGACGGCGGCGACGACGGCGTTCGGGTGCTCGCGGGGGAGAGAGACAGAGGAGGGGAAATCGTTCGGGGGAGAGAGGGAGAGGTGCAGGGGGTTCTGGGCGTCTCCGTGGCGTCGTCTAGGGGCTTTGGGGCGGCGAGGAGGCAGACAGGCAAGGCGGCGGTGGCCGGCGCGTGGCTGCGGGCGCCGGGCACACGCCCTCGTGCCTTCTGGCACGAGGTAGACGACAGAGGAGGGGGGGGGCAGGTGGGCTGGGCCTCTACAGAGGTAGCTGGGCCAACAGTGCTGGCTGCACAGGTAAGCCTTTTCCTTCTAAACTAATTCTGTTTCTGTTTTCTATTTTGTTTCTGCAGGTTTGTGGCATTTCTAAAAATGCTTAGGCACTTTCAAAATTCACTAAACTGCTCATGCCCACTGTTTAGCATATAACCAACATGGAACATTTCAGTTTGGGATTATTTGAGCATTTAAAATAATATATAAAATTTAATTGCCCAAATGCAAATAAAATATGATTTAATTCAAAAATCCAGAATGGTCCTAGAAATATGTGCAACATTTTTGGCAGAGGTTTTTAATCAATCCAAAAATGATGAACTTTTCCCAAGGGCATTTTGGGTTCATTGAAAAAGATTTAAATTTAACCCTAGTTAAATTCATTTAGTGCTAGGGTTTGAGCATCCCCATTTCAGGTTTCTGAGAATTGAAACATGATGCACACAAGACTAACTGGACCAGAGCAGACCAGAACTGGGGATGTGACAACTCACCCCCACTAAACAAGAATCTCGTCCCGAGATTCAGGACGTGAGATACGAAATCAGAGGGGACACTATCTAACACAATCTTCTCGATCCCGGTTCCCTCCTCGAAAATGTTGATTCATTGCATCATGTAAATCTTGGCATCTTTGATTTCAAAGCTTCTTCCAACACGACAACAGAGGAACGTGAATTCTACAAGATTTGATCTTCTCGAAGATCGAGCAACTCAAGATCAACTCAGGGATTGAGACGTCGAAACATCTCTTGAGCTGAGACACGGGACACACATCCAAAGGGATGGAGTGAAACAAGCGATGAAGATTCACTTGACGGCAATAATTCCACACCTAAGGTGATGGTAACGATACCACAAGACGGGGCACCTTTAGAGAAGGTGACTCGTAGTGTTATTCCCTTAAGTGGCAAAAAGAATTACTTTTGATATAGAGATCATTAAAATTCTCTATACCGGCCGGAGGCAAATCACAATCGATCGTTTGACGGAGTCCGAAAGAATGACATACTCGTCCAGAATGGATGATGTGGACTATCTTGTTAAAGACAACACAAGGTTAATTTTGCTTATTGTCGGAAATGGATGGGACCCATGGCAAGTCCGTTGCTGAAGATAATCCTGAACAGCAGTGATTGAGAATGGTAATCCATGGAGAATAGGCACATTGGCGGTGCAAGCTGGGAACAAAATGCAAATGCAGGGAATGATTCTGGTAACTGGGAAGAATCCCAACAGTAGAGAGTAAATCTACTCTTGAGGGGTTATAGCATAGCCAAGAGCACTGGGAGCAATCTCGGTGAGTGCCGGTGATAACACCTAGTGCTTGTGCGTGCTCTCAAGAACTTGAGTAATCCCATATTCATCAAGGTTTTACCAATATCCGTGTCAAGGATCCTGGCAACATCACATACTACCATGATGAATAACGATGGAGGATGCAGATGCAAAGGAGGATAACACATTCTCAGATTTCACCTTAGCATAGTCAAGGAAACAAAATCTGGATGATCGACCGAGAGACATTTAGCACTCCGCTTCTAATGTTCTCCTTGTTGTGTTAGCGTAAGCCACTCATAGATATGTTTGGTATCTTGAACATCATGTAGAGGTCGGACTTTGGAAGCACAAAAATCCATAAGGAACAACTAGGGAGTAAATCCTACGAAATCCTTATGGGGAGGTGGCCAACTTCTTCAATCAAGATTCTACAACAATAGGTCTTCCGGCTGAGTGGGTTGGCCACGACATCCACTTTACCCGTTATCGAGAGACCAATATTATAGTTCTTGGAAAATGCTCCAACCATCATATCTGCCTGAGATTCAGTTCTGGTTGGTGTCAGGATATTCCAGACTCATCGAGTCTAGAAGGAATGAATGTTTGCAACACAATTCGACGAGACGGCGCTGCGAGATTCTCAGGAATGAACTACGATAGCAGCTCCAAAACATGAGTTGGTTCTGCTACAAAACCTGTGAACACGTTGTCCCAGACAAACGTGACCACATAGTAGCCTTATAATAAAATACTATCGAGTTCAGATTGGGAATCATCATTGGGGATAACGAAGTCTTGTGCATGTCCGTCCGGGCCCTTCGGGAATAGCATTTGAACTTCTTTTCTTTGAACAACTCAATCAGTGGCTTGGTGTGCTAGGGATACATACAGAATGAAGATGATCAGTCTATCAGACCATAGAATACTTCGCACGTATGCATGACTGACTTGGGATGACTCCAGAGGAGGTAGAAACATGCTTTCTCGAATTCACGGCGGCAACTTGCATCAAATGCTCATGAATTAGAGGAAGTCACTTCTTTCTTTCGTACATATGCTTCACGAACGGGTCATGAAGATAATGCTTATAAAAGTTTCCAATACTAACTGGATGTTCAACATAGATCATGGAGAAGATAACAATGTTGCTGATGGGCTCAACAACAATTCATCCAGGTTTCCATATAGATGGAATTCCATGACAATGTGGACAAAGTGATAGCATTGGTCAGACCCAGAAGATATAACGGTGTATGCTCGAAGGATCAACCATGAGTAAGACAACGTTACAAATATCGTTGGTTCTGATTTGATTCGAGGATAGCCCACACTCAAATCAAAGTTTTGATATGACAATAGGTCCAACAACTGATCACAGGTACCAACTGATGAAGATGTCATCTATCTTCAACAGACGCAAACATACCCCTTGAGATGAACTAAGCTGGCAAGCTTTTATCTTCCAACTCTCCAAGTTATTGTTTTAGCGTAACCAACCAGTTCAGGTATCCAATACAGATTCTTAGAGAAGTGGTGGTTTATAAAGAAACCAACTTGATCACGATCTCAACACAGCGGTCAGGTGACAACCTGGTAATACTTCCGAGAAGATATTCGGAAAATCACGAACCACCGATGTGTTACTAAGCTCGAGAACAATCTTGCTTTTCAGGGCAAGACGATATAATCAAATGAGCAAGGAATTAACAAAATCCTAACTCATCAATCAAGGAGTGCACCAAGGAAGTTGACTAGGTAGCACGATCAATCTTAGGATGATGATTCAGTAACCATCATGCTAAGAATGAGATTATCGTCCATTTTAACTACCAAGCAACAGAGTTGCTAGGAGTATTGATTTCACACATCACAATCCACTTGTCAGCATTCCGGTTACAACAACACGGAGACCGAGGAATGAACGGTCATGGTGAGAAGTATCACTGTATCAAGAGTTCATAGGAGGTTGTGCAATTCCCATGACAATCTTGACATAAAGATGATAATACTCCAGGATAGAACAGTTTAGAAGTTGCATTAGCATTCTTCATATGCGAAGTACAACTTCTTTGACCCAATCCTGGATATGGATAAGGTACTGGAGTTTGTTTCTCCTAGTCATTCCAGAATAGAATGGCTTGACGGACCACAAGAGTAAAAGGCATCGATGAACACGAGTGCACAACTACTCCTGACTATCAATTGATAGACGAGGGTCATAATACAACTAAAAGGAGACAACTCAAGGAACATATAACTTCTGAGTTGTGGATGCATAGGTTAGTATGTCGAACGAGTTCCACATATTTCTTCCAGATAACCCATGCAGAAAGATAGGACTGGCAGAGTCACAATATTAATGGAGTACCACTCAGGAGCACTCTGGTTGTGATCTTTTGGTTCGGGAGAACTTCTGCCAAGGATGGTTCATGGTATTGGAAGAACGATAACCACGAACCTCGAGGACTATCACAAGGTTACTAATATCCTCAAGGAACGAGCAAATACTATCAACATGAAGTAAGTAGGGTGAAGCTCGGGTTCAAGAACCCAGGAATAGAATACCTACCAACTAAATGGCATCAAGGGATGCTTTCGAGAATGATGGCCAAAATCACCACACTGGAATATAAAACATTGCTGGATTACTGGTTGATCCTCTAAGACAGCTAGGGTCATAATAATAACTCCAACATATATGTCGAGGTAACAGAGTACCTCAACACACTGACTAGTGTGATTAATCTGGCCTAAAAGGACATCGGAAATAGGGAGGAAAGGTTTGCAAATGCATCAGACTATTTAGAAACCTGGGATGACTCGGACAGCATAACGACTGTAATTGCTCGAAAATACTTTGAGATCCAAGCAAAAGAGTAACATATCCACTTAACATCATAATGTCAAGGTTCTGAGACCAACAGTTGGACAAACAGAAGTAGTAGAACTGAGCTGAGGGTTGAATCCACAATAACGTGATCTTAATAGACATAAGAGAAAGCCTAGTTCTTAATCCCCGTAGAAAGAAGAAGGTGACTCAGATCAGAATGTCATAAGGTAAAGGAGTAAAAAGAGCCTTACGTTCCCTTCCACAAACAATTCCCTTACATAACTAAAGAGTTTCTAGACACGACTTCGACCAGTTTGGCTTGCTAATCCTACAGGCAGTCAGGCTCTGATACCAAAGCTGTCAGGACCCCGATCCTAAGTCACACAGGTCTAGCCTGTAACACACCATATCACTTTGCGGCCTCACGCACGGTATTCCACGGGTGCCACCTTACCTGGCCCGGGACCGTTTGCGCATTTTGGCACACGTATATGATAGTGTCGCTAGCATCCATATGACAGAGAACCCGGGCCGACATGACCAGTTATAAACCAAAAGTGGCACTAAATTACAGAGACAGGCATACATGACCCAGCAACGAACGTGTCGGTCATCAACGTATGAACCCAAGTCGTAGCAAGCTACAAGTACTTAAAGGAACAACGCGTGACATTTCCCCTAAGGGACAGACACAGGAACGAAGAAGGACACATGCCGGCCAGCCTAAGTGTTCCGGAGCAGTAGCAAGCTACCAAGGCTCAGTGGAAGCACTAGGAGACATTTCCCTGTAAGATAGGCTACCAAAGGTAAACAACTAGGTGTCGGATCCCACACATAGCAATACACATTACACGTACGCATAACATGCAAGTATGTGCTGTACAACATGGCATCACAACATAACTCAACAACTCAAATAGATAAAGGCCCAGAAGAGCCATCATAGCATTTATTACAATCAGAGGTCACATGACCCAACATACAGAGCATACAGGCAACGGAAGCATTACATGTCTGAGTACAGACATCTACAAATGAAAAAGACTAAGAAGCCTGACTATCTACAAGACTGAGGTCTCTCTGCAAAAACATAAATTAAGCAAACGTGAGTACAAAGGTACTCAGCAAGACTTACATCAGAACTAGCTACATATGCATCGGTATCAACAAAGGGGTGGTGGAGTTTGACTGCAGCAAGCCAGCTTTGACTCGGTGGCTATCCTAAACTACGACTACAAGTAACTCTTTTGAGGTGGCGCACACGAGTCCACATATTCACCAATCAATACACCACTATGGATCCGCTCCCGTCTCCCTACGAGAAGGCCATCCATAGCACTCACGCTTATCTTGCGCATTTTAGAGTATCCACTTTCACTTGTCTATGAACTGTAATAGGCAACCCAGAAGTCCATTTCCGCGGACACGGCTATTCGAATAGATCATATATAACCCTGCAGGGGTGTACTTCTTCACACACGCTCTCACCACTTACCGCCGTTTACACGACATGTACTCGGCAACCTTCAAGCGGAGGCCCAGCGAGGGTGTCGGCCACGACCTGACTAACCACACAAGTCTCTCGTCCAGGTTTATCGCCTATTTGGGTTCCATCCGTGGGGAGATCCGGCCGGGGTGTCGCTCACGGCCCCAAACGATGTGTACAGGGTTCCCGCATCACCAAACGGGCAATCGGTACACCGTGCCACGTACCTGCCGCGTCACAGCCCACCCCGAGGGTCAGCGCTGCGCACGACCTCCAGTAAACTACAAACACCAGAAACTAGTTGCAACTCCTGGACACAGATCATGTTGATTAATAAGCCGAGAGGGTCCATTGGTTTCGGGCCCAATGCATGGTAGTAACTGGTCATGGATCAACCAACACAGAACTCAGTTCCTGAGGATGGCTGCAATGAGACAACCCACCATGTACTCCTACATGGCCTCTCATCGCTACCTTTACCAAATCGTGTTCACACACTTAGCTCACACACAGTAGGACATGTTCATCACATTCCAATTCATCCCCGATGAATCAGACCTGACACAACTCTAAGCAATAGCAGGCATAACCAGAAAGCATCAATGAGTAGGCACAACATGGCTCAAACAACTCCTACTCATACTAGTGGGTTTCAACTATTTACTGTGGCAATGACGGGTCATGCAGTGGAAAAGGGGGTTCAACTACCGCAGCAAGTAACAGTTGAAGCGTTGTTGTCCTAATGCAGTAAAAGAGAGCAAGAGCGAGAGAGTGGGATTGTATCGGAATGCTCAATGGGGTTTTTCTTGCCTGGCACTTCTGAATATAACATTGAGTCTTCATCGGTGTCATCGAACTCATCGTCGGAACGTCGTCTACTGAGAGGGGACAAAACCGACAAACAGAGAATGAACACAATCAATGCAATGCGACAATAGGATGCATGATCATGACATGGCAATATGCTGTATATTGAGCTAATGCAACTAGCAACACAATTAAATGAAGTTGGTTTGAACCAAGGTTCAAATTCAAACTCCATATGTGATTATTCAAATGCCATTTATTCAAATTGTCCTAAACAGTGGCTGTAAGTTATTCAAACATGCATGAAAATGCCATAAACAGATTCCTTGGATTTTTCTGATCAATTTTCATATATAAATTATTTTCATCTGAGCTATAGATTATTTTCTATGATTTTTAGAAGTTTTGGCTATTTTCTGAAATAAATAAATCATTTCTGATTTATTAAAATCCCAGAAAATAGTTACTGCGTCAGCATTAGGTCATGCTGACATCAGCAAGTCAACAGGGGCTGGTCCAGTCAAACCTGACCAGAGGGGCCCACTGGTCAGTGTCTAAGGCTGGTTTGTGTGCGTGACAGGTGGGACCAGTCAGTGTTGACTTGACCAAAGTCAAACGGCCATGTGGGGTCCACCAGATTAGTACTAAGCGAAACAGGAAAATTAGACTAACCTAATTAGGCGCGAGGGCCCACATGTCAGTGTCAGAAGGGTTAATTAAGCTTAATAGAAAACTTAATTTAATTTAGCAGGGGCCAGGGCCCGCATGTCAGCGACTCGGGGGAGGTCAAACCCCCGGTCAGAGAGGCCAAACGACCGGCGTCTAGCCGCCGGCGAGGCTGAGCGCGGCGGAGGGCGTCGGAAATCCGTCTCCGGCGACGAAAAGAGCGGCGGAGGGGCTTGGCGTGATGCTGGTGCTCGTCCGCATCCAACGGAGCCATCAGCTCGCGCCGGGGAGGACCAGAACGACGGTGGCGAGGGGAAGTGCGGTGGCCGGAGTTCGGGCGTCGACGGAGTTGATGCTGTGGTGCTCGGGAGGACGAGTGGCTGAGTGCTACAGCCTCCTGGTGAGGTGCTGAACATGGTGACGCACTCAAAAACGGGCAGAGACGGCTGTGGCCACGACGGCGACGTGCGGTGGCGGCGGCGGGTGCGGCTGAGCTCGGCGCGGTCGCTGTGGTGCACAAGAAGGCAAACGGAGAGGGGGGAGAAGGACGGAGGCTCACAGCGAATCCGTAGGGAAGGCCGGCGTGCTCGGGGGCGTCCTCGACGGCGCGAATCATCGGCGGCGATCACCGGATGCAGAGGAGGGGAACGACGGCGTTGAAGGCGAGGGGGAGCTCCTGGCGTCGCATGAGATGAAGGAGAGGAAGAGGGGGAACATGGCGGAGCTCGAGGGCTCATCGGAGGGGCGAGAGGTGGACGGTGGCCGTGGTGGTTCAAGACGGCAGCGACGACGGCGTTCGGGTGCTCGCGGGGGAGAGAGACAGAGGAGGGGAAATCGTTCGGGGGAGAGAGGGAGAGGTGCAGGGGGTTCTGGGCGTCTCCGTGGCGTCGTCTAGGGGCTTCGTGGCGGCGAGGAGGCAGACAGGCAAGGCGGAGGTGGCCGGCGCGTGGCTGCGGGCGCCGGGCACACGCCGTCGTGCCTTCTGGCACGAGGTAGACGACAGAGGAGGGGGGGGGGGCAGGTGGGCTGGGCCTCTACAGAGGTAGCTGGGCCAACAGTGTTGGCTGCACAGGTAAGCCTTTTCCTTCTAATCTAATTCTGTTTCTGTTTTCTATTTTGTTTCTGCAGGTTTGTGGCTTTTCTAAAAATGCTTAGGCACTTTCAAAATTCACTAAACTGCTCATGCCCACTGTTTAGCATATAATCAACATGGAACATTTCAGTTTGGGATTATTTGAGCATTTAAAATAATATATAAAATTTAATTGCCCAAATGCAAATAAAATATGATTTAATTCAAAAATCCAGAATGGTCCTAGAAATATGTGCAACATTTTTGGCAGAGGTTTTTAATCAATCCAAAAATGATGAACTTTTCCCAAGGGCATTTTGGGTTCATTGAAAAAGATTTAAATTTAACCCTAGTTAAATTCATTTAGTGCTAGGGTTTGAGCATCCCCATTTCAGGTTTCTGAGAATTGAAACATGATGCACACAAGACTAACTGGACCAGAGCAGACCAGAACTGGGGATGTGACAATGTCTCTCTCCCAAAAGACGATAAAACAGCTATGTGAGGTTACAAATTACAGCTGGGCAATTGACAGGACCACGAACGCAAACCAATGCTGACTACATTGCAAGAAAGGTTGAGGTTCAAAGCATGGGCGGTACGCCAAAGTAAGTAGACCAAAATCCATCAATATCTACTACTAATCATCCACCTTGAGATATCTATCCAGAACATCTCGCTGGTAATAAGTTGCGAGTCCCACCCATAGTGTAAACTCAATGCAACAGACAACGGCATTAAAAGAACTTTGCGTAAAGTAAACAATCCTTGCACCCGCGGGCACAAGCACCGTTGTTTTCCCCCTTGTGGCAACAACACATCCCCTAGACTCATGTTTCTGTCACTCAAGCTAGTCATCGAGGGGCATGAACCCACAATCAAGCATATCGTTCCCTCTTGGAGTCACTACCTACTACTCGGCCAAAGCAATAAGTAACAACGGAGAACATGCAAGAATTACTTATGAACTAAAATATAAAAGAGGTGAATCAAATGTATTACTCAAGATCAATCTGAACATAATCTCATAATCCATCGGATCCCAGCAAACTCAACATAGCAATAGCATAAGGATTACATAGGTGCCTTGATCATGTAGGGCAGCTCACGAGGACTAATTAGTGAAGCACAAGAACGGGAGGAGAACATCACATAGCTACTAGTCATGGACTCATGGTCCAAGGGAGACTACTCACGAGTCATCCGGGAGGCGTCCATGGTGGTGGAGAAGCTCCCGGTGGTGATCCTCCCCTCCGGCAGGGTGCTGGGAAGAGTTCTCCTGGTGCTCCCGATCTTGGAAGCGGCGGCGGCGGCGGAACAGAGATGGGATCGCGAAAAGAGTTCCTGTTCTGAGTGTTTCGGAGGGTCCTTTAAATATATGCCAAAGTAGGGCGCCGGGGGAGTTTCGGGGGGCCCAGGCGCCCCCCCGGCGCGGCCCAGGGGGGGGGCGCCCACAGGGCGCCTGGAGCCCCTGTGTCCCCCCCCCCAGGCTGCCCTTCGGACGCAGTGTTGTTTCCGGAACGCTGATTTTTTATATAATTTTTCTGGATTTTTCTGGGCAGTTCTCGAAACGTGAAAACCTGAAATACAAAAATAGCCGAAAACAGAAACTGGCACTGGGGTGCACTGGATTAGTAAGTTAGTCCAAATATGATCAAAAGTGTATGGAAGTGTATGAATATCATAGCAATATCACCCAAAAGTGGCATGGCGCAAGCAGAAATTATAGATACGTTTTGGACGTATCATGCCCCCTGGCCACGTATATAAAGGATGGAGGGAGGAAGAGGACGGCCCTCATAGGGCGCGCCCAAAGTGTGGAGTCCTACTAGGACTCCCTAGTCCTAGTAGGATTCCACATCCCACATGGAATAGGAAAAGGGGAAGTGAGAAGGAGAAGGTAGAAAGGGGGCGCCGCCTTTCCGTAGTCCAATTCGGACCAGTCCATGGGGAAGGGGCGCGGCCACCCATGAGGCCTTTCTCTCCTTTCCCGTATGGCCCATTAAGGCCCAATACGAATTCCCGTAATTCTCCAGTACTCCGAAAAATACCCAAATCACTCGGAACCTTTCTGATGTCCGAATATAGCCTTCCAATATATCGATCTTTACGTCTCGACCATTTCGAGACTGTTCATCATGTCCGTGATCTCATCTAGGACTCCAAACAAACATCTGTCATCAAATCACATAACTCATAGTACAAATCATTATCGACCGTCAAGCATGCAGACCCTACGGGTTCGAGAACTATGTAGACATGACCAAGACACATCTCCGGTAAATAACCAATAGCAGAACCTGGATGCTCATATTGGCTCCTACATATTCTATGAAGATCTCTATCGGTACGTTACTTACCCGAGATTCGATCGTCGGTACCATCATACCTAGTTCAATCTCGTTACCAGCAAGTCTCTTTACTCGTTCCGTAATGCATCATCCCGCAACTAACTCATTAGTCACATTGCTTGCACGGCTTATAGTGATGTGCATTACCGAGAGGGCCCTGAGATACCTCTCCGACAATCGGAGTGACAAATCCTAATCTCGATCTGTGCCAACTCAACAAACACCATCGGAGACACCTGTAGAGCATATTTATAATCACCCAATCACGTTGTGATGTTTGATAGCACACAAAGTGTTCCTCCAGTATTCGAGAGTTGCATAATCTCATAGTCATAGGAACATGTATAAGTCATGAAGAAAGCAATATCAACATACTAAACGATCAAGTGCTAAGCTAACGAAATGGGTCAAGTCAATCATAACATTCTCTAATGATGTGATCCCCTTCATCAAATGACAACTCATGTCTATGGCTAGGAAACTTAACCATCTTTGATTAACGAGCTAATCAAGTAGAGGCATACTAGTGACACTTTGTTTGTCTATGTATTCACATATGTACTAAGTTTCTGGTTAATACAATTCTAGCATGAATAATAAACATTTATCATGATATAAGGAAATAAATAATAACTTTATTATTGCCTCTAGGTCATATTTCCTTCAGTCTCCCACTTGCACTAGAGTCAATAATCAAGTTCACATCACCATGTGATTTAACACCAATAGTTCACATCCTCATGTGATTTAACACTTTATAGTTCACAGTGCCATGTGACGAATACCCAAAAGGTTTACTAGAGTCAATAATCTAGTTCACATCGCCATGTGATTAACACCCAAAGAGTACTAACGTGTGATCATGTTTTCCTTGTGAGAGAGGTTTAGTAAATGGGTCTGCCACATTCAGATCCGTATGTATTTTGCAAATTTCTATGTCTACAATGCTCTGCACGGAGCTACTCTAGCTAAATGCTCCCACTTTCAATATGTATCCAGATCGAGACTGAGAGTCATCCAGATCGGCGTGAAAGCTTGCATCGACGTAACTCTTTACGACGAACTCTTTATCACCTCCATAACTGAGAAATGTTTCCTTAGTCCTCTAATGATAATTTTGACCGTTGTCCAGTGATCTACTCCTAGATCAAAATTGTACTCCCTTGCCAAACTCAGGGCAGGGCATACAATAAGTCTGGTATACTGCATGGCATACTTTATAGAACCTATGGTTGAGGCATAGGGAATGACTTTCATTCTCTCTCTATCTTTTGCTATGGTCAGGCTTTGAGTCTTACTCAACTTCACACCTTGCAACACAGGCAAGAACTCTTTCTTTGACTATTCTATTTTGAACTACTTCAAAAACTTTTCAAGGTATGTACTCATTGAAAAAACTTATCAAGCGTCTTGATCTATCACTATAGATCTTGATGCTCAATATGTAAGCAGCTTCACCGAGGACTTTCTTTGAAAAAAATTCCTTTCAAACACTCCTTTATGCTTTCCAGAAAATTCTACATCATTTCCGATCGACAATATGTCATTCACATATACTTATCAGAAAGGCTGTAGTGCTCCCACTCATTTTCTTGTAAATACAGGCTTCACCGCAAGTCTGTATGAAACTATATGCTTTGATCAACTTATCAAAGTGTATATTCCAACTCCGAGATGCTTGCACCAGTCCACATATGGATCGCTGGAGCTTGCACATTTTGTTAGCACCTTTAGGATTGACAAAACTTTCTGGTTGCATAATATACAACTCTTCTTTAATAAATCCATTAAAGAACGCAGTTTTGTTATTCATTTCCCAGATTTCATAAAATGCGGGAATTGCTAACATGATTTAGACAGACTTAAGCATCACTACGAGTGAGAAAATCTCATCGTAGTCAACACCTTGAACTTGTCGAAAACCTTTCGCAACAAGTCGAGCTTTGTAGATAGTAACATTACCATCAGCGTTAGTCGTCCTCTTTAAAGATCCATTTATTTTCAATGGCTTGCCGATCATCAGGTAGGTCAACCAAAGTCCACACTTTGCTCTCATACATGGATCCCATCTCAGATTTCATGGCCTCAAGCCATTTTGCAGAATTTGGGCTCATCATCGCTTCCTCATACTTCGTAGGTTCATCATGGTCTAGTAACGTGACTTCCAGAACCGGGTTAACGTACCACTCTGGCGCGGAACGCACTCTGGTTGACCTAAGAGGTTCAGTAGTAACTTGATCTGAAGTTTCATGATCATCATCATTAGCTTCCTTGATGATTAGTGTAGGAATCAGTAGAACTAGTTTCTGTGATGTAGTACTTTCCAATTCGGGAGAAGGTACAATTACCTCATTAAGTTCCACTTTCCACTCACTCACTTCTTTCAAGAGAAACTCCTTCTCTAGAAAGTATCCATTTTTAGCAAGGAATGTCTTGCCTTTGGATCTGTGATAGAAGGTGTACCCAACAGTTTCCTTTGGGTATCCTATGAAGACACATTTCTCCAACTTGGGTTCGAGCTTATCAGGTTGAAACTTTTTCACATAAGCATCGCTGCCCCAAACTTTAAGAAACGACAGCTTAGGTTTCTTGCCAAACCACGGTTCATACGGTGTCATCCCAACAGATTTAGATGGTGTCATATTTAACGTGAATACAGTTGTCTCTAATGCATAACCCCAACACGATAGTGGTAAATCGGTAAGAGACATAATAGATCGCACCATATCTAATAAAGTGTGGTTACGACGTTCGGACACACCATTACGCTGTGGTGTTCCAGGTGGCGTGAGTTGTGAAACTATTTAACATTGTTTTAAATGAAGGCCAAACTCGTAACTTAAAATATTCGCCTCTGAGATCAGATCGTAGAAACTTTTATTTTCTTGTCACGATGATTTTCGACTTCACTCTGAAATTCTTTGAACTTTTCAAATGTTTCAGACTTATGTTGCATCAAGTAGATATACCCATATATGCTCAAATCATCTCTGAAGGTCAGAAAATAATGATACCATCCGCAAGCCTCAACACTCATTGGTCCGCATACATCAATAGGTATGATTTCCAACAAGTCAGTTGCTCGCTCCATTGTTCCGGAGAACGGAGTTTTAGTCATCTTGCCCATGAGGCATGGTTCGCAAGCACCAAATGATTCATAATCAAGTGTTTCCAAAAGCCCATCAGCTTGGAGTTTCTTCATGCACTATACACCAATATGACCTAAACGGCAGTGCCACAAATAAGTTGAGCTATCATTATCAACTTTCCATCTTTTGGCTTCAATATTATGAATATGTGTATTACTACGATCGAGATCCAACAAACTATTTTCATTGTGTGTATGACCATCGAAGGTTTTATTCATGTAAACAGAAGAACAATTATTCTATGACTTCAAATGAATAACTGTATTGCAAGAAACATGATCAAATCATATTCATGCTCAATGCAAATGCCAAATAGCATTTATTTAGGTTATACATTAATCCCGAAATTATAGGGAGTGTGCGATGATGATTATATTAATCTTGGAACCACTTCCAACACACATCGTCACTTCACCTTTAACTATTCTCTGTTCATTTTCCAACTCTCGTTTTGAGTTACTAACTTTAGCAACTGAACCGGTATCAAATACCCATGGGTTGTTATGAACACTAGTAAAGTACACATCAATAATTTGTATACCAAATATACTTTTGTTCACTTTTCCATCCTTCTTATCCGCCAAGTATCTAGGGCAGTTCCACTTCTTGTGACCATTTCCTTTAAAGTAGAAGCACTTAGTTTCAGGCTTCAGTTTAGCTTTGGGTTTCTTCACGGGAGTAGCAACTTGCTTGCCATTCTTCTTGAAGTTCCCTTTATTTTACTTTGCCCTTTTACTTGAAACTAGTGGTCTTGTAACCATCAACACTTGATGCTTTTTCTTGATTTCTACCTTCGTCGATTTCAGCATCGCGAAGAGCTCGGGAATTACTTCCGTCATCCCTTGCATATTATAGTTCATCATGAAGTTCGACTAACTTGGTGATAGTGACTAGAGAACTTTGTCAATTACTATCTTATCTAGAAGATTAACTCCCACTTGATTCAAGCAATTGTAGTACCCAGACAATCTGAGCACATGCTCATTGGTTGAGCTATTCTCCTTCATCTTGTAGGCAAAGTACTATCAGAGGTCTCATAACTCTTTATATGGGCATGAGTATGAAATACCAATTTCAACTCTTAGGAACATATTATATGCTCCGTGGCATTCAAAACATTTCTGAAGTCCTGGTTCTAAGCCGTAAAGCATGGTGCACTAAACTATCAAGTAGTCATCATACTGAGCTTTTGTCAAAAGGTTCATAACGTCTGCATCTGCTCCTGCAATAGGTCTGTAAACCTAGCGGTGCATCAAGGACATAATTCTTCTGTGCAGCAATGAGGAAAATCCTCAGATCACGGAACAAGTCCGCATCTTTGCTACTATCATCTTTCAACTTATATTTCTCTAGGAACATAAAAAAATATACGGGGAGCTACATCGCGAGCTATTGATCTACAACATAGATATGCTAATACTACCAGGACTAAGTTCATGATAAATGAAAGTTCAATTAAGCATATTAGTAAAGAACTCCAACTTAAATAGACATCCCCCTAGTCATCTAAATGATCACGTGATCCAAATAAACTAAACCATGTCCGATCATCACGTGAGATGGAGTAGTTTTCAATGGTGAACATCTTATGTTGATCATATCTACTATATGATTCACGCTTGACCTTTCGGTCTCCAGTGTTCCGAGGCCATGTCTGTACATGCTAGGCTCGACAAGTTTAACCCGAGTATTTTGCATGTGCAAAACTGTCTGACACCCATTGTATTTGAACGTAGAGCTTATCACACCCGATCATCACGTGATGTCTCGGCACGATGAACTTTCGCAATGGTGCATACTCAGGGAGAACACTTGTACCTTGAAATTTTGTAAGGGATCATCTTATAATGCTACCGCCGTACTAAGAAAAATTAGAAGCATAAACATCACATGCAATCAAAATATGTGACATGATATGGCCATCATCATCTTGTGCTTTTGATCTCCATCTCCAAAGCATCGTCATGATCTCCATCGTCACCGGATAGACACCATAATCTTCATCGTAGCGTCGTGGTCGTCTCGCCAACTATTACTACTACTACTATCGCTAACTCATAGTGATAAAGTAAAGCCATTACATAGCCTTCACAATTCATACAATAAAGAGACAACCATAAGGTTCCTGCCGGTTGCCAATAAATTAAAAAACATGATCATCTCATACAATAAGATATAACTCATCACGTCTTGACCATATCACATCACAACACTACAAAAAAAGACACATCCGTGACATTTTGGGCCGAACGAAACTTTTTTCTGTCATACTTATGACACTTCTATGACAATAATTGTGAGAAAACACGGTATCATCATAGATGTGGTGGGGTCCTACTTCTAAGACAAAAAAATCATGACAGAAAATGGGTGTTTCGTCCTGGGCGGGCCGGAGACGCAGCTGCATGACATTCTTTGGGCCGTCCATGACGGAAAAAACCGTGGTAGAAGCGATGGCGAGGAAAATATCGGGGTGTTCCCGGTTACGGTGCCTGGTCGGGGCTGAGCGATGCGCGTTTCTCTCGTACACGCACATGCGTGGGTGCGAGGCTTTGGGCTCTAACTGATCCCGAGCGAGGCGTTGGGATCTAACTGAACCCGAGCGATTGCACTGCAGGCTACGCGTTACTGAACCCGAGATCAATCGATGGCTGTTAACTGAACCCAATCGAGCGATTCCTTCGCTACTACTGCTAACTGAAGCCGATCAATGCTGCCTCTGCATGAATAGTGAGTGTTGCTGGGGGGTTTGGATGAACAGTTCCCGGTGGGGGTGGCTGAATAGGACCCCGTGGTGTTGCCTCTGCAAAACAGGACCCCGTTCAATCGAGCCGGTTGGGGCTGCATGAACAGGACCCCGTGGAGGGCTGCATGAACAGGACCACCCCGTGGAGGGCTGCATGAACAGTAGACGGTGGAGGGCTGGATGAAGAGTAGCTCGTGGAGGGGTGGTTGAATAGGAGCCCATGGAGAGGGTTGGTTGAACAGTAGCAGGTGGAGTAGCGCGTGGTGAAGGCTTAACAGTCGTAGGTGGAGGCTGGAGGAGGTCGACGGTGGAAGAACAGTAGCCCGTGGAGGCTGGAGGGGGTCGACGGTGGTGATGAACAGTATCCCGTGGAGTCCCATTTTGCAGTACGCCACACCCCTCCCGATGAACAAGACCCCTGTTTCGACCGTAGCGCTCCAACACAAGTCAGTTTCCTCCGTTTTGCGGTACGCCACACCCCTCCCGATCAACAGGACCCCCGTTTCGACCGTAGCGCTCCAACACAAGTCCGTTTCCTCTATTTTGCGGTACGCCACACCCCTCCCGATCAACAGGACCCCCGTTTCGACCGTAGGAGGTCCGTTTCCTCCGTTTTACGGTACCTCAGACCCCTCCCAATGAACAGGATCCTGTTTCGAACGTGGCCCGTCGAACACAAGGCCGTTTCCTCCGTTCTGCGGTTCGCCAGGCCTCGTTTCCATCGGCTATTCCGTCCAAGCCCTCCCGATGAACACGACGACACATTCCGTTCCAACCGAGCCGGTTGGCTCCCCATGAACACGACGACGATGTTGTTTCTCCGTTCCGACCCAACCATGTACACGAGCCCTGGCCGTACGTATGCGCGAGTAGGCGTTCGAGACGCTGCCCGTATGTATGCATGTGGCCGTATTTTCTTTCTTGCACACTTGCCTTTATACGTACGTCCACATGCTACGTGTGCGCCTCTACTGCGTCCGCGCCTCTATATCGACCAGTATGTACGTACACGTTCGCGACCAGAATGACAATGCTACGTATGCTTCAACCAGGTGTGTCCTGACTGTCAAGCACTTCCTTGCCTGCGAAGATGTAGCTGGTGGGTCCCAGCAGTCAGGGGGGCGAATCGTTTTCTTTGCCCAGACGGACTTCCTTGCGTGCGAAGATGTAGCTGGTGGGTCCCAGCAGTCAGGGGGGCGAATCATATTTTTTTGCCCGGTCGCACTTCCTTGCGTGTGAAGATGTAGCTGGTGGGTACCAACAGTTAGGGGAAAAGTTTTTTTCGCGAAATACGGTGGCTCGTCCGGTGGGTCCCCGATGTTAGGTGGAGGAATAATTATATTGCGCGTAATAAGGAGGTACTTCCTTGCTGCAGCCGTGGACCCAGTTGTCAGCCTCTCCACGTACAGTACTCTTCCAATGGAAGTTGTTCCTTGACCATGTTGACCACGCCGCGCCGAGAGCACCAGGGCGGTGAACGACGACGAGGCCTAGGAAGGGGACGATGCGGAGCCGGGGAAGACGCGGCAGTGGAAGCCCGCGCGAGGAGGAGTACGAGGATTCACTAGTTCGGCTGCGGTGTGAGGCTGCCGTCGCCGCAGGTCCTGGCCAGCGTGGGAATAGTAGGGGGCGGTGAGGCCTCCGCGGAAGCATAGCCGGCCATGGGAGGCAAGAGTATTCGGCACGACTGGCACTGCTTTGGGCGGCTGGAGTAAGAAGACCAGAGGTTGAAGAAGCACTGTGGCCGTTGGATGGACATCGTACGGTCACTGGAGCTAGAATCGTTCATATTGACTAAGTTGACAAAGCACTCCGTCCTCGTCAAGTTAGTAGGCCCACAAGTCAGCCACCCACAAAGGTGGGTCCCAACTGGCAGGGGGAGTATTCATTTTTTTGTGCGCAATAAGGAGGCACTTCCGGTGAGTACGAGCTGACAGCAGGGGGAACGTTTTTTTTCGTGAAATACGGTGACCCGTCCGGTGGGTCCCAGCAGTCAGGGGGGAAAAGTTTTTTCGCAAAATACGGTGGCCCGTCCTGTGGGTCCCCGCTGTCATGTGGGCGAATAAATATTTTTCTCATAATAAGGAGGCACTTCCTTGCTGCGGCCGTGGACCCAGCTGTCAGCCTCTCCACGTACAGTCCACGTCCGATGGAAGCCGTTCCTTAACCACGTTGACCACGCCGCGCCGAGAGCACAAGGGCGGTGGACAATGACGAGGCCTATTAAGGGGACGACGCAGAGCCGGGGAAGACGCGACAATGGATGCCCACGCGTAGAGGAGTATGAGGATTCACTGGTTCGCTTCGGTGTGAGGCTGCCGTCGCCGTAGAATAACAGGGGATGTGGGTGAGTAGAGGGATGACCTGTCCTGCGGTGGGAGTAGTAGGGGGCGGTGAGGCCTCCGCGGCATCGCAACCAGCCACGGGAGGCAGGAGCACGAGGCACGATCGGCGCTGGTTTGGGCGGCTAGAGAAAGAAGACCAATGGTTGAAGAAGCACTACAGCCGTTGGATGGACATCGTACGGTCAATGGAGATAGAATCGTGCATATTGACTAAGTTGACAAAGCCCTCCGTCCCCGTCAACTTAGTAGGCCGACAAGTCAGCCTCCCACTATACTAGGTCCCAGCTAGCAGGGGGATTATTCATTTTTTTTATGTAATAAGGAGGCACTTTCGGTGGGTCCGAGCTGACAGCGGGGGGACATTTTTTTCGTGAAATACGGTGGCCCGTCCGGTGGGTCCCAGTAGTAAGGGGAAACATTTTTTGCCAAATATGGTGGCCCGTCCGGTGGGTCCCTGCTGTCAGGTGGAGGAATAATAATTTTCTGCGTAATAAGGAGGCACTTCCTTGCGGCTACCGTGGACCTAGCTGTCAGCCTCTCCACGACAGTACTCTTCCGACGGAAGTCGTTCCTTGACCACGTTGACCACGCCGCGCCGAGAGCTCCAGGGCGGTGGACGACAGTGGAAGACGTGACAGTGGATGCCCACGCAGAGAGGAGTACGAGGGTTCACTGGTTCCGCTGTGGTGTGAGGCTGCCGTCGCCGCAGAATAACAGGGGGTGTGGGTGAGTAGAGGGATGCCCTGGCCAGCTGTGGGAGTAGTAGGGGTTGGTGAGGCCTGCACTCGAGGCAGGAGCAGGCGGTCCCGCCGGCGCTGGATTTGGCGGCTGGAGCAAGAAGATCAGAGATTGAAGAAACACGACGGCCGTTGGATTGACATCCAACGGTTACGTCTGCTAGAATCGTTTGTTGACGTATATAATAACTAAAAAAATCTTGCATACGCATCAACTTAATAGGCCAATAAGTCAGACCATTCCCTCTTTTTTTAATAATTTACATATAGCTCACTGGGACTTCTTATGCAACTTATTGCAGTCCGTTTTTTTGGTTGGCCAGGGCCAATTTCGCATATTTCTGTGGGTTCCAAACTTTTTTTAATACCGAAATGTCGAGCCAGAATTAAAGTAAGATATGTTTAAATTAGGTTAATGCCCAGTGAAATCGGAATCTAAAAATGTGGAAAAATTCAGAAATTATAAAGTAATTGCCAATTTGGCATCTGTTTTTATATTTGCAGCCAATTTGATACTACTTTCAAGATTTGCAGGCGTCTTGAAAGAGTTGCAGCCCATCATCGCGTAGAAAAATAAATAGGCCTGGATTGGGTATTCTTTAGAAAAAATAAACTAGGCTCATTTTCACAAAGAAAAAATAGGTGGGCTGGTCACACGGGGAACATAAAAAATAAGCCTGGGCTAGACGGGCCACATCCCACTTCAAACCCTGCTCCGTCTCAACAATAACAAAAAAAAATACTGCTCGAGCAGCTACGTCCCAGGTGTCAGCCGATCTTGTGTTGTTCTCTTCTCTATTGACTATATACGCTCACAATGTCGCGGGTTCCAGATGTCAGGAAAACACTAGGAGGAAGCATTTTAGTTTTCCATACACTGACATGGTGGGCCCGTACTGTCATCCTCTCCACGTACTTCTGCCAATTCCTGTTGTTTGTTGACCATGTTGACAACGCGAGAGGGCCGCGTCCCGGCGAGCGCACCAAAGCGCGTGGAGGACAACGGCGAGGCCTCAAACGTCGGCGTTAACGATTTAGGAGGCAGTGGGGCAGCGATGCGTGCGCTGAGGCGCAGCCAGCCATGGGAGGGGAAAGCAGGCGGCCCCGCTGGCGCTGGTTTGGTTTTGGCGGCTGGAGGACGACATGAATGAAGAAACACGACTGACTGTAAAAGCAGCAGGAGTACTTAACAACCTTAACTGAAACCAGCAGGGGCACTTAACAACCATAGCTGAAAGAAGTATAAGTACTTATACAGGTTTAACCGTACAAAGCAGGCCTCGAACAGTGCTACTTTGCCTACAGTTAACAAAGGGTGAGGCCGCCAAGCCCTAGGACAAGGCCCAGGCGCCACCCCGCGCATCCACAACCTTCTGAAAGCGGCTTCATCTCGCAATGTTGTCAATAAACAGGATATTGTCTTTGGAGCCATGGAAAAGCAGGAACATAATTTTCTGTCCTATTCTCCAAGATGGACGGGCCTTCATTATTTGAGACCACCCATGAATAAGTATCTTTTCACCTCCAAGGGGAATGGAGTAGGTCGACATAAACATCATGTTGTGACCAAGCACAAGTCTGACCCGACCATGGTCAGGCATCTGTATAGGAACAATAGAACTGGGCAGTTTCTGTTTCAAGAAGATCACACCTCTAAACCTGTGTATAAGCAATAGTTTTTGAACAACATATATAATAGAAAACAGCTCGTACCATCAGTTTCTCAGCACAGTTGGACCTCTTCAACGAGTGCAGCAGTGGCACACATATCCCACGTGTCCTTCCACCATTGAAACACCCCACAAGGACCTCAAGACGATCAATAATGTGTAGGAACTTGTGGATGTCGTCCCAGTCAACTTCAGTGCCATCAGTAATAGCCGAGTTGTTACAGAATAACAAACGAGTAGCCTGCTTAACTCTGAAAAAACCTACACATGCCACCAATTATAAGAAAATATTAGTTAGAAGTAGCATCTTCGTGAGAGCTTCGTTGCTACTTCTAAACTTAAATTGTGATTAGTTAGACAGAATAGGTGGATTAAGAAGTAATCGAGGCAACAAGAAAGAACCAGATACTAACATGGATGAACAATTGGAATGACGTCGGGGTGGAAGATCGCAGTGAAGATGAGACCAGTTTCTGCTATTTCCATCAACATTCGTGCGCCAACTTTTAGTCCGTAACACTTGAGAAAGTTTATCCAAGTTCGGTCATAAAAAAAGCAGCGATCTTCTTGGTTCATGAACCGAACTCGGAACTTATATCCATGGCTTGTCTTCATTATGACCATTAAACTGGTGTATTCAGTTATGGCAAGGCCGAGTATCTTGAGTACATGTGTTCTAGTAGAGCAAATAATGCACTACAGGAAAAATAATATGAGAACACAATGTATTCCCTATCCAAATCTATAAATAACTTCATCCTTCACGTCAGTGTTGACCATCGTACTGGTAGTACCTTTTATCCAAATATAGCAATCCAAATTTCCAAATTAGTCGATAGCATGTTCAAGAAAAACCCACCCTCCCGGATAGAAAAGAGGATTCTAGGAACATACTGCGCGCGTTTTAAAATCCTGTGATAGGATGAGAAGGAACAAGTGTGGCGTCTCACCGAGGGTGCAGAAACCTGTAGGGTCCTCGCACTTTGGGCACTACAAATGAAACACATTAGATTCAGTAGGAATAAAAATGTATCAACGGCGGCGGCTGCCATCCTAGGATTACCCGCGACCAAGGGACTTGGATTTATCGGGGATGGATGAAGAATTCGTACCTGGTTCTCCAAGAGAAAACCCTATGCAATCGCCGAGAGGGGGTTTTCTCTGAACAAGCAGACGAGGGAGAAGGGGATTCAGGCCTAGTGAAATATTGCTGCTTCGTCCGTTGAGCTTACTTCTAAAGCTGGAAAGGGGGGTTTGTGATTTGACGGCTCATTGGGCATTAATGCGGTGCTATGACTAGGGCGTGTCTATTGTGCAGTTGTGCACTCTAATTTGTGCATATGGCACATGGACCCCGTTGCCGGATGCCCCACATATCAGCGAAAGGAAGTAGAGAGACAGGAGTTACTAGTTACACAAAAATATATTTTTGAGAGAGAGATACTCCCTCTGTAAAGAAATATACAAATACTTTATATCACAACTTTATACATACAAAATTATATCTGATGGATAGGAAGGAAACTATGGCAATTTTGTGAAAAGGTACCCACACACCTCTCCACATTTGCAAATAAGGCCTTCCCTCGTTTATCCTTTTCTCTCACAAGATAAAATACTCATGTAAATGCATCTTGATGTTACGTGCAACGCAGGGGCAGGGGGGTCAGCTTTTTATAGACAATTATGGGGGTTCAGCTGAGAATATAATACTTAGACAGGCTCACGGTTCTGGACTTGGGCCGCAGGCCCACCCTGCATGTTTGGGGGCCCATGTGTTCTACCTCAGCGCTTTTCATATTGCAAGCGATGGGTACGACGCTGGTTTTAGATGCTATCGCAAGGCGAATACACAAAATTGAATAATGCACGGCAACTGTTGGAATGAAATCAAACGACAATTCCTAACCGGCAATGAGAGTTGCAATTCTATTAACGATATACCATGTGATAAATAATACTTTTGTATTACTTATACACACAGGACACTTATTTCACCATGCCATATTATTATATCAAAATCTCTCGTAGGATAGATCAATTCGGCAGTTACGTGCTGCTACTGAAGAATTTCAAAGTTGATTTGGACCATCTCTCCTTGCCGAGAAAGTTTGATTTTGAGATCATCCCCTACCGCAAGATATTATTTAGATTTGAACCTTGACCATCCTTTAGCATCAATCATCATGCGACCATCCTTTGTACTTACGGTATATTGAGCAGGTTCATTCACACCAAGGCTGCGCATGCTAATAGAAACTTGGCCATTGTCGCCCGGATTGCTGAACGACTCCCTCGTTGCTATAGGAATTCTCTATTTGCAAACAAGAAGACATACCCAAATAGTTAGATCAACAAACTGAATCATGCGAAACAACATGGAAAGAAAAAAGAACGAAACACTTGGGCGGCCAATGCTTACCAAGAAGGTGGACATGTCGGTTTTTGTAAGGACTTTGGTATATGAAGTGCGAACTGCAGTCCTGTCTGTTGCCGCTGCACGGGCCGGAGGAGCTGCAAGTGCAAGTGTTGGTGCAGGTGCCAAAGCCGCTGCTGCTGCCGGAGATGCTACTCCTAGTAAATCTGGTGCCGGTGTCGGAGCAGGTGCCGGTGTCGATGCTCGATCCTCCGGTAGATCAGCTTCATCCGCTGACGCGGTCGGTGCACAATCCTCAGCTGGATCAGACTGAGCCGCTGCCGCTGTCAGTGCTAGAACAACTGCCAGTGCTCGATCCATTGCTGAAGGTGGTACCGATGTGCCAGACAGCGGCGATCGTGTCTGGTCTACTATGATGAGCTTTCTAACTTGACTAGGCTTCGTGACCGTGATCCAATTTTTTTCTTCATTTCTTTTAAACGCGAGAAGGACTAATTGTGGCATTTTTGTTGAACCAAACTGCAGTTCATCATAGGGATTCAGCTTGTACTCAGACAACAGACTGATCCAATTTTTTCAAGTAATATAAGTGATGGACAGTGCCTTCGTTACTGAAATGACATGAGAAGTAAAACCTGCAAAAATAGCCATCCTAGAGCAAACCAAACGGTTTATTATGTGATGAATGTCACATGGCAAAACCTGCATCATAAAATTGCAAGAAAAGAAACAAAACATGACATTAAATCAATAACATTTAGACAGTAAATCAATAAGATTTACTTGATGTGACACGAGTGAATCCTTACCAGGAAATCACTATGTTGAAGTACTAAACAGAAGATTGATCGTCCAACTACGGGTGGCATGCAGGGGCCTCGCCTACTCCCACAAGCAGGACAGTCCAAAGGTCGTGACAAATCGTATGGACCGAACATCCATGGGACTAGAAATCCTGGTGGGTGTGATAAACCCTGCAATGCATAGAGATATTGGAGTGTAACCACAATTGATAAACCGTCCTCACAAAAAAGATGATCTAGATAATTAAAAATATACATACTGAATTGAGTGGACAGACATTAACATAGACCGTTCTCAGGACTGACCACACACCAAAAGCGGCAGTACTAATAAACAATACAGGGTTCACAAACACAAATCAAGTACTGAACGATAGTAATTACTACTGACAAGCAAAGTTGCACTAATTAAACTCTGCAGACTATTTCTAGCCACCGACCTATGGGATGAACACCGCAAAACTGACTAGGCCATGGACTTCGTGAGAGATGTCTACATGCACCATCACCATCTCGACAACCTTGGAGAACCTAACAGAGTGGTCTTTCCACTCAAAAACATGATGATGAAGACATGCCACATCAGATTTGTTGGGAAGCTTTACAAGAACCACAACCTTCGTGATCGAAGGCACAGCAAGGAAATTGTTGTGGTCAAGTACAGCCTCGAGAACACGCCTAAGAACAATGCTACAGGAAAACACTAGTTCAGGACACATGGCGACAAGGACACAGCAGCTGGATAGTTTAGCAGTAGAATTCATCATCAAGTCTTCCAGTTCACACGGCATGACTTTGAGAACTTCATCTCCACCATGGACCTGGTTCTAATTCAAACAGAAATCATATTTTATTACTACCTCTGTTCAGAAATATAAGATGATTTTCGATATTATACTTCATATATGACTACATATACGCACAGAAATGAGTGAACAAAGACACTAGAACATGTCTTCAAAGGCATGAGAGCAGAGGCATTACTCGCAATATCCATAACACAATTTAATGAGGCAAATATACCCTCTTTAAAGGTATAGTAGCATTGATGTTCATAAAGTACTCCCTCCGTACCAAAATTCTTGTCTTAGATTTGTCTAGATACGGGTGTATCAAGTCACATTTTAGTATTAGATACATCCGTATCTAGACTAATCTAAGACAAGAAATTTGGGACAGAGGGAGTAGTTGAAAGTAATCTATAAATAATCAGTGTCAACGTCTCGCATGTTTTGGTCAAAAGAGGAGTTTAGAACCGTCATTTGGCATACAAAAATCACATGCAAGATCACCCAGAAAGTTGTACTACTAGTACTAGTACTGCGTGTTAGATGAAAAAACATGATCAAGATCGAGAAAAAGATCGTCAAGAAGAGATATTACCTGGACTTGCTTAATGAGGGATCCCGGAGAGGGGGGCTTGGACAGGTCGATGGCTTTGAGCTTGTTTGCGGTAGTCTCGGTGGGGTGCTTGCGCTTCTTCATACCATGAGCCTCGACGGTTTTGGCCAGAGCCATTAAGAAATTGTCGAAAAGAAATAAAAGAAAAGAAACCATAATCACAAACCCAAAAGAAGAAAAGAGACGGAGTTATAGGATCAGTCTCGGGGTTGCAAGACCGGGCCTTGGCCAGAATCAAAACAATTGATGCGCTCACCTTTCCTTCTTTGGGAGAGAAGAACAATGGCAGAAGCAGGTCGGGGTTTTCTTGAAGAAATGAGGAACAAGATGAGGGAGAAGTGAGTTGGGTAGAGAGGAAGCTAAGAGAGAAGAGTGAAATGATGGTTGCTTCGTCCGTCCAGCTTGCTGCCAGAAAGGAGGGGGTTTTGTGATTTGACGACTCATTGGGCATTACTGCGGCGCTTCGATCGGGGTAGTCTACCGTCACTCTACTACGGAGTAATTTAGTGCATGGCTGGTGGACCCCGATGCTGGTTGTCCCACACGTAGGTGAAAGTGGGTAATTTAGTGCATGGCTGGAGGAGGATCCTCACCGTAGAGCGTGTCCACTGTTTTTCTGAAGAAAAAAATGATTACAGCAAGCGTTTCCACTCTTACGACGGAGGAGTGCGAAGCACGGCAGCCAGTTGAATATACATAGTGCTCCTACTACTAGGCATGTGCAGTGGTTCATACGTCAGTACTACATAATCTTGTTGCTAGTGTAGTAAGATATGACACTACTAGAAAAAGGGCTATAGATGGGATTGACACTAATGGCGCACCAGACAAGCGGTGCGCCATTAGTATATACTAATGGCACACCACCTTCTGATACACCATTAGAGTTGAAACTACTAATGGCGCACCTGGCCCAGGGCGTGCCATAAAAAAAATTTTGAACTAGTGCGCCTGTCCAAACATACTAATGGCACATCTAGACACAGTGCGCCATTACTAGTTGTAACTAGTAATGGCGCACCTGTCGGAAAGTGCGCCACTAATGTTGTTTTTTTATTATATTTTTTATTCCTTTTTTTGCAAAACTACTAATGGCGCACTGTTCCACCGTGCGCCATTACTAGTTTAAACTAGTAATGGCGCACTGTGATACAGTGCGCCATTAGTATGTTTTTTTTTGCAAAACTACTAATGGCGCACCACCAGAAGGTGCGCCATTAGTAACCTGGATTACTAATGGCGCATTTAGAGTTGGTGCGCCATTAGTAAGTGGGCAGCAACAAGATATTTTGGACAGCCTCTCCTACCCACACTCACTTTCTCCCCACTTCATTCTCTCCACCTCCTCCTTGTCTCGGGTGCCTCCTCTTTTTCACCTCATTTCCACCATAGATTCATTCAAATTAAGTGGTTAAATTACCTTGTTTTGATAGGTAAGTAAGGGGGGAAGCTATATGTATGTTGTTCTCCCTACAACAATGTGCACATGCACTTTTTATGGCCGAGCTAGATCTATGTATGTTCGTGGCGTTGCATACGTTTGTGGTATTGCATATGTGTGTGTTTGGAGGTGTACTGGTATTTGAAATGCGATAGTTGCCAATATTTTGCCGGAATGTTGATTCATTTCCGTTTCGGCGAGAATTTTGGCATTAAGCATTCTTTTTGGTCCTATTTTTAGGGAAAGTCATGCCAAATTTTTTCTTGGTTCTAAAATATCGTTTTGCTCTACCCCGCAGGCGACCATGGTCCGCACGATGACCGAAGGAATCGTGAATAGGTTTTTGAGGTCCGCAAAGGCCGAGATGCTTCAAAAGAACGAGACGGAGATAAGATGTCCGTGTCAAAGATGCAAGCTGAAGAGCCTTATTGCGGACCCGGATTCCGGGCAGGTGCGGGACCACCTGCTCTTGCGTGGTTTCATGGATGGCTATCGGTGGCAAGGTGATGAAGATGACTACGAAGTCGTCCATGGGGGCCGGGCAAGAAATGAGGAAGGGCAGCCATACAACCACCGCGGCTCGGGCGGGCGAGAAGACGAAGAATCTCCAGTAGATGATCACGACGGTGATGCTGTACACAGTCATCATGTAGAAGATGCAGGACATGATGATGAGGAAGATGCCGGAGCAGACGACGGGCATGATCATGAAGATGATGATGCCGGCGGAGTAGACGACGCTGGACCATCGATGGGCTGGGTGCAGGACCCTCATATTCAAGAGCTGCCGCCCGAGAGAAAGCCAAGATGGATCAACTTGAGTTAGACGCGGTTACTCCATTGTATGAAGGATGCAGGCCCGAGGATACCCGCCTGAAAGTAACGCTCATGGCTCTGGAGATGAAGGTAAAACACAAAATGACCGACGCATGCTTCGACGAGAACATGTCATTCTGGCACGAACATCTTCCCAAGGGGAACAAGTGCCCGACCAGTTTGGAGGAGGCGAAGAAAATCGTGTGTCCTCTGGATTTACGACACGTGAAATACCATGTGTGCATGAACAATTGCATCATTTATCGGAACGAGCACGTGGAGTCTACCATATGTCCAGTGTGCAGCGTCACTCGATACAAGAAGAGGAAGAAAGCTCCTCGAAAAGTGGTGTGGTACTTTCCGATCACTCCTCGTCTGCAGTGGTATTTCGCGGACCCTAAGGTAGCAAAGCTCCTGTGTTGGCACGCGGATAGGGAGGAGAAGAAGCGAGAAGATGACGCAAACGATCCGGAGATAGATAAAAAAGACAAAATGTTGAGTCACCCTAAGGATGCGAGCCAGTGGCAAGCGTTGAACTTCGAAGACCTAGAATTTGGGAACGATCCAAGGAACATCGTGCTGGGCGCGAGCACCGATGGACTCAATCCGTTTGGCAGACAGAGAAGCACACATAGCACCTGGTCTGTGTTTGTGTGGATGTACAACCTTCCCCCCTGGTTGTTGATGGCTTCTCGCCCCTCGTTGGTTACACCAAGTGGAAGGTTTGAGATGCAGTGTAGCGGAAGTTTTCCCTTGGCAAAGATACCAAGGATCGAATTCTCCTGAGACTCCCAGTTTCAACAAGAAGGTGTCAACTGCTAACGGCGCCAGATATTAGCAATCAACGTGGACCTGCACACAGATACAAATAACTTTGCTCCCAACGAGTACAGAGAGGTTGTCAATCCCTCCGGCCTTGTCGTTTACAAAGGATCAAACGCAAGTGATAATAGTGATAGGTTTTGCTGCAATAGTAAGTAAAAAGCGGAAAGCAAATAGCGGATGTGATCAGTGATGGTAATATGGACCGGGGTCCCATGATGTTCACTAGTGATGTCTCTCTCCCAAAATACGATAAAACAGCTATGTGAGGTAAACGAATTACAGCTGGGCAATTGACAGAATTATGTGCACAAACCAATGCTAACTATGTTGCAAGAAAGGTAGAGGTTCAAAGCATGGGCGGTACGCCAAGGCAAGTAGACCGAAATCCATCTGCATCTACTACTAATCATCCACCTTGAGATATCTATCCAGAACATCTCGCTGGTATTAAGTTGTGAGTCCCACCCATAGTGTAAACTCAAAACAACAGACAACTGCATTAAAAGAACTTTGCATAAAGTAAACAATCCTTGCACCCGCGGGCACAAGCACCGTTGTTTTCCCCCTTGTGGCAACAACACATCCCCTAGACACATGTTTCTGTCACTCAAGCTAGTCATCGAGGGGCATGAACCCACAATCAAGCATAACGTTCCCTCTTGGAGTCACTACCTACTACTTGGCCAAAGCAATAAATAACAATGGAGAACATGCAAGAATTACTTACAAACATAAATATAAAAGAGGTAGATCAAATATATTACTCAAACACAATCTGAACATAATCTCACAATCCATCGGATCCCAGCAAACTCATCATAGCAACAGCATAAGGATTACATATGTGCCTCGATCATGTAGGGCAGCTCACGAGGACTAATTAGTGAAGCACAAGAACGGGAGGAGAACATCACATAGCTATTGGTCATGGACCCATGGTCCAAGGGAGACTACTCACAACTCATCCGGGAGGCGTCCATGGTGGTGGAGAAGCTCCCGGTGGTGATCCTCCCCTACGGCAGGGTGCCGGGAAGAGTTCTCCTGGTGCTCTCGATCTTGGAAGCGCGGCGGCGGCAGAACAGAGATGAGATCGCGAAAAAGGGTTCCCGTCTTGAGGGTTTCGGGACACGATATAAATATATGCCAAAGGGGGGCATCAGCGGAGGCCTGGGGGGCCAGGGCGCCCCCCCCCCCCCCC
>LR738710.1:211637519-211668312 GCA_902687465.1 Secale cereale
GCGCGGCCAGGAGGGGGGCCGCGCCACCAGGGCGCCTGGAGCCCTGGTGGCCTCCCTCCGGCCCTACTTTGGCTGTCGGGAAGATTCTGGAACGCTGATTTTTTATATAATTTTTCCGGGATTTTTATGGCAGTTCTCGTAATGGGAAAACCTGAAATACAAAAACAGCAGAAAACAGAAACTGGCACTGGGGTGCACTGAGTTAATAGGTTAGTCCAAATATGATCAAAAGTGTATGAAAGTGTATAAATATCATAGCAATATCACCCAAAAGAGGCATGGAGCAAGCAGAAATTATAGATACATTTTGGACGTATCAACATCCCCAAGCTTAATTCCTGCTCGTCCTCGAGTAGGTAAATGATAACAAGAATAATTTCTGTGGTGACATGCTATTAACCATATAAGGATTTATCATAGTCATATGACAAAAGCTTACTGAGACAATGAATCTGTAGTAATTAAGTTGCCTCATGAGAAAATCACAAAGAACTGGAAGTTTTACAATATGATACTGAAACATCAAATAGATTTGTAATGAGCATGGTGTGCAAATATGATAAAGTGATATCTCGCTTGCCCCCTTTAGTGAAGCAAAACATAAATGCAGGGGCACCTCCAAGGTTTAAGTGATGACTAGATACAATAATTTCAGAATAAACGATATCATAATCATGCAAAAGACAATGCTACTTTGGGACAATGCACATTACACTCAGAATGACAATCATGCTCTCAGTAGTTGGTGCTTTAAAAGAAGGTGGAGACTCTTGAACCGTGGCTTTTGTTGGCAAGGTTGAAAACCCGTAGTCGGAAACAAAGACAAAACATGTACCAGAGCTCTTGGTTTTAAAAACAGAGGTAATAATTTTTTTTAGATTATGCATGTTCCGTCAATGAATGCAAGCAGATAGCTCAATCACTTCTTGAGATGGATAAGTTTCGAGGAACGGCTCCTGAATGAGGACGATCACATCCTCTTAATCTCCTTTGCTTATCACTGCCAAAGTTTTCTGATTTCTCATGAACAAAGCGTGAAGGAGGGTTTGTTTGTTATATTAATTTTGAGCCGGGCGCACTCAATGCCAGTTCCTTCTCGTGTTATGGGTTTGCACATTAGACATGCAATTCCGGGGTGAAGCTTGTCCAACTTAAAAAGATCATGAATTAACTACTACTTCCTCATGAACTTAAAACAGAGGCACAAAATAGGAATGCATTTTTTTTGAATAATTTCGAGATGGTACATGAAAGTCTTCGTTAGGAATGGCAGGTAAATACCATGTAGGAAGGTCTGGTGGACTCATATGGCATAACTGGTTTAAAGGAATTTGGATGCACAAGCAGTCAGTCCGCTTAGTATAGGTGGAGGTTAGCAAAAGACTGGGAGCGACCAACTAAGAGAGCAATGACGGTCATAATCATGCAGAGCGACAAAGCAACATTGAATCAGGCATGGTAGTTATATCGCTACTCAGAAACAAAAGATCATCAAGGCTTGACAGACTTTCTTTACAGTCTTAAATATGCGTGAGCATACGCCAAGTCAATCAAAATAAATTCTTGAAGGAAGATATTACTAAACCATACCACATCATAGGCAAACAAATCATGTTGGTATTCCAATAACACATTGGGAACCCCCCAGCTATTTGAGACTAACCATAAGAAAACATGAACTACTAAGCACCATTATGCACGTAGCATTTTTATCATAGACATATCAACCATGCAACAGAAGCAAACTCTCTTAATAAGATAATCATGATAAATAAAGAGAGTTCAAGCAACCAACTAAAAAAAAGCTCTTTAAAAAGATAAGCATGAAAACTAAGAGCTGAACATGATAGTAGCTATTGAAAGACAAAGAACACATACAGCAAAGATAGACATGAAAATTCTATGTTATGTTCTAGGTAGAAGTGGAGCGTGTTTCTCTCCCACACAAAGAAAGCTGAGTTCCGACTCGTTATGAAAAGCTAAGGAAAACTAAAAAGGAAAACTAAAAGCAAGACGCTCCAAGCATAGCACATAACACATGAAGTGATAAAAATATAGTGGAACAAAAGATGAACTGATAATGTTGATGGAGAAGGGGATGCACAGGGGCATCCCCAAGCTTAGACGCTCGAGTCTCCTTGAATATTTCTTGGGGGTGCATGGGGGCATCCCCAAGCTTGAGCGTTTGACACTCCTGAATCTTTTTATCATCTTCCCTCGCACAGTTGAAAACTCCCTTCATACATAACTCATCATAATCTGATTAGCGAGGTTAGTACCCATAATAAAATAATTGTTGCTTGCTGGAAATAAGGATATTATTTAAGATCTACTGTTTCTCAAGATTGCCAAAAGGTTTTTGCAAAGAAAAAGCAAGCTCAAGGTTTGCAAAATGAAGGAAAGGCAAAACAGGACAGAATCTGTGAAAAACAGAACAGCAGGTAATAAATGATTTTTTCGGGGCACTTCTGCAACTCTAATAAAAAAACTCAGAACAGATGCACGAAAGATAATTATATAGAGCATGCTGTAGAAAAAATTCAGACCAAAAAGATGATCTGGTGATTTTATACGAATTTTTCTATCCAAGGACATAATCTGTTTCCTGGACAGCACGTCACAACTTTTGAACTTTCTTGCAATCAAAGGCTACACTTGGGACAAAGTTGAAAAGTAAAGATACAATGATGATGCTACTGTAGTAACAACATCAAGACACAACAAAAGCAAAATAAAATTTTATTCATGTGGGCTGCCTCCCAAAAGCGCTTTCTTTTATGCCTTTAAGCTAGGCATAATGCATAGAGGAATCAATAACCATCATAATGATCGGAGCTATAAATTGCTTCAAATGGTTCCTCAACAAGTTCACTCTTGTTCCTTCTAGGAAAGGGGTACACACCTTTTGCCTTCCCGCATAAGCGGATTTGTCCCTAACCTATATCGATGAAGCCTTTAACTGCTCGGAGGAAGTCCCTTCCAAGCACTATATGTAACACCCCAATATTTTAACCATGGCTTATTTATTAAAAATTTTGCCAGGAAATAAAAATTTTCTTTTCTGGGTTTTCTTTTGATTTCAGTACCATCCTTTTCTTTTGAATTGTGGAATTTTTCCCTCAAAGGGGAACTTTTCAAAATGTTGTTGGACTTGTATACCTTCTCAAGATCATTTCTTTTATCAGTGGAAATATTTCTGTAAATACTTCCCTAAAGCTTTATTGCTTTTAAATTGAATTCTCATAAGTTTTGGAGTCTCTTTTGCACTGCAACCATTTGAAAAATTCATTTAAAAATTCCACCAAAATTTGGGGATGTTGATAGAAGTATGTAATTCATTTCCATGCAAAAACCCAATGGTGTTCTTTGGAAAATTTGAGCAAAACATCCTCATTTGTGTTCTGGTCCAGTTTAGTGGTTTGTACTACAGCCCCATTTTTGCTTGCCCTTTTGCCTCTAAATTTTCTCCTGCTTATAGTCTACCCCACCAAACTCTTAAATCCAGGAGATTGAACTCATTGGAATATTTTTGGTCCATGCAAGGATAGCTTTTATCTTCTGTCCAGATTTGGTTTTCTCAAAGACTTGCACTAGGAAGTTTTGACTTGTGACAAACTAACCTTGCCACCCTCCTTTTTATCTAAAGAGAATATGTTCTGGAAATTTTGATCACTAGCAAAACCTTCTGGATGCCCCTAGCATTTTGTCGAACAGCTGGAGTGCATGAACTCTTTTGGCATGATTTTTGCTTTGCATTGGAGGTTAGCTCATCTGGCTCTATCAGTTTGTCTCTTAGCTTTGCCTTGGCCACCAAGTCATCCCTGTAGAGCCCCGTGGGCAGCAGAGCTCCCTGGCAGGCGTTGGCATTTTGCCGAACACCTTGGGCGCGTGCACAGAGCGCGAGCAGCGCGCACGTTTTGCACGCGCACGCGCACCCGAGCCGCCGCACCGCACAGCCGCGCTCTGGCCCTTCCCCGCTCGAGTAGCCGCGCCCCACAGCCACCGCCCGCCCGTGACGCTAGCGCCGTGCCCCTGGCCGCGCCGCAGAGCCGCCGCCGCTAGCAGCCGTGGCCACCGACGGTGCCCGTGAGCATCCTCGCAGTGGACGGCGCCGCCCAAGCCACCGCAGGCCGCCACCTCACCCTCAGGGCAGCGCGTGCTTATCCGCAACACCGTCCCCTAGTGCCGACCACCCTGACGCCCCTGCCATCGCCGGAAAACGACGCGCCGGCGATCTTATCCTCGGCCATGGCGTGAACCGACATCGCCCGCCTATTTAAGGCACCCCGAGCTCGTCCGAGACCGCAAGAAACCTCCAGACCATCGTAACTAGCTCCCCTCGCAGTGGTTCGACCGGAAGAAGCCTTCTTCACCGTCTCCGGCAACCACGGCCGCCGCCATGCGCCGGCACCATTCGCCGTAACCAGACCCTCCCCCACCCATCCAGTGCCGCCGTTGGCTTCCCCTTGACTCCACGGAGCTTCCCAACTACTCAACCGAGCTCCAGCACCACCGTAGCCTTTTTCCCCCTTTCCTCCCGAGGCTGTCGCCGCCGCGAAGCTCGTCGCCGGCAATCCTCAGCACCACCTCGGCCGTTTCGACCACCGAGAAATTCGCCGTAGAACCGCGGACCCTTTCCGCCTCTCCGTTTCCCGCATGGAGCCGCCGTTCGCCGCCGGCAATCGCCGGAGCTCCGTCCAGTGCGGGCGAAGAAGGGAGGAGGGAGGAGGACCGGTCAAACCCGACAGGTGGGACCGCGGGGCCCCCTGTCAGTGACCTCGAACCGGCCCTCGCTGGCTTAAGTGAAAGCGCACCCCCACCGAGTACGTCTCCTCTGTTTGAAAACGCATTTCGTTCAAAACAGTTTTCCTTTTCTGTTTTTATTTAAAACAGAACTTTGACTAAACTTTGACTGGGCATATCTTTTTAAATAAAACTCCAAATGAGTTGATTCCTTTTCCTACCACTCTCAAATTTCACCTAGTTTATTTTAAGATTTATTTCATAAATAATTAGGACAACTTTTTGTACTGTCTTTAAGGCATGTGTTAATTTGAATACTTTCAAAAATAGGAATTTGGAGGGAAGATCAAAACTTTCAAAAGTTTTGGAGTGCCCTCACCTCTCTGCACCTTGAAGGCAAGCATTCTGAACCCCGGCATAATATTATTGTGTGTTGTTTGACACGTTTACAACCCCACCTTGACACGAAGTACTAGTTATTTTATGTGATGGTATGATCATGCTCATGAGTGCATGATGAAGATTCCTTGCTGTTGGAAATTGATATACTGGTGATAGTATTCACCCTCGTCTACCTCTCATGCCTACTGGAAGGAATCCGGGAAAGTCTCTGTCTTGGGTAGACACGAGCTTGCTACTGATATTTCGTTGAGACGAGTATAGTCAGTAAGGCATGTTGAGGTATGATAAGTGGTGATTCTGTCTGTTGGTGTGAGATATATTTACTATGTTAATCATGCAGGTGATACTTTAACCTCCTGAGTCGACCATAGATCGAGTCTTGTTCCGGTAACCCCCATACTTGTTTCGTACTACCACTTGTCCCTGCCGCAGGTAGGGTACAGTCCAGTAAGTTGTCAACCCCTTTCTTGGCGCACACCGTACAGAGAGGCCATGGTGGAAGATACCGGCTGCATCCGGTAGGCAGGCCACCTGGTCCGGGGGCATGGGTGTTTCCGGTTGGAGCCGAGGGGGTAGCTCCCCTAGTTTGCGCGCATTATAAATTCTGTGATCCCATGCCACTCGAGGTTGTAGCCTCCCCACTTAGAGTTTTGCTTAACGAGTGTCGTGGGTGATTCCAGACACCGGTAAGTTAAGCTGGTGTGTGCTGGTTGGGTGTGTTTTCAATTCAAAGACCGTAAGCGGAATTAGTCCTGGTGGACTAAAGGAATCCGTTACTCGTGGGTAAAGAGTACACCCTCTGCAGAGTTTACATCTATTCGAATAGCCGTGTCCGCGGTTAAGGATTTCAGTCTGGGATGGGTCAAGTGTCGGTCTTAGTGTCGGTCTTCGGAGGAATAACTGCTAAGCCAGAACCTTGATCTTATCATGTGACATATGATGATTGTGATTATTATTATTGTGGACTAACCATTTATATTGTTGTTGAATTGTTGAGTATCCCTGGGATGGTTCTACCTCCTGGATATTCCCTGTGATTATTCTCATATAAGCCCTTTATGTGGTGTCGCTCAGACGCCCGACTGTGGCATGCTTATTATTTATTTTCCGTATAAGCCCTTTATGTGGTGTCGCTCAGACGCCCGACTGTGGCATGCTTATTATTTATTTTCCCTATAAGCCCTTTATGTGGTGTCGCTCAGACGCCCGACTGTGGCAAGTTTGTTATTATTTTCCTTTATAAGCCCTTTATGAGACGTCGCTCAGACGTCCGACTGAGGCATGCTTTATTTCATTATCCTTTCGAGGCGTCGCTTCAGACACCCGATCGGTGCATTTTATTCTTATTCTCTGACTGCTTAATCATGCTTTATAAGAATAACCTGCTTGCGTGCGTCATGAATTTTATTGCGTGACTAACGAAGTGATCATAGAATATTTCAGAGCATGAATGTCATTTGTTATATTTTACCTGTGTTCATAATGTTTGCGAGTACATTCAAAGTACTCACTGGCTTGTCCCTGGCTATTGTCTTGGCCAGATTTCTTGCTTGGAGAGGAGCGCTGCGATGGCAGCCCCGGAACCTAGGCAACGGTGATAGCAGCCTCGCGAAGATAGGAATTATCCAGGTCAGCTGTTCCTGTGGGAAATGGAGTCCCATAGACGCTGATGTATCGCAAACCGCTTCCGCCATCAACCACTAGAACCCTTTTTGTTGTACTCATGGACCAGAATGGTCTTGTACTACATATTTTGTTTTTTTGCTTGGAATTTCTGTATCAAGTTTGTGTCTCATCAGCTAACAGTAATCCTGGGGCTGGTGAGCACAAGGGCCGTTTACTGGGAAATTAATGTCCTGGAAAACCGGTCCTGACAACCTTGGTATCAGAGCCAGGCTGACCATTGGCTAATCCTATCTTAGCCAGGTCAATAAACCTAGGTTAACCAACCCACCAAACCTTATTCTAGACCCAGCCATATCCCTCATGCAGAATAGCCACACAGTGACCCCGACAGCTTTTGGCAGTCGGTGCCCAACCTATCGGCCTATCCATAGACCGTGCGCCTGTGCCGACATCTGAGTTGTCCCATCCACAAGCGTGCGATGGAAGACCCGGCTGACTTATAAAGGAAGCCTTGCCCCAAAACTCAGCACATCACAGCCTCATTCCCAGTTCGATATCCAACCACCAAGATGCCAGGCCCCCGCGTTCACAACGAGACCACCGCAGTCGAGCTCGAAGGCTTCGTAGCCATCCTCGCCAATCTCACCCGTCGTGCCTTCGGCACCAACGAGCCGCCGGAGTATGTCGTGTACCAAGAGCACACGAGTAATTCCATCCAACACTTCTGGGCCACGGCGCACATCTACGGGAGAGGCATCACATCGGAGCGTCCCTACCGGTTCACCGGGAGAACAACCTCCGACGAGACCCAAGCCATCCAACTTGCAGCCCGAGAGGCTATAGTTCATCTTCGGCACCTGTCGCCGAGGGTCAACTGCCGCTCATTCTACTACTACCCTAGTCGTGAAGGCTATGGTAGACCGACCCAGGTCGCCAACGGAGACCATGAGTCGGACCCTGCCCTGGTGCATCTGGTGCGCTACCTGGAAGCGCAAGAGGCACTATTTGATCAGGTCACTCTTGACCTGATTGAGACCCGCATGGCGCTCACTCGCCTGACCCCGGCAAGGAGTGAAGCCGCACCTGCCACCGACACCTCGATAGTGCTGCCTGGAAGGTCGGTTGAGCCCCCAAGCTCTGACCATGTCATCCACCCGGGCAATGCCATCGCCTCACCCGGGGATCTCCGTCGTCTCTTGGAGGCCTACTCCAATGGGACGGTGACCTCGACACCCCACGAAGGCCACCACCGCTACTCCAGCCCTGTAGCTCCCCATCCTACCCCGGCCAGCTCCGACACGGAAGCACCCGGAGAGGACTCGGCATCCGCAGGACACGCCCGGCTAGATCTCAACCAGGTGGACTGAGTCCACCAGGATTGTTGTCAAGCCCTAGTGGCCAGTTTTTCCTTTAGTCCGTAGTAGCCGTTGTGTGGCGTGGTGAGCTTGCAACCACTTGTATGTCAACATCTCATAGTATGTGTGATCTGGCATGATTTGTTTGACGAGTGGTTGCGGAGTAAATTCTAGACGTGACCTCCTAACCGACATGCACAGTAACATGTCACTTCTCTTTTGGATTGAGGCCTGAGACTTTGACTCAGACAGCCCCGCGCCGGAGTCGGTGTCTCAGTCGTACCGACACCACTTTAGGTTTCATGACCCAGGCTCTCTATAAGAAGCCACCCTCATTTTTCCACACCAGTAACCATCAGCATCGAGCACTACCTTCCTCATTCACCCATCCATGTCTCACCCCGGAGCTTACCTGAGGACCCCCGACGCAAGACCTGGTAGTTTTGTTAAGATATTATGGGATTTTACCCGCAATACTCTTGGCTCCACCCATCCACCCCTGTATGAGCTGCTCAAATCGAGAATCACTCCCGATCTCTCGAAATACTGGGCAGCTGTACATATTCCACCAGCAGATTTAAACCAAGGCCCTCCCTATGTTATCTTCATCGGGAGATCCATGCCAACGTCAGGCATGGCCATTGAGTCTGCTGCGTATGAAGCAATCACCCGTCTTCGATCTGCGGTACCTTGTGCCAGCACAAGAGAATACTGCTATTTCCCAAGCCGCGCTGCTTTTGGAGCAGAAGCTACGTTCCGCTGTGGACGTACGGAGAGCGATCCGGCCCTGGTCTATCTCATTCAATATGTGATGGCCCAGGAGCGTTTCACCCAGCAAATACTGGGGTATCTCCACTACCTTGCTGTTCTGAATCCCCGGATCACCATTGGCGGACCCCCTCTGCCAACTCAGGAGGGACACGTTCTTCGATTGCTTCCTCAACTTCCTCCGCTCCCTCCGGAAGAAGTAGAATGTATTCCAACACCGGGAAGCAATCCGCTTTCCCTGATAGAAGAGGAATGTGCCCCAGTGCCAGAGACAGTTCCTCAGGACCCTGTCCATTTTCCGTTTCTATCGTAGACGTAACTGCTATGTTTGTTATCCTCGCACTTATTTATGTATTTCAGCTTATGCGTTGTATTCTAAGTTTGTGCGACGTATTAAATGTTTGTTTTCGATTAATATGAGTAGATATTACTGCTGTTCATTTTGATTGACTGTTTCCGCTCTCAGTAAATCTTGAAGTTAGATTTTCCTTTGAGCCGTTGCAACACATAAATTCTTCGTGACATGCATTTTAATTCACACGGTACCACGACAGCAGGCTCACTTCCACAACCACTCCATAGCATGCACTGATTGCATAGCCACGTGCATATTTTTGCACCTAACTGATCACCTCGCTAACACGCCACAGTTTCTAGAGGAGAAATTTGTGGGTGATTATTAGAGTGCAAGTTACCTCCAGCACACTGACAGCAGTCAGAACCTAACTACCACACTTAATCCTCATGATCACCGCCGCCGCGTAGAGCTAACACTCGAGCAGCAGCATCACGGCGATCACTGAGGATCATCGCGCACAAGAGCACGGAGAACCCCAGCAACGCCGCCAACCCTCCGCACATCAGGATCACGTACCAGTCCGGCATCACCGCCGCCATTAGAGCCTCGTCGCGAGCTCCTGCAAACAGAAATGGAGGAGAAGGAAGGAGAAGGGAGGCGAGGCCAGGTGTGAGGAAGAAGAAAGAAGCACCACGGTCATTTTATAGCTCGAGATCGGTGTACGGTGGGCGAAGTCCACCAGCGCCGCTCGTCGCTCGATCGCCGGTGTTCGGAGGCGAATCCGCGAGCAGTGCCGACAACGCACTGGCCCGCGAGGTGAGTGCACGCTGCGCCGGCAGCTATCACGCCGCGCACTACCGCGGTACGGCCTAGAGGCCCTACGCGCTAGGCGTCTCCGGTGGAGAAAGCGCGGGAGAGCACGCGAGAGAGAGGGAGAAAGAGAGCCAGAGGTAGAAGAAGAGACTGACAGTGGACCCCGGGTCCACCTGTCAGCCAGAGAGAGCTCTATGCATTCGGGTACGACCAGCGTAATTTGTAAATTTAGACTGTTATTCTAAGTTTACCGTAGCCGATAGTGGTAATTCCTCGGTTCTCCCTACCATAGTTTATTTTCACTATGGTTGTGCCAATTATTTGCTCCCTCGCAGTAACCCCAGTGTATTACGTATTAAGAGTGTTCGTTTCTTTTGAATTAATACTTTATGGTAATAGGATGGATATTTTGAGATCGTCCTTAGCAAATCTCGAGGACGAGATTTTTCTTAAGGGGGGTGGTGTTGTAACACCCCAAAATTTTAACCATGGCTTATTTATTAAAAATTTTGCCAGGAAATAAAAATTTTCTTTTCTGGGTTTTCTTTTGATTTCAGTACCATCCTTTTCTTTTGAATTGTGGAATTTTTCCCTCAAAGGGGAACTTTTCAAAATGTTGTTGGACTTGTATACCTTCTCAAGATCATTTCTTTTATCAGTGGAAATATTTCTGTAAATACTTCCCTAAAGCTTTATTGCTTTTAAATTGAATTCTCATAAGTTTTGGAGTCTCTTTTGCACTGCAACCATTTGAAAAATTCATTTAAAAATTCCACCAAAATTTGGGGATGTTGATAGAAGTATGTAATTCATTTCCATGCAAAAACCCAATGGTGTTCTTTGGAAAATTTGAGCAAAACATCCTCATTTGTGTTCTGGTCCAGTTTAGTGGTTTGTACTACAGCCCCATTTTTGCTTGCCCTTTTGCCTCTAAATTTTCTCCTGCTTATAGTCTACCCCACCAAACTCTTAAATCCAGGAGATTGAACTCATTGGAATATTTTTGGTCCATGCAAGGATAGCTTTTATCTTCTGTCCAGATTTGGTTTTCTCAAAGACTTGCACTAGGAAGTTTTGACTTGTGACAAACTAACCTTGCCACCCTCCTTTTTATCTAAAGAGAATATGTTCTGGAAATTTTGATCACTAGCAAAACCTTCTGGATGCCCCTAGCATTTTGTCGAACAGCTGGAGTGCATGAACTCTTTTGGCATGATTTTTGCTTTGCATTGGAGGTTAGCTCATCTGGCTCTATCAGTTTGTCTCTTAGCTTTGCCTTGACCACCAAGTCATCCCTGTAGAGCCCCGTGGGCAGCAGAGCTCCCTGGCAGGCGTTGGCATTTTGCCGAACACCTTGGGCGCGTGCACAGAGCGCGAGCAGCGCGCACGTTTTGCACGCGCACGCGCACCCGAGCCGCCGCACCGCACAGCCGCACTCTGGCCTTTTCCCCGCTCGAGTAGCCTCACCCCGCAGCCACTGCCCGCCCGTGACGCTAGCGTCGTGCCCCTGGCCGCGCCGCAGAGCCGCCGCCGCTAGCAGCCGTGGCCACCGACGGTGCCCGTGAGCGCCCTCGTCGTGGACGGCGCCGCCCAAGCCACCGCAGGCCGCCACCTCACCCTCAGGGCAGCGTGAGCTTATCCGCAACACCGTCCCCTAGTGCCGACCACCCTGACGCCCCTGCCATCGCCGGAAAACGACGCGCCGGCGATCTTATCCACGGCCATGGCGTGAACCGACATCGCCCGCCTATTTAAGGCACCCCGAGCTCGTCCGAGACCGCAAGAAACCTCCAGACCATCGTAACTAGCTCCCCTCGCAGTGGTTCGACCGGAAGAAGCCTTCTTCACCGTCTCCGGCAACCACGGCCGCCGCCATGCGCCGGCACCATTCGCCGTAACCAGACCCTCCCCCACCCATCCAGTGCCGCCGTTGGCTTCCCCTTGACTCCACGGAGCTTCCCAACTACTCAACCGAGCTCCAGCACCACCGTAGCCTTTTTCCCCCTTTCCTCCCGAGGCTGTCGCCGCCGCGAAGCTCGTCGCCGGCAATCCTCAGCACCACCTCGGCCGTTTCGACCACCGAGAAATTCGCCGTAGAACCGCGGACCCTTTCCGCCTCTCCGTTTCCCGCATGGAGCCGCCGTTCGCCGCCGGCAATCGCCGGAGCTCCGTCCAGTGCGGGCGAAGAAGGGAGGAGGGAGGAGGACCGGTCAAACCCGACAGGTGGGACCGCGGGGCCCCCTGTCAGTGACCTCGAACCGGCCCTCGCTGGCTTAAGTGAAAGCGCACCCCCACCGAGTACGTCTCCTCTGTTTGAAAACGCATTTCGTTCAAAACAGTTTTCCTTTTCTGTTTTTATTTAAAACAGAACTTTGACTAAACTTTGACTGGGCATATCTTTTTAAATAAAACTCCAAATGAGTTGATTCCTTTTCCTACCACTCTCAAATTTCACCTAGTTTATTTTAAGATTTATTTCATAAATAATTAGGACAACTTTTTGTACTGTCTTTAAGGCATGTGTTAATTTGAATACTTTCAAAAATAGGAATTTGGAGGGAAGATCAAAACTTTCAAAAGTTTTGGAGTGCCCTCACCTCTCTGCACCTTGAAGGCAAGCATTCTGAACCCCGGCATAATATTATTGTGTGTTGTTTGACACGTTTACAACCCCACCTTGACACGAAGTACTAGTTATTTTATGTGATGGTATGATCATGCTCATGAGTGCATGATGAAGATTCCTTGCTGTTGGAAATTGATATACTGGTGATAGTATTCACCCTCGTCTACCTCTCATGCCTACTGGAAGGAATCCGGGAAAGTCTCTGTCTTGGGTAGACACGAGCTTGCTACTGATATTTCGTTGAGACGAGTATAGTCAGTAAGGCATGTTGAGGTATGATAAGTGGTGATTCTGTCTGTTGGTGTGAGATATATTTACTATGTTAATCATGCAGGTGATACTTTAACCTCCTGAGTCGACCATAGATCGAGTCTTGTTCCGGTAACCCCCATACTTGTTTCGTACTACCACTTGTCCCTGCCGCAGGTAGGGTACAGTCTAGTAAGTTGTCAACCCCTTTCTTGGCGCACACCGTACAGAGAGGCCATGGTGGAAGATACCGGCTGCATCCGGTAGGCAGGCCACCTGGTCCGGGGGCATGGGTGTTTCCGGTTGGAGCCGAGGGGGTAGCTCCCCTAGTTTGCGCGCATTATAAATTCTGTGATCCCATGCCACTCGAGGTTGTAGCCTCCCCACTTAGAGTTTTGCTTAACGAGTGTCGTGGGTGATTCCAGACACCGGTAAGTTAAGCTGGTGTGTGCTGGTTGGGTGTGTTTTCAATTCAAAGACCGTAAGCGGAATTAGTCCTGGTGGACTAAAGGAATCCGTTACTCGTGGGTAAAGAGTACACCCTCTGCAGAGTTTACATCTATTCGAATAGCCGTGTCCGCGGTTAAGGATTTCAGTCTGGGATGGGTCAAGTGTCGGTCTTAGTGTCGGTCTTCGGAGGAATAACTGCTAAGCCAGAACCTTGATCTTATCATGTGACATATGATGATTGTGATTATTATTATTGTGGACTAACCATTTATATTGTTGTTGAATTGTTGAGTATCCCTGGGATGGTTCTACCTCCTGGATATTCCCTGTGATTATTCTCATATAAGCCCTTTATGTGGTGTCGCTCAGACGCCCGACTGTGGCATGCTTATTATTTATTTTCCGTATAAGCCCTTTATGTGGTGTCGCTCAGACGCCCGACTGTGGCATGCTTATTATTTATTTTCCCTATAAGCCCTTTATGTGGTGTCGCTCAGACGCCCGACTGTGGCAAGTTTGTTATTATTTTCCTTTATAAGCCCTTTCTGAGACGTCGCTCAGACGTCCGACTGAGGCATGCTTTATTTCATTATCCTTTCGAGGCGTCGCTTCAGACACCCGATCGGTGCATTTTATTCTTATTCTCTGACTGCTTAATCATGCTTTATAAGAATAACCTGCTTGCGTGCGTCATGAATTTTATTGCGTGACTAACGAAGTGATCATAGAATATTTCAGAGCATGAATGTCATTTGTTATATTTTACCTGTGTTCATAATGTTTGCGAGTACATTCAAAGTACTCACTGGCTTGTCCCTGGCTATTGTCTTGGCCAGATTTCTTGCTTGGAGAGGAGCGCTGCGATGGCAGCCCCGGAACCTAGGCAACGGTGATAGCAGCCTCGCGAAGATAGGAATTATCCAGGTCAGCTGTTCCTGTGGGAAATGGAGTCCCATAGACGCTGATGTATCGCAAACCGCTTCCGCCATCAACCACTAGAACCCTTTTTGTTGTACTCATGGACCAGAATGGTCTTGTACTACATATTTTGTTTTTTTGCTTGGAATTTCTGTATCAAGTTTGTGTCTCATCAGCTAACAGTAATCCTGGGGCTGGTGAGCACAAGGGCCGTTTACTGGGAAATTAATGTCCTGGAAAACCGGTCCTGACACTATATTTCCTTGGTTTGGCTCCATGATGAAGAAATCAACCATTGTAATCCCTTTAAGAAATTTAACTGGCACATCTTTTATTCTTCCCTGAATTTCAGAAATATCTCCATTAGTGTGTTCATGATAAGATGGTAATCTATCCATGTTAAAGTTTAAAGAATCATGAACAATTTTTGGCACAGTAGAAACCATAGATCCGATATCACAATAAGCAAGGAAGTCTTGATTAGAGATGCTAATCCTAACAAAAGGCTCCCAATCATTGTCTATTTCCAAAATGTCTTTCTTATTGGGTTTGGGTTTCTCTACCCTCATCAAGTCTAGAGCATATGTTCTCTTCTCAATAGTAGCAAGTCTATCTATGACAGTATCAAAGTTATGATCATAAACAAAGTAACTAGATAGACCATGTATAATTTCAAGAGCTCTAGCTTCATCACACTCTAGGAAATCTCCTTTAGCTATAATATCAAGAGAGTGTATACACCATTTAAAAAGACCATGGTAAAAATTTCTAAGCACAATTTTTATAGGTATCCAAGGCATAATTCTCCTATGTGCATCAGAAATTCTGTCCCATGCCTTCTTCATATTTTCTCCATCCCTTTGATGGAAATCTAGAATTTCTGATTCCCTCAAAGCACCAAATCCTAACATGCTTGACTAAACAGAAAGGACTACTAGCAAATAATTTTTTTGTGATTTTCGATAAAAGATACTAAAGCAAAAACTGAAAGCTAAACTAACAAGACTAAAAAGCAAAGGTAAAAGATAGCGTGCAACTCCCCTATCTTGAAGAGTGGAGTCCCCGGCGACGGCGCCAGAAAACTTTGCTTGATGGCTTCTCGCCCCTCGTTGGTTACCCCAAGTGGAAGGTTTGAGATGCAGTGTAGCGGAAGTTTTCCCTTGGCAAAGATACCAAGGATCGATTTCCCCTGAGACTCCCAGTTTCAACAAGAAGGTGTCAACTGCTAACGGCGCCAGATATTAGCAATCAACGTGGACCTGCACACAGATACAAATAACTTTGCTCCCAACGAGTACAGAGAGGTTGTCAATCCCTCCGGCCTTGTCGTTTACAAAGGATCAAACGCAAGTGATAATAGTGATAGGTTTTGCTGCAATAGTAAGTAAAAAGCGGAAAGTAAATAGCGGATGTGATCAGTGATGGTAATATGGACCGGGGTCCCATGATGTTCACTAGTGATGTCTCTCTCCAAAAGACGATAAAACAGCTATGTGAGGTAAACAAATTACAGCTGGGCAATTGATAGAATTATGTGCGCAAACCAATGCTAACTATGTTGCAAGAAAGGTAGAGGTTCAAAGCATGGGCGGTACGCCAAGGAAAGTAGACCGAAATCCATCTGCATCTACTACTAATCATCCACCTTGAGATATCTATCCAGAACATCTCGCTGGTATTAAGTTGTGAGTCCCACCCATAGTGTAAACTCAAAGCAACAGACAACTGCATTAAAAGAACTTTGCGTAAAGTAAACAATCCTTGCACCCGCGGGCACAAGCACTGTTGTTTTCCCCCTTGTGGCAACAGCACATCCCCTAGACTCATGTTTCTGTCACTCAAGCTAGTCATCGAGGGGCATGAACCCACAATCAAGCATAACTTTCCCTCTTGGAGTCACTACCTACTACTTGGCCAAAGCAATAAATAACAACGGAGAACATGCAAGAATTACTTACGAACATAAATATAAAAGAGGTAGATCAAATATATTACTCAAACACAATCTGAACATAAACTCACTATCCATCGGATCCCAGCAAACTCATCATAGCAACAGCATAAGGATTAGATATGTGCCTCGATCATGTAGGACAGCTCACGAGGACTAATTAGTGAAGCACAAGAACGGGAGGAGAACATCACATAGCTATTGGTCATGGACCCATGGTCCAAGGGAGACTACTCACAACTCATCCGGGAGGCGTCCATGGTGGTGGAGAAGCTCCCGGTGGTGATCCTCCCCTCCGGCAGGGTTCCGGGAAGAGTTCTCCTGGTGCTCCCGATCTTGGAAGCGCGGCGGTGGCATAACAGAGATGAGATCGCGAAAAAGGGTTCCCGTCTCGAGGGTTTCGGGACACAATATAAATATATGCCAAAGGGGGGCATCAGCAGAGGCCTGGGGGGCCCAGGCGCCCCCCCGGCGCGGCCAGGAGGGGGGCCGCGCCACCAGGGCGCCTGGAGCCCTGGTGGCCCCCTCCGGCCTTACTTCGGCTGCCGGGAAGCTTCTGGAACGCTGATTTTTTATATAATTTTTCCGGGATTTTTCTGGCAGTTCTCGTAATGCGAAAACCTGAAATACAAAAACAGCAGAAAACAGAAACTGGCACTGGGGTGCACTGAGTTAATAGGTTAGTCCAAATATGATCAAAAGTGTATGGAAGTGTATAAATATCATAGCAATATCACCCAAAAGAGGCATGGAGCAAGCAAAAATTATAGATACGTTTTGGACGTATCAGTTGTGCATGAAGAGGAAGTACATTCACATGAGTATGCTAATTGAAGGACCGAAACAACCAGGGAACGACATCAATCTATATCTGGGGCTGCTGAAAGAGGAGCTTGACACGCTGTGAAAAACGCCAGCCAATACGTGGGACGCCGCAGAGAAAGAATATTTCCCTATGAGAGCTGCGCTGCTCACGACGGTGCACGACTATCTCGGTTACGGATATGTCGCGGGGCAGGTGGTCCACGGATTTTCTGGATGCGTCAGGTGCATGGATGACACATCGTATCGCCAGCTAGATAGAGATCCCGGGTCTTCGAAAACCGTGTTCATGGGACATCGAAGGTGGCTTCGCGATGATGACCTGTGCAGAAAACGCAAGGATCTGTTCGATGGTGAAACCGAACCCCGAGGACGCCCGCGTACGGGAAGCGGCGAGGAAATAGACAAGCTGTTGAAAAATTGGAAAGATTGCCCACTGCCGGGAAAGAAGCAAAAGGCGCCAGAGCCGGGAAAGAAGCGAAAGGCGCTAGAGCCGCTGCTGAATGTATGGAAAACGAGGTCTGTTTTCTGGGACATGCCGTACTAGAAGATCCACTGTGTGCCTCACAGCCTTGATGTAATGCATATCACGAAGAACGTGTGCGAGAGTATGCTTGGTACCCTGCTCAACATGCCAAAGAGGACCAAAGATGGGCCGAAAGCAAGGGCAGACTTGAAATCAATGTGCATCAGGCAGGAGCTTCATGCTATATATGATGATCATGATGATGATGATGATGATGAGGCGAAGCAGGACAGGGAAAGTCGTCGCAAAGGCAAAAAGGCCAAGAAGACCGGAAATGACTACCCTCACGCGTGCTTCACTCTAAGTCAGGAGGAGATCGAGCAGTTTTTCACCTGCCTCGTAGGAGTAAAACTTCCTTACGGTTACGCGGGGAAGATAAGCAGATACCTAGACCAAGCGAAGCTGAAGTTCTGCGGGATGAAGTCTCATGACTGTCACGTGCTGATGACGCAGATACTTCCAGTTGCAATCCGCGGGATCATGGACGCGCACGTCCGTGAAACCCTATTTGGCCTATGCAACTTTTTCGACGTCATCTCTCGGAAGTCTGTTGGCGTGAGGCAACTCAGAAGGCTACAGGAAGAGATCGTGGTGATACCATGCGAGCATGAGATGTACTTCCCGCCCGCATTCTTCGACGTTATGGTGCATCTGCTGGTCCATATCATGGACGATATCATCCAACTCGGGCCGACGTTCCTGCACAGCATGATGCCGTTCGAAAGGATGAATGGTGTCATCAAAGGATACGATCGCAACATGTCACGTCCAGAGGGAAGCATAGCCAGGGGCTTTCTGACAGAAGAGTGCATCTCCTACTGCACGAATTATCTAGGCATCGAGAACCCCGTTGGTCTGCCCGTCAACAGGCACCTCGGCAGGCTCGCTGGATGGGGTCACCGTGAGGGTCGCCGCGAAATGCATGTCGACTTCGAGGGTCGACTCGCCGACTTTGAAAGAGCAAACCTAGTCGCGCTAAAACACATAGACGTGGTCGATCCTTGGGTGGTAGAGCACAAAACCTTTATTGAGAAGACGTACAATGACCGAGGCCAACAGAGGACGGACGGAGATATAATCAAAGAGCACAACTCATGTTTCACGCGTTGGTTCAAGCAGAAGCTTCTATCATACCCTTTACATGAGGATTTTTCCACGGAAGAACAACTCATATTCGCCTTGTCACAGGGCGCCGAGCACAACTTGATGACCTATGAGGCGTACGATATCAACGGCTACACATTCTACACCGAGGCCAAGGACATGAAGAGCGATGGTTATCAGAACTCCGGGGTAACGATGGAATCCTACACCGGTAATGACAAGGACAGATACTACGGAAGGATCGAGGAGATCTGGGAGCTGAGCTACGCTGGAGAGAAGGTCCTGATGTTCCGTGTCAGATGGGCCAAGAGCGTCCTAAAAGAAGACCGGTATTTCACCACCATGGTTATACCCGAAACCAAATCCAAGACCGCGGGCGCAAACGTCACCGCGAAAAATGAGCCATGGGTACTGGCTTCCCAAGTTGACCAATGCTTCTTCATTACCGACCCGTCAAAGCCCAGTCGTGTTGTCGTGAGGAGAGGCAAAAGGAAGATCATCGGAATGGATGGAGTAGCCAATGAGCAAGACTTCGACAAGTACGGCGACCCGAGAATCGAACATGACAACGATGATGAAGTAGCAGCATACACCACAAGAAGAAGCAGGACCACCCTACCTAAAGGACGTCCGTTCCACAGAAGAACTCCATTTGCGAAAAAGAAGGGAAAGAAGATTGTGAACAGATAGCTAGCTTAGATCGATTGTATTTAAATCGTAGCCTTCATTTCTCGATTGTATTTCATGGGAACTTTTTGAACTATCATGAATATTTTTAAATTTCATGGACACTCGATCTCGATCCCCCTCCATCTTGATCGCTATCCCACCTCGCCAGATCCGGCCCCCCACACCCTCAATTCCCCTACTCAACCGCCGCCGCCGACCCCCCGCACCCCTCCCCTACTCAACCGCCGCCGCCGACCCCCCGCACCCTCCCCCGCTCCACCGGCATTACTGTTTGATGATATTTAAAAAAAAATTTATTGTCTTATAAAGAAAATATTACTATTATGATTTAAACAAGTTTGAACATATTTAAACACAAATAAGTATCAAACATCATTTTAAATGCATAAAAAAATTGTGGAGCCTGGGAATCGAACACAGGACCTCCTGGTGTGAGAACTGGCTGCTGACCAGTCGAGCTAGTAGAGGGGACTTGATGTGGATCAGGTCAGGTGGAAGATAACGTGTTGGCTCGAGCAGAAATCAAAAAAAAATACTAATGGCACACCAGGGTGAGGTGCGCCATTAGTATGGATGTACTAATGGCGCACCGAGGGGTGGTGCGCCATTAGTATTGTGCCGCCCCCATCTATATTTCCTCCCCGGCCCACTAAACCTATCCTCTCTCTCTCCCTCGCCCTCGCCCTCGATCCCCTTCCCCTCTCCTCTCCCGACGCCGCTGCCCCACCGCCTCGACGCCGCCCCGACGCCGCTGCCCCGCCGCCGCCCCCGCGCCCCCTCACCCCCGCGCCCCCGACGCCCCCTCGCCCCCGTGCATCGACCTCCACTTCCCACACATGACGGCGGATGACCTGCATCGACCTCCACGTGACGCCTCCGCACACAAGCTCCGCCGACGCCATCAATCTCCGTCTCCTCCTCCACAACGGCCGCTGCATCAGCCTGATTTGACCAGATCTTATCCACGCACCACCGCCGTTCATCAGCCCAAGTAAGTTCTCCTCATTCTTCTTCTTTTAGACCCATTAGGGTTCCTGCGAGTTCATCAGAGTTTGTCCTCTTCCTTCCCTACAGTTGCGATTTTTATCTTGAACTTGATACTCTATGCAATGGTATTCATAGCATCTCTTTTTCAAATATTGGAACATCTCATCCGCACGAGAAAGAACCAAACCGAATCCATGAACTGCTCAAAACTGATATTTAGGTCTGACTGCTCGCCGTTTAACACCGTAAATCCCAAGTCAAGATATTAGTCTGTAAAATATGTGTGGTAGCAGTTTTCATACTTGTCTTGACCTTGAAATATATCCGCATTGCAATAAATCTCATTTGAGCCTTCTTACTTTCTCGGCGCCGCCACCTTAGTTTTAGGTTTTTACTATATTTTTCTGAACTACTGTAGATCGAATGTTGCAGCTCCAATCTGTGAAACCTGTTTGTCTCAATACTTAGCAATTTTTTCCCTTTAACGATTCTTGAGTATTGGCGCTTGTCACGGCGGCTTATATCCCCGGTTTATCATTACCCATATACCATTAGGCCTCATTTAAGCCGCCGTTCTGAACATATGTTGTAGTCTGATTTCTGGCTTAATGAGCCAATTTTGAACCGGCAAAATATTTCCTTCTTTTAGGCTTCTCTACTCACAATGTCGCCGAAGACAGTCACTTCGTGCAATTGGGTTCCTTCTGTTATCACCAATGCTACACTTGATGATTTTGTCAAAATAGGGTACTCATAAAGATATCTGCTTAAAAATTTGCTGCCATCCATTTGTGAGTTGAGAACAAGGTTTAACTTGCTTGGGTTTAAAGTTGAAGATGGAGATGGTAACGTCCTAACAACTGAACTGCCTAATCCATGCATTTCAGAAAACCCTTCATGAAGTTTTCCCATTATAATTATTATGTCGATGCTGTGTGCATTATTCTATTTTGACCTTCATTTAGAAGCATGGAAGATTTAGAAGGCATATGTATGATGACTGCTTTACCAATGTACTGAAAGGTTGGAGTCCAGCATCTTTGAAGAGCAGAGTTTTGCTATTTGCATGATCTTACTTATGTAAACATGGAGATAGATAACCTTGGACACAAGCTTGGAGTTTCCTCCACTTAAATGTGCATGCATAATTTGTGAGTTCTAGGACCTTACTCTTTATCTGAATTTTAATTGGTGATGTCAGTAGTTGAAGCCAAGCTTCAGCTTACTCAAATGGTATGGAGGTCATAGTGTTCCTTTATAAGCATAGTAGAGCATAGTATGGATTCTAATGTTCAACTCTGACTAAACAGGTTCTGCAAACGGTCTTTTACTGCACTTGACTGAAGAAGTAGGTGTCTGCTATATCCTGCACTTGAGGTGAGTTGTGTTCTCAGGTTTACATTGCAATGGGCACTCTTCTTGTAAACACAAATTCAGAGTTATATACTATATGCTGGCATGACTTTTTTTATTAGGCAAGACAGTTCAGTAGTTGATGTATCTTGGGTTGATTATAAAGTTGCTTGGGTTTAATATTACCCAGCATGATGATGTATCAATGTAGCAATAGCATATGATCCAAGTGCTAGTATTGCTAGTAAATAGCTAATACAGTAAATGAAGAAGAAGAAAAACTGCTAGTACAGTTAATGAAGAAGAAGAAAAAACTGCTAGTACTGCTAGTAAAAAGCATCAAACTGAATGTCTTTTATATATGGCCAATAGAGTCTGATGGCCAATACAGTTATTGAAGAAGAAAAAAAATCTGCTAGTACTGCTAGTAAATAGCATCAGACTGAATGTCTTTTATATATGGTACTGCTAGTGAATAGCTTCTTCTATATACTAATTTGCATCAAAGTGTAGAACAAAGCATCAGACTGAATAACTAACACTGGGTAATTAACCTAACTATTCATTTTTCCTTAGGTTAATATAAAAATGTCAAGTGTATACATATTTGAAAATGATTGCTGCTAGATGTTAATTTTCTGGTACTAGCTAGAATTTGGCACTGAAAAGCAAAAGCAAAAGCTAATTAACTGCTGGGTAATAGCACTGGTACTAGGTGGCTAAAATATGTGTTCTGAAACACTGAGAGCAGAAACAATTACTACATACATATGCTCAATAAACACTTACTAACCAGAAAAGGTTTTGACTTGAAATGTTAATAGCACAGAGAGCACCACAAGTTAAACAAATCAATCTGTTAGTATTTTTCTGCATTTTCTCACATTCTTCTTGTATCTGATCCAATATTGCTTGTAGTGGTTTGTCCAAAATGTTGAATGATACTGCTTGGAGATGCATATATTGTTTCACCTCTTCACATGCCAATGTATTTTCCATGTTGTGATGGAGGCCTTTTTTGCCTTGTCCACCAGAGAGGCCCTTGAGTTTGCTGGAATGTCGATTAACTTCTGTTTCGGCAACTTCGGGTACTCCATATGTCCTATTTTCAGCAAAGGTCATGCTGAAATTTTCCGTGAATTTTAGCATGACTTTGCTAAAAATAGGACATATGGGGTACTTGTGACTAATGCATGGGCCGGGGTATCTTCGTAGTTAATTAAGTAGGATCAAGTGCCCCTTTATTCTAGCTGCATTAAACCATAGGCGGCAATAGAGCCAAGTGATTAGGCCCAACTTAGAATTCTCCTTCCCAGCTTAGCTTTTAGGATGCCTCGGTGTCGACAAACCATTAATTATAAAACCTTGGCTTTTAGGGTGCCTCGGTGTCGATAAAAACCGAAATGATGAAAGCTTGGGCTTTTAGGGTGCCTCGATGTCGAAAAACCATCAATGATAAAAGCTTAGCTTTTAGGATGCCTCGGTGTCGACAAACCCTAAATGATGAGACCATGATCTTGTTCCTTGACAATAACCAACTTTTTGACCAAACTTTGTTCCTATTTAGAGAGAAACATGGCCAACAACGATGAGGCCGGGGGTTCGGGCGGCAAGGCATTCTGGGAGCTGTCCCAGGAGATGGAGGAACAACCTCACTTGTATTAGGACGCCGCCTTCCCCATCGATCCTGAGACCACTGATGGTACCGCCGAGGATGACCCCACTAATTCCACCACTGATGGTGCCGCCGAGGATGCCACCACTGATGATGGCGGCGCACGCATAGATGGCAGCCAACCGAAGAGGCAACGGAAGGAACGGCGCCCGACCGTGCTCTGCACCCTCAAGGAGGAAGTTACTGAAGTAGACTCCGACGGGAATCCAACGGCGCCCGAACGAATATTCAAGGGGTACTCGCTTCAGCTCGGGTGCATTCTCCGGAGCACCGTCGCGATCAACACCGAGAACTTGAGGCATCCTGACCGAGGGAATTTGCGCAACCTCCTTTTCACGAAGCTGCACGAACAATACAAGTTCCCCGCTGAATTTGAGAACAGAAGCCTCAAAGGGAATAAAGTGAACAATGATGCCCTCACGAAGATGAGCAAGGCCATGTCTCCTTGGAAAAGCAATGTGAAGAGAATGATCGAGAAAGGTGAGAGTTATGAGAAGATCAAGGAGAAAAATCCTTCGATCACCGAAGATGACTACAACGACTTCAAGATCAATTGCTCGAGCACCGCAAACTCCGAATCAAGTCAGTGGGGGAAAGAAATGCGGGAGCTGAACTTAGGGGAACACGCACTCGGTCCCGGCAGTTACAGAGTGGCGGAGCCTATATGGGAAAAGGAGGAGGCGGACCGTGCCGAGCAAGGCCTACCGCCCCTCTTCGATAAATACGATGACAAGCAGACCAGGAACTTTGTCAGGGCCCGGTACAAGAAGGACCCGAAAACAAAGGAGCTTACCACGGATCCGAAGACCAGGGCGCTTGAGCTTTTTCTGGTAAGGAATACACCCCCGCGTAATTAGCTCCATATGGTTGCATTCTAATTAATGAAGCCAAATTTCTAAATGGTTCACATTCCTTCCGCAGGCGACTGAAAGCAGTAGCGCGGGGTCGACTAAGAGCACCCCTTGGGACACCACTCTAAATAAGGCGTTGAATGTAATGAAGAACAAGGATAAGCTCAGTAAGCCGACGTCAGCTGGTCGCGTGTCCGGCAAAGGCTTGTCGACAAAATGGTCGTCATACTATAACACTGGTGGGCGAAAGGAGAAAAATACCAGCTCGGAAAGCCAGGCGCACGAGGTTCAAGAACTCAAGGCATAGGTGGCGCGGATTCCAGAGATTGTCCAAGAGCAACTGCAACAACAACTCGGAGCGACGATCACCGCCATTGTGCCTACCTTGATCGAGGGGTTGAGTGCGTGGATTGCGGGCGGCCGACAGGGGCCGCCCCGATTCCTAGCTTCACGGCCAGCAACTCGCAGAACGCGATGGCGGGGCCATTGGTGACTCCGGCGGAGGCGGCATTGGTGTCTCCGACGCCGGCACGGGAGCTTACTGCACCCGGGTGTACGCCGGCCAGCACCTCTGCAGCAAGCGGCCCCTCCGTCAACTGCACGTCCGCCGTTGGCGGTGCCTCGACATTAGCCGAGCTCGACGCCATCATCACGGTAACTAATTAAGCCTCTATCGGCCGAGGACTTCATCTCCTTGCCTTTGACTAGGCATCCCTGACGCCCTACATGTTTTCGCAGGGCGTCGCCGACGTTCCGTGCACTCTCCTGTACTTCGTGAACAACGAGTTGGTCGATGTCGCCAAGGGAAAAATTGTTCAACCGGGCAACCCCTTGTTCCACGGTACCCAGATGCCACCCAACTAATTTAGGGTTCAACTGGTTCGGGTGCTGCCAGGCTGCGACGAATTGTTACCTTCGATTCGACCCGTTGGGGCCGACGATGATGACGTGATGACCCTCAGCGCCTGCCTGAGCTAGCCCCTGCTTTGGCCGAAGAGCCAGATTTGTTTGGGGGCGGGGGACACCAACCCAAAGACAACACCGCCAGTCGTGCCGGCACCAAGTCGGCCCCATGGCAAGACCGCCGCAACGGTGCCGGACATCCCTATGCCACTGGATCCAAACATGCATATGGCATTGGATCATAACGACGACGACGATGATACATTTGGCAATGTCGATTAGTACTTTGCCGATCATGGGTACGGTGGCGATTTCATGGGGCCTCCTTCTCAAGAACCCAACCCAACAAAAGACGTGCGCGATCTAGCTGGTACCGCGGAGAAGCCAAGTTGCAACAGGCGTCGTCTGCCGTTCAGCTCTCAGGAGACGCCTCCAGCTGCCGACTTCACCGAGCCTCAGATAGGCGAGGTGCGAAATATTATCAGCCCCAACACACTCAAGAAGGCGATCTGTGAGCAGAACTCGGTCCCATTACAGGAAAAGAAGGCACGCAAAAGAAAGACTAACAAGGGTGCGAGCCAGCCGGCACCGAGTACGATCCGTGCTTAGGACGGGCCACCTTCACCTGAGGATGTAATGGGGAGGGTGCATGTGGCGGGTAGGCCGATGCTACCGAGAAATATGCTCGATGCTGCAACCGGTGCTATGCGGAGTCTGCATGCTAGTGTTCTTTCTTTGGAGAAGCGGTGTCTCATAGAGAAGGATGTGGCATACCCGGTTTTCGTGGCCAAGGTGCCAGAGGGCAAGGGCTTTGTGGATAACTCCATCGGGGGTACGATTGTCCTGCGGTTTGATGACATCCACGCTATGTTGAACCTTCATCCGCTGCACTACACCTTCGTTCGGCTATTTTCGCTGAGTATGGAGATACGGATCATTCGCGACAAGACCCCAGACATCGTGATAGTCGACCCCTTCTACATGTGTGCCAAGATCTTGGGCAGCGCTGGGGACCGGCAAGTCGCGAGTTCTTACCTCGAAGGCGTCATTCTGGCAAACCGAGATAACGATAACTTCCTCGTGCCTTACTTTCCCGAGTAAGTCCTCCCCTCAACCGCCACGTAACATATGAATTCTTAGATTTCGATCGTTTTTCTTTTAACATTCTGTGTTTTCTGTAGTGACACACATTGCATGCTCATCCTCGTAAGCCCCAAATATTCCATGGCCACGTATTTCGACCCGGACCGTCAGTCGAACATAGACTACACAAATGTCAAGAAGGTTCTTGATGATGTTCTCCCCGGCTACGCCAAATCTGGAGGCACCTTCACCAGGCGTATTCGTAAGTACGGCAAGCACGTGTTCTCCCACAATATGACGTTCTGCTGCGTCAAGCAGCCGCCTGGCGGTCAGAAGGGTGCCTACTACGCCATCCATCACATGCGGCCGATCGTACGGGGCCATCATCAACTTCTGCTACCGAGTAAACTCAAAGATTGGGTCGCGAGCGTGTCGGCAATCCAGGACGCGGAGATCAGACAAGAATTCTTTTGCATCCAGTCGGAGTTTGCGGAAATCATCCATCAAGATGTCCTTCGTACCTCGGGGCAGTTCTACCTCAGAAATCAACCGTCCAACAGTGACATCGACACAATGCTACAAATGCAGGCTGACAACGCCCGTGATTTCATGACTCCCACGATAGACGACGGCTTCATCCACGCTCCGGTCCCTTGAGTCGAGTCGAAAGCAGTGATGTTGTGTCTTGTTCTGAAACATCGATTGGCTCATGTTGTAATTAAACTTTAATGAACTTGTAGTATGTCTCTTTGGTTTCGAGAGTCGTTCAACTTAGATGTAATCGATGCTATTAATGTCTTACTTTTCTCTTCCGATCGTTCTATTGCATACTTATATATTGCTTATGTATTGTCTGTGAATTGGTACTAATGTTTCGTTTGGCTAGTGCATAGCGATGCCGTCGTATGTCGTGTATAAGGGTAAGGTTCCCGGAGTCTACGATGACTGGGAGGAGTGTTGGAGACAGGTTCACCGATTCAGCGGTAACAGTTACAAAGGGTACACCACTAGGGCCGAGGCCGAATCTAGATACGCCCGGTATCTAGCGGGAGAGGGGAGGGAGCGTTGGAGGAACCGGATGAAGACGAGTTTCATCATGATGATGCTCATCGTGATGACCGCAGCTCTCTTCTATGTGATGGTAGTTTAGATGATCGATATCGACTTGTAGTGTGAAGACAAACTCGCTACTCGCGGTCTCGAGACTTGTAATATAATGTTCTATCTTTGTTCGGTCTTTTCAATTCGGAGACTAATATGATGAATTGTATTCGAAGACTAATATTATGAATTGTATTCAGAGACTAATCTTCAATTGTATTCGATGAATCTGTTGTTGATGTGTGCTGTCTATATTCTGTCCAATTATACATTTTGTAACCTGTGCAAAAAACAGAAAATTAAAAAAAAACCTAATATTCATACTAATGGCGCATCACATCACAGTGCGCCATTAGTATGCCAAAGGATACTAATGGCGTATCATTAAACAGTGCGCCATTAGTATGCCGAAGTTACTAATGGCGCATCTTGTTGTTGTGCGCCATTAGTTTGCCAAAGCACCTAGGTATACATGCCCCCCTGGAAGGCATACTAATGGCGCACTGTTGTATATACTAATGGCGCATCTGAGGTGCGCCATTAGTAAAATATACTAATGGCGTGGCACTAATGGCGCACCACTAATGTGCCATTAATTGCCAAATTAGGTGCGCCATTAGTAGGCCTTTTCCTAGTAGTGTAACGACAACAAATGATGTTGTGCACATGTCAACTATGTGAACAGTAATGTAGTAACATAGTACCGCTTTCTCGACTGTCCGGTCAAGAATGAACGGTGAGATCAATGTTAACAGAACTAGGTCTACAGCGCACGGAGAGTGCGGTGCTACAGTACTCCACGAAACATGAACCATATGAAGCATGAATAGTGTTAGGCAGGGTGTATGAAGGGTGTATGGGATGGGAGCAAAAGTTCCCTTCTCGACCCACTTTTGGGTGTTTGGCAGAGGGCATGAAGGGTGCATGAGTCCACACTAGTAGGTTAACGCAAATACACAAAGAGGAAACAACTACTCCCTCCGTCTAGGTGTGTAAGTCATCTTACGTTGTGCACTGCGGCCAAGGCGGAGAGAAAACGAGAAAACCTAATGTCTTTTTGCTAATTAATAGCATTGCATGCAATGAACTAACCACTACATGTCATGTTTATTTGTCTCAAGTCATTGAAAGCATGCACGGCCCACGTCTCTTATTGGTTGATATGTCACAAAACAAGAAACGGGGAGGGAGTTAATGTACCGTGCCTAAGTGTTTTGGGATTATTTAGTTTTCGTAAGGTGACTTACACACGTAGATAGAGGAAATATTGAGATGAGAATGCAACCAAACACACACACACACTTTGTGCTACAGTGACTGATCTGCACCGTCTGAGTTTGATCCAACGGTCATGTTGCGCTGATACATGGACATGCCCATGCAGAGGGCGCCTAAACACCACCAAAGTCCCTCTGCTTCTCGAGGCGTAGGACGTTGGTGATGCAAGGGGGTGAAACTCCTGAAAGGCAATGCAATCTACGGGAAGCCGGAGGGAGCCAGCCGAGGAGCAGGGAATATTTTGGTTTTCACCATGGTAAAACACCTGTCGACAACTTCTCCAATCAGGGAGCAGTGGGTTTCAGGCGGAGTCATCGTGACTAATTGCTGCCGCGCCTGCTCCCGTCAATCAAAAAATAAAATCCTGCCACGCCTGCTGCCGTCAATCAAAAAATTTAAATCCTGCCGCACTCAAACACCAGAGCAATGCCGCGGTGGATATTTAAATTTATCTACCGGCAAGTAGATAAAAAAAGGGGTGAAAAACAAATGTGGCGGCGGCCTAGCTAATCGGGCGAATTAGCCCAATTAGCTAGCGATCGTGCTTCACTGATGTACTAGGCGGGAAAAGTGGTCTTTCGTGATTTGACGACTCATTTACTTGTTTCGGTGAAAACGCGCGGTAGGGCATCCCACGTCACGAGGAATATATGCGTGCACCACCTGGGAGGACCCCGAAACCGCGTGGTAGGGTGTGCCTTGTCTCGGCACGAAGGAAAAATGTGCGTGTGAAAATTTACTATATCAGACGTAGTACCTATGGTTCGACCTCGGGACCCAGCTAGTCGGCCGAAAACACCCCACTAGCCACACAGCTTCATCATGCTAACATGGCACGGATGATAGGTGTGGCTAGCTCCGTCTCGACCAGCCACAATGTCTCTTGTTCTAGGCGATTCTTCTATTTTCCAAGCTTTTTCTTTTAGTTGTAATAACACCACGGCAAGCTAGCGCCACTCTTCATGTGTGCCCGTGCAAAGGTTAGACGATGGAGAGAAGAGAGAGATTGCAGACCTGGGACCCACCAGTAAGTGAGTCAATGGTCATGCATGTGTTGACGAGGCACTCCCTCTACTCTACTCATTAATACTGTATAAAATCAAGTTATGGGACAAAGCCAATAACCGTTGTTGTTTCAGGCTATCGACTTACGCTTTGTAGTCCAGGTTGCCAGTTCGAATCTCGTCTTTCATATTTGTTAGTTTTAGGTCCATATTCTATTAATGACAAGTGGGACCCCCGTGTGTTGTTCCGATATTTCAGTGTAGGATGGTTTTTTGAACAAACACTTTGCATGGTTAGACAAGTAACGGCACAAGTTACACGTATTTTGCAAGTTTACGAACAAAAATGACAGCGACATAGAATATCACATCCACCCCACAGCTTAGATGCTACGGTGATACGAGTTTTTAAACTGTTGGAAGTGAGATCCAATGGCTTGGGAGTAGTCTTTGTAATTATGCGCAATTTCCAAACTCTCCAAAGGTTTTTTGCCAATAAAACATTTAGGCCTCGTGTGTGCCGCTGCATCTTGGATCCAACGGCTGCCCGTGGCTCATATTAGGTGATCCCGGTAGCTTAATTACCCGCTTCGGTGATATGAGCATCTAGGTCGTATGATAAGTGATCAGATGGCACATGCGCAGTACTTGTACTTTCTGCGCAATTCCCAAACTATCTCAGTCGTATATTGCAAAAACATTCTAACCTCCTACTGTATGCCGTTAGATCTCCGTGAACTCGTATCACCATAGAATCTACGGTGCGGGAGCACCTCATATTCTCCCGTGCGAGAAAACTTAAGGTGCTCTCGCAGCTTGGATGCTATGGTGATACGAGCTTCGAGGTCATTTGATCTCAGATCCAATGGCATCTGAGCAGTCTTTGTGCTTGTAAGCAGTGGCCGAACACTTCGGGGGCTTTTCTACAAGAAACCATTCAAACCACCGAGGAGGTGTTGGGTCACAAATCCAACGGCTCCGAAGAGCTTGTGTCACCAAAGCAACTAAGGTGTGGTAGCACATGATATTCTTACATACAGGAGAATATGATGTCCTCCTTCATCTTAGATGCTTCGGTGATACGAGCTTCTAGGTCGTTTGATCTGAGATCCAATGGCATCTGAGCAGTCTTTGTGCTTGTAAGCAGTGGCCGAACTCTTTGGGGGCTTTTCCGCAAAAAACAATTCGAACCACCGAGGAGGTGTTGGGTCACAAAT
>LR738710.1:211673109-211687783 GCA_902687465.1 Secale cereale
GGGGGCTAAAAACAACATTTGAATGTAGATAGTACGAGACTTAATATCGATGTTTCAATTCGGTGTACAATGTAAGATTGGAACTTAGGACCATGCATGTGGGTAATTATTTCGAATTCGTGCCATACTAGGTTTTGAAAAGCTGACATTGACTCGATTTGTTGTGCTATTTTGTAGATCATATGATTGAATCCATCCAAAGTTTTCTCACTACCATGGTGTTCATCATATACATATGAATTTGTATGAAAAAGATAGCGTGGATACAGTGAAATGCAAAATCCACGTTAGAATTGGAGATCGCTATGTGACACACACTCTAATTCAAATAACTAATTATGTGACAAACACTCTAATCCACGTTAGCGTGGATACCGTGGATACCGAATCGAATTTTTTTTCAAATAACTCCTCATTAATTAATTTATAGTATCTTGTTTCGAATGACTAATTATTGCAAGGAAAACACGAGCATGGTAATACATACAGATTCGTTTGCAAATGAATGAAGATTCGTTTGCATTCTCAAATGTAGGCGCACCAGGCAGACCAGGGTCATGTCGTAGTGGTCGCGTGTGTCGGACGGCAAAATAAGTTCGTGCTTCCATGTTTCGGATTGAAATATCTCGCGGCCCCAAATCCAGCCCTGCAAAATCTCCCTTCTCCATCGTCCCCTTCCGCGCCCAGATTGTTCAAATCCCTAATTCGCCGCCAACCCAAGCGTAATTCGAATCGCCCCTCATCTCGTCTCTTTCCCCACCTCTGTGCCGTACGACGACGACGAAGACGATGGTCGCGCTTCACCACCGCACCGGAGCTACCTCATCTAGGCCCTCGTCCACCGCACTGGGTGGTCCACCGACAACGTCGACCGCCGCAACCGACGTGCCTCACAGCCACCGACTTCCACCGCATCAGGTGCACTTCACCGACGCTGTCTCCCAGCTCACCGGGGCTACTTCACCGAGCACATCGTCGCGCCTCCGCCCGCCGAGGCCGCTGGGGCTTCACCAACGGTCTCGTCCACCACATCGTAGCGCTCCACTGCCACTCAAGATCTGCATCCTTGCGCGGCCAACCAACGCCAGCGCATCACCCTCAACGGCTGTGAAGTGACCCGCACTCTAGCTAGGCGAGCATGCCCAAACGCCGGCCCGAACTAGGTATCCACACATCACTCCCTTCTGCACTATTCCGACGATGTTTAGATATCCTTTCACTGCTCTCTAAGCTTACATGCCTATCCAACTCTGACTTTAACTCTGAAATAAGCAAACCAGTTTTTAGCAAAGCATGACGGTGCTACGGGATCTGGTACACATCCTGCACACCCGTATAACCTTGTAAGTATTTGTCCTCCAGTACAACATCAAGGTCGATTCCTCTTATCCGATCAGCCATTCGTCGTGTCAAAAATGCAGAGGGGGATGCAAGGAGCACAAGGCCTACACATCCAAGCAAGTGGTAACATGGACTTATACATGGAACATACCAAGCGCAAGCAGAGCTGCACTACAAGAAATATGTCAACTAGTGACCTTCTGTCAGTGACCCTGGAAGAATTAGTCATAGATATATGACCATTTTAGACCAATTGGTCAAAAGCTGTTCGGGGGGGCTCCAAACCCTAAACTATAACGACCATTTTGGTCAGAAAGGTCGTAATTTCCTTACACGAAATGGTCATAAAGCAGATAGCACTGGTCCGCTGCCTTATTTCTAGCTGATCATGACCAATATAGATGGTCATAACCTTGTAAATTGTGGTGGGTTGCTACGACTATGCGCCAACTCATCAGTTTTGCCTATGTGTCATGTTCATGTGGCAGTTTTTGCCCTAGCTTGTGAAGCAACCTATATTTCTGTCATTCCCTAAATTCCCCAAAAAATCTCATAAATTCTTTGGGTCATATCTTCGTCAAATATGTAAAAAAACCTTCCTTGCCTAGTTCAAAAATAATTCAAAAATATTCATTTTCCTATTCTGTTCAAAAAAACACTTTGTGAAGGAAGTACCATTTTGGCATGTCCAAATGGTATCCATTTTCTACAGTGCTTTCCTATGCCCAAATAAGTATCCCCCACCAAATGCCAGCTCAATCCATTCATTATTTTGAGCCCAGCTTCAACATTCGTATTTATATCCAGTGTGGTACTTTGCAAAGCAAGTACCACCTAGACTTCTCCTTTTGAGCTGAAAATTTGTGAAGATGGTCTTCTTAGTAACTGATCATCCTCAACCAAAACTCTCGCCCATTAGCCATGTGCATTTCCCATACCGCTAATCTAACACTTGGCTGCTAATTCATGTTTGAGCATCGATCGGTCTCCTCGTGAGAATCTTATGTTGTAATTTTCTTCCTAGAACCTACCTGGGGATTGCCCAACCCACTAGACATGCCTAGGCCTCCCAGAACACATGGCAACGCCACAATCACGCGGTGACCACGCGGCGGGCATGCGAGTTTACGCGCTCTAGAGTTGGGGCCCTCGACCACTGCCCAAACCTCGACGTATCGCCACCAAACCATGTATTTACGATTAAATAGGTACTTATGTAACTAGAAATGATTTTTGGAAAAAATAAATAGCAAACTATGAGGCAGCTGCAGTTCAAATTTGACCCGCTTCCAACTGAATCGGCAGAAATTTGTCTTTTTCACGAGAGGTGGATAATTTTTTTTTACACCCAACCATTTTGTCAATTGTGCATTAGATATGTCCTAGTATTTTAGAAAATTGATTTGGTCCAATTTTGCAACAATTACTTGGGAGGTCCTTAAAACCCTCCTTTTGGCCACTCGAAAAATGGAAAATGATTTTTTCGTCCAAAGAAAAAGATAACTTCCTTAGGCAATATTGTTTGCCATTCCAAGATGCACCCTTGTGCACAATATGAGATCATTTGAACAAACTATGCCATGAATGTGGCCATAGGATTGATCATTTGGCTTGAAAGCCATGAATCTTCACGCATGATAGCTCATTTCTGAGAACACTTTTTTAAAAGAATTGCCGTATTACAAGTTTATTATTTTTCCTGGTAACTTGGTCTTATATAATGACACAATGCAAAGGCTTTCCAATTTTTTTATTTTTTGTTTTTGAATTTTTTATGCCCGTTCCAAAATGCGGTCAAAACGGCGGGAATGATCATTCCTAGCTAGTGGTTGAAACTTGGTATTTTTTTGGTGTTTCTCTGATTAAATAGATACTTATGTACCTAGAAATGATTTTTGTAAAAAATAAATAGCAAACTACAAGGTAGCTAGAGTTCAAATTTGACCCACTTCCAACTGAATCGGCGGAAATTTGTATTTTTCAAGAGAGGTGGATCAAAAAAATTGACACCCAACCATTTTGTCAATTGTGCTTTAAATATGGCCTAGTATTTTATAAAAATGATTTGGTCCAATTTTGCAACAATTATTTGGGAGGTCCTTCATAAGAAAAACCTCCTTTTGGGCACTCGAAAAATGGAAAATTATTTTTTCGTCCAAAGAAAATGAAAACTCCCTTAGGCAATATTGTTTGCCATTCCAAGATGCACCCTTGTGCACAATATGAGATCGTTTGAACAAACTATGCCATGAATGTGGCCATAGGATTGATCATTTGGCTTGAAAACCATGAATCTTCACGCATGATAGCTCATTTCTGAGAACACTTTTTTAAAATAATTGTCGTATTACAAGTTTATTATTTTTCCTGCTAACTTACTCACATATAATGACACAATGCAAAGTTTTTCCAATTTTTTTAATTTTTTGAATTTTTTTATACCCGTTTCAAAATGCGGTCACAATGGCGGGAATGACCGTTCATAGCTAGTGGTTGAATCTTGGACTTTTTTTGGTGTTTCTCTGATTAAATAGATAGTTAAGTACCTAGAAAGGATTTTTGAAAAAAATAAAGAGGAAACTACGAGGTAGTTGTAGTTCAAATTTGACCCGCTTTCTACTGAATCGGCGGAAATTTGTCTTTTTCACGAGAGGTGGATAAATTTTTTGACACCCAACCATTTGGTCAATTCTGCATTAAATATGGCCTAATATTTTAGAAAAATTATTTGGTCCAATTTGGCAACAAATATTGAGTAGGCCCTTCACAATTAAATCCATTTTGGGCAGTCGAAAAATGGAAAATTGAGTTTTCGTCCAACGAAAATGAAACTTCCTTAGGCAACATTGTTTGGCATTCCAAGATGCATTCTTGTGCACAATATGAGATCAATATTTGATTTTTTTCATGTGAAAAAGTAGAAGAAAAACAAAAGAAAAAACACAATTATATGTGCTCTATTCCCATTGGTGGAATTCATTGTGACACGGATCGATGACATGGCGCGCATCCATCCATCAATCTCTCCATACCACATCCATCCATCCATCCATCCATTTATGTACGGAAAAAAAGAAAACCCCACCTGCATCCACCTACCCAAACCCTACCCAGATCCCATCGATTCCCTCCACCCATCGCACCCCTCCTCCCACCATCTCCTCGCCGCCGCCACCGACGGCGCTCCCCTCGATGCCTCCCACTGCTATCTCCCTCCCTCAGATCGAGCTCCCCCTCCGCTCTCCCTCCTACCTCTCGAAGCTCCCGCGTCCCACCGTTGCGCACCGTGCTCCTCTGCAGCTTCTGCGGCGATGCAGCCGCCGCTGATTACAACGCCGCTGAGGCCGGCCACGGCGGCCAGTACCCGTTCTACTCCTACGGCGGTGGCGCCGACGCCTTGTGCCGTTATGGTAGGCCGGCGACGGCGGCCGTGCCCACCGAGGAGGGCTTCCTCAATGACATCTTCGGCACCCGTGCGGTCGAGGTCCAGATCCAAGTCCACCAAGTAGTCGTCGGTGATCAGCTCCGACGAGTTGGCTCCGGCCGCTCCGCCTTCCGATCGGCGGCCACCAGCGGCGGCGCGGCAACGCTTCCCTCTCCTCCTTCACGTCCAAGCTCAGGTGAACCAGACGTCAGGTGCGATTTAGGCACCGCCGCCCTTTCCTCTCCCACCCAAGATCCCCATAGCAGTTCCATCTGTAGTTGTTTCATTAGGTTGCTAGATCCCCATTTCGTCTCCATGTAGTCGTAGCACCATTAGAAGTGAACGAAACCAATCAAGCAAGAAATGTGTTCATGTAGATGTAGTGGTTAATCAACGTCAATGGCGGGCACCAGGGTGTTCTTGTAGATCCAAACTGGGCAACTCCAGTTATTAGTCAGTAGTAGCATTTGTTGTGATTCTGAACATGTTCTATTATTGCACTGTATTCTATACCATTCCGTCACAAGGTTTAGTTAAGATTCAGTTTCAAGCTTTGCGTGTCATTCAGATTCTAGAAGATGATTTGGTTCACTTCACCCAATGATTTCGTCATCATAAACTGAGCATATGCGGTTTCTTCAGTAACCCTCCTTATTGAAGTGTGCATCCATTCCATTGAGATGGCTATTGCAAGCAGCAAAGTTTTATTGATAACAGTTCGTGTGCTTGCTCACTAACAAGTTTGCATTTCTGCCCAATAACAGGTTCCACTTCTTGGTGGAGCGATGTGCGCGTGCACCTGGCATTTCTTCTACAACTCAGTGTCTCTTGAGGTAACATATTACACTAAAGGGAAAGCAGATGCATTCCCCTTGCTAGTAATCATCGATATCAGCTACACCGTAGGACTCAACCATACCGTACACCAGGCGTCATCATGCTACTAACCGCCAGGCCACCGACTCCGGCGCCGACCCCGACCGGAGATCCGCCGTCGCCCAGGACCCCAAGCTGCTGGACGACTTCAAAGATGCCGAAGCCGACACCAAATTTTAACTACCACCTCCAAATCAAATCCTTGGGATTCATTCATGGCTGTCTAGTACTTCTAGTTAATCCTGGGGCTTAATTACCATTAGTCCACATTCATATTATTCTTGGAGTACCATACTATAGCAGCAACACTGTACTATAGCAGCTGCATTAGTAAACTGAATACTCCTTCGGCTGCTGAAGCTGAATATCACTCCCTCCGTTCATAAATATGCGATCTGGTTTTAGTTCACTTATTTATGACCGGAGGTAATACTTTGCAGAATCATTGTTCAGCCTCTTTGTTTATGTGGGGTTCTTATTCATTTGATTTCGTCCTCCTGGCAGACTCCTTTCGTACATTAAGCAACAACGATGAATTCGAGTGGATAATGGAAGGCCTTAGTTTGGGGCCAAGAAAAGGCGTGGACGAGGCCATTTCCGCATGGTCTTTCTCGATGAGTTGAAATATTTATTTTTCCATGACTTGGACTATGGGGGCAGACTTATCAAGTTGTTGCTCTTTATGTTATGTTACACCACCTGCATATGCATGCTCTAGCGTCTAGGTAGTAGAAGAATTGACATGTGGGATGCAAGTCCAAGCTTGATACTGTAAATGTTACTCCCACCTATCAAGTTGGACTACTTGGGTGTCAAGTTGGTGCTGTACTGTAGTCTGTAGTATGCACCTGCATATGCACCTACATGTGTAGTCAGTAACTAGTGCTACTGCTTGAACTCAAAATTTCTTTCACAAAGAATAAAAATATGAGCATTTCTCCAGCCAATGTTTGTAGTAGTTGTTGCTGTGAAATCATTGGCTGGACCTATGCATTTCATCAAAATTTGCAATGATGTTTGTTGCCTAAGAAACTAGTGAATTATAGAGGCCTGAGATTCTTCTTTTGTTGTACTTGTACATGTAGCAGTGTCTTTGGCACTATGACCTAAAGCAATCAGTCGGCCAATTGTAGTCTTGGCATGCTCTGTTGCTCTCCTAGTTGTACGTAGGAATGGAGGTATGCTAAATCTGGCATTTTCAAGTATGTTGTGTTTCTGTGACTGCTCTCACTTTAATAATTTTAACTCTTCTGGCATTTTCAAGTATGCACAGTGTATTAGTGTATCATCAACTGTGTTATTTATTTCTGCCATGGAACCAACGAAAGTTTCCTGCAATAAGATGTATTTACTTAGACGAAGTATCCGCTTTCCCTAACATAATATGTTCATGTTCACGACAGGCCACCTGCAAATTGCTGGACACAACATCAATGTAGCTCTGATCGAGAACCTGGTTCATGGACATGTATAGCCCCTGTCATACCATAATATGTTAGTGCTCAGTCATGTATGCATCTCCATGTTGCAAGCCTGCCATACTTGATAGGATCAGTACTTATTAACTACTAATATGTGCTTGTAGAGAAGAATACAATTATTATTTAACCAGTCCAGATTTTGAACATTTGATGTGCCTCCAAGGGACACAAATCTCCACTCTTCTATATAATCCACACTTTGTTCTAGAAGCAAGTCAGTTGTACTATGCTGTTACATCACAACAAGGTGTCATTTGATGTACCACTAGTGCAGAACCAGGCAATAGCACCGGTTCGTAAGGCTCTTTAGTGCCGGTTCCATAACCGGCACTAAAGTGTGGTCACTAAAGGCCCCCCCTTTAGTACCGGTTCAGCACGAACCGGTGCTAAAGGGCAACCACGTGGCACGAGCCAGCTCCGTGAGCCGGGAGCCCTTTAGTACCGGTTGGTAAAACCAACTGGTACTACAAGGTTTGTGGGGTTTTTGGTTTTGTGATTTCTTTTTCATTTAATTTTTTTCCATTTAATTTTTTTGTTTGCTGGTATTTTACGATACTACACATTGTACACGTTATGCTTATATATATATATAAATAGAATTTCTCGTAGAACCAATCATATATATATATATCATCAAATGTCTCACACCAACCACCTTATATATTCACACATACACACATGTATAGCATATACAAGTTCTCCTACATTTTGCCTTCGGAGCCAGTGGCATTAGCCTAATTGGTGCCTTTGGAGCACGATGACAATTGGAAGTGGTTCATGGGGGCGGTAGCGGGTAATGGTATTCTCCCTTCGGATCTATGACCTGGTCGAGCAAAAATACCGCTATTTCCTCTTGAAGTGCTTGTACGCGCTCCGTTTCTAGGAGCTTGTCCCGCACCTTTTTGAACTGTTTAGAAGGAGATCAATATGCATGTTTATTAGTTGTGTGACTAGATATCGATAATGTTGTAAAAATTGTGAATAGTGTTCTGACAAACATACCCATTCCTGTCTTTGAGATCTGCTCCTTTCGGACGCCATCATGCGAATGTTCTCGCAAACGCGGTATGCACACAAATCAGTCCCCTGCGCCTGCTTCAGGGCCTTTACGAGAATGGAATTTGATCAAATAATAATTAATCAAGCATGATAATTAAAGAGATAATGGCAGCTAGCTAGCTAGCTAGTACTACTTAATTACTTACCTTGGGTCGAAACCATTTCAGGCTTTGTTTCCATTCGCTTGGAGTGACGCTGATGAACCTTGCCCAAGCCCTGCCCGCCGACAAAGAAAATTAATAAATGGGTTATTAAATAGTTCATATCAGGAAATGACGAACTAAATAGGCCGAGATATATAGTTAATAATGATTGAAATTACCTGTTGACTATCCCTTTCAAGATGGTGTAGTCACTTTGTTTTTTAAGTAGTGAGTCTAGTACTTCAACTATTCCGGCGTCAACTTTAATGATACACAAGATCCAGTGAAATCTGCATGCACACACGATTGGATTTTTTAATTAAGCGGACATATGTAAGCAAAAACATGTAGCTAGCTAGTAGGCAAAAATAGAGAATTTGTAGTACAAGAGAGTGTGACTCACTGGAAGTTGTAAGGAAGTAGTATATCATCATTGTATTTGAGGCACTTCAAGAACTATAGCATGCTGTCCTCTACATGCTTTTTATAATATTCCCCTAGGTTCCATGTGTATTCATTAACGGTGTTTGGGTCAATGAACCCAATGCCATAGCGTCCAGCTTTTTTCATTTCGTACATCTTCATCCTGCATAATACCACAGAAAAGAATATAGTGAGGATAATTACAGGTAATGATTGATCAAAAGGATCACTACAGCTAGCTTGAGACTTAAATTGCAGAAAGAAATCACTTACAGACAATAGCAACTGACGATAGATTTGTCGAGTGCGTCTTGATTGTATAACTGAAACAGTTCAGTATACTCAATGGACACATCGTTCTCATGGTAGTAATGATCTTCCTTAACTTTCACCATGAGGGACACTCGATTGGAACTCTTGGTAATGGCCATGTACCATTGATGCAATTCATACATTCTCGTTGGGAGCTTCTTGACCTCGTCTGGCTTGACCAAAGGTTTGCCCCAGACATATTTCCGTTTTATTTCCTCCTGTGTAAGCACAGGCATGGGCTCGATCTCGAGGAGTTGTCCAACAGTGATGTTGAGCATTTCAGCCTGCTTTATATGCTCCTCGGTTATTACCACATTGCCGTCCCCGGGAACGTAAACTCTTTGCCCACAATAATATTGGGCGCACGTACTCTCACGTGTTGTTGGCACAACAAGCAAGGGGATCGATTGCGTCGTCTGTTCTCCCAACTAGGGAACGGTTTTCCCGTATTTTGTGACAGCTGCTTGTTGTTTGCTCGAGCTCGAGCTCGCCTCCTTCTGTAGACGTGCTCGATTTAACTTCCTGATCTGGCACTCATAGTCGTTGTCAACAGGCTCAGGAGCTGGTGGTTGAGCCATATGAACAAAGTGGTCAATCTTTTCCTCAGGCACTTTCTCCCTTGGCGGCGGTGGCGGTTTCGATAAAAAATGGTCGTCCACTTCTGCCCGCACTATGGCATTGGTTTGCTCCTCCGTCCTGTCGTAAGCCCTCTAAGGAGGATCAGTGAGGCTTGGACCATATTTAGTTCGCTTGCCTCCGCCTGTACTTCCTGTACTGCCTCGACCCGTACCGCTATGCACCATAGCTGCGGGGTGTCTCTTCTGCGATTGCTGAGGCGGTGGAGACGGCTGACGGGGCTGAGTTGGACGAGGAGGAGTGGCTCGAAGCTGTGCTAGACTTGGAGGAGGAGTGGCCTGAAGTTGTGTCGGACTTGGAGGAGGAGTGGATGTCTGACGCTGTGTCGGACTTGGAGGAGGAATGTCCTGACGCTTTGCCGGACATGGAGGAGGAGGTGTGTCCTGACGCGTTGGTGGACTTGCAGGAGCGGGAGTCTGCTGACTCGATGGTGGACTTCGACGAGGAGTCGGCTGACGTGGTGTAGGTGGCCTTCGAAAGATGATGCAATCCTTTCTCCATAGGATGATATGATGTTTGGCCTCTCCGAGTGTGTGCTCGTCGTCACCTCTAGGAATGTCAAACTCTAGCCCCCAATATTGGTCCACCACCTCATCAACCATGACACGAGCATAGCCTGCTGGAATCGGGTTGCAATGGAAGGTTGCCTCGGGGGGATTTGTAAAAGCTTGGGCATCCGCCACCTTCATGGATACGTTCTTCATTTTGAAGTGTAGCTCACAGTTAGTGTTCTTACTGATGTCATCCACGGGGTATCTATTCAGCATTGCGTCGCCCGGGGCGGAACCCACGCTGCTTCTCGGCATGGATGGGCCGGTGGTATGCAATGCTGGATCATCCGCTAGCTGTTGCAGCTGCGGAGACCTCCTTTGCTGGCTAAGTGACTCGATCTGCTCCTGCTGCCGCTGGAATTTGTCTTCAAAGTCCGCGTGCTTTGATTCTAGGCCTTCAAGGCGTTCAATGTCCAGCTTCCTCTGCTTCTCCTCCACAATCTTCCTTCTCGCACGGGTTCTGTAGTCGGCGTTCCAGTCTGAAAGCACCTCAAACCACGGCATAGCGCCCATGCCTCATGTTCTTCCCGGGTGTTCAGGATTTCCCAGGGCACGCGTAAGCTCGTCGTTCTCTCTGTTGGGCTGGAACACCCCCGTTCGAGCCTCTTCTATTGCAAGAAGTAGCTCCTCGTCGGCTCCTTTCAGACATGCCTTCAACGAAACTTTGCCTGTCTTCGGGTCCAACTCCCCCCCATGCGCATAGAACCAAGTCCTGCACTTGGGGGGCAGCTCCTAGTAACCGGAGTGACACCTGCATCCTCCATCCCTTTCTCAAACTAATCCCACTTAGGCATTCCCACCGCGTAGCCACCTGGTCCCAGCTTATGGAACTTATCCTTTTTTCCGGCATTCTGCTTTTTATTATCGACCGTTCCTTAGCTAACTCTGAATCCTTGCATTTCACGAAATCGTCCCAATGAGCACTTTGCTTCTCTAGATTTCCCTCGAATACTGGAGTCTTCCTTCCTCCCTTGACGTACTAGGCCCATTCACGATTCTTGTGGTTCTTGAATGCAACCGCCATCTTCCTAAGAGCAGCATCCTTGACTTTCTGCTCATCTTTTTCTATGAAATTATCTGGTAGGGTGAAATGTTCCATGAGAGTATTCCAAAGCAGACTTTTTTGTGTGTCGTCGACATAAGTAACATTTGCACTTGGCTTTGCTGGATTTCTCCATTCTTGAAGGGAGATCGGGAGTTGGTCCTTCACAAGAACTCCACACTGACGAACGAACTTGTCCGCAATCTTCTTAGGCGCTAATGGTTCGCCATTAGGTCTGATTGCCTCGATATTGTACTTGACGCCCTCCTTCACCAATTTGTTCGGGCCTCGTTTCGTCCTCTTTCCTGAAGATTTGCTCGATCCGGATGGCGAAAAGAAGAAAGATCGATTCGTTAATATATCTTCAACTCATTTAAAACATGTGAGATCACAAGATGTGCCTGCTTATATAAATATATATACCTCGCCGGTCTGTGTTGTTTCAAGATCAACATTTTCTTCATCATCATCGTAGTTCATGACTTCATCAATTCGGTCGTCGCGATCGAATATCATATCATCCTCTCCGGTGTTGTTTAGAAATTCGGAGCCGTCATAATCTTCTTCATTCTGATCATCATCTGGCCCGCGAGGATGGCGTATCATATCAAACAGGGTATGTTCTCCCTCTCTGCCGTTATTGTCCGCCATAGCTTTTATTTAACTAATCCAAAAGAAATATAAAACAATTAAGTATTCAAATTACATCGTCTCAAATAAAAGATATAATCTCGAATACATCATCTCGAATAATATATAATCTCGCATACATCGTCTCGAATAATATATAATATCGAATACATCACTGGCTAGCTAGCTAATAAAGATCGAATACTATAGAAGAATCTAGGACACTCGCGGTTCCTGCGGCGTGGCTGGTGGACACCCAAAGAGAAGGAACCCTCACAGGATCATAGCTGAAGTGAGATCGCTGAAGAAACTGCCGGGTATTGGAGAACCTGCCGCCTTCTAACGCAACCATGTAGCGATGGACGTGCTCGTCCTCCTCCTGACACGGCGACGTACAACCTCTGGCGGGGCCGGCTCCCTCCGCATCGAAACTGGCCCACGCGAATGCCACCAAACGAGATCAGGGTCGACGACGGGACCCGGGGTCGGGTTCCTCATCAAGTGGCGCGCCTCTCCAGGCAGCACCTCCCAGTGCCAGCCCGGCGGAGCCCAGTCCCGGACATTGGTCAGCCGGACGTCGTCGTGGACGGGTCGACGGCGAGGATGCGGGTCGGGCATCGTCGAGAACAAATACTAGCTATATGCCCGCAAAAAGTAACATTTTTTAATGATTGGATTTTGATAACTAAAATTTCTAACATTTCTATATAACTAACATTTCTATAACATTTCTAACAATGCTATATAACTAACATTTCTATAAAATTTCTAATATTTCTATAACTAAAAAACAGAAAAAAAAATTATAACATTTCTATATATATAACTAACATTTGTATAACATTTCTAATATTTCTAGAACTAAAAAAAAGGAAAATTTCTATCTTTTTTATAACTATTTCTATAACTAAAAAACAGAAAAAATTCTAACAATTCTAACATTCCTATAACATTTCTATAACATTTCTTACAATTCTAACATTTCTAACAATTCTAACATTTCCATAACATTTCTAACAATTCTAACATTTCTAACATTTCTAACATTTCTATAACATTTCTAATATTTCTATAACTAAAAAACAGAAAAAAATTTATAACATTTCTATATATATAACTAACATTTGTATAACATTTCTAATATTTCTAGAAATAAAAAAAAGTTCTAACTTCCTTATAACTATTTCTATAACTATAACTAAGTAACAATGTGTGTGTGTGTGTGTGGCCATGGCGGGGCAGGAGCTCACCGACGAGGCGAGGCACGACGGGGGCGGCGACGGGGACGGCGACGTGCGTCGACGACGGGATGGAGACGGGGGGGCGACAGGGACGGCGACGACGGGGATGGCGACGGGGACGACGCGGCTACGGGCGGCGACGGGGAGGGTGATGGGCGGTGACGGGGGCGGCGGCGGCGGTGATGGAGACGGACGTCGACGGGGGCGACGGCGACGGCGACGGGGGCAGCGACGAGGGGCGGCGGCGACGGGGCAGAGGAGAAGAAGCAGAGGGAGAACAAAATTGTCGAAATTTTCTGAAGTGTTTTCTTATATAGAACAGACCTTTAGTACCAGTTTTGGCCTGTTTTGGCCAGGCCAAGGGGCGGGAAGGGCACCCCCTTTAGTACCGGTTGGTGGCTCCAACCGGTACTAAAGACCCCCCTTTAGTACCAGTTGCAGCCACGACCCGGTACTAAAGGTTGTGCACTGCCAGGCGAGGGGCGCAGAAGTTTAGTACCACTTCGCTAGCCGAGGGGGGCTCGCACATGCTTCTAAGCCCCGCCGCCGCTGCTGTATCGAGCTCCTCTCTACTGTAGGCTTGTGGGCCTAACTTTGCCACGCTGCCCTGTGAGTTTGCTGGGCCTTTATGGGCCTGCAATTATAGGCCCAAGGCCTTGCAGGCCCATAGGGCAGCGCGCAACAATTTTTTTATATGGTATTTCATTTTATATCTAACTAAAATTTCTATATCTAAAATTTATCTAACAAACATTTTATCTATCTAACATTGCCGCAAATATATCTATAATTTCTAGCTAACATTTATGTATCTAAAATTTTATATCTAACTAGCATTTCTATATCTAAAATTATCTAACAAACATTTTATATCTCATTCAACTATCTAAAAACAAATCAGTAAATGAATGAAAAATACCAAATGAATTCAGAAAGGGTTGATAATTGATTCTGTGGATTTGAATGGTGCATTTTGAACACACAACAAGAGATTGTTCAAAAAAGTTCAAAAAAATGCAATGCCTTTGTAACATATGAGTTTTCGTCCTAAACCGTGGTACCTCGAAAGAGATTGTCCATTTTGTACACGAAGTGCATCCAGTTTTTGCCATGACCCTCTCTAATTTTTTGCACATGCCATGTGGGTGAAATGATGATACCATGCCAAGTTTCAACCTTTTCAGAGTTCAATTTGTACTGCTTTCCAATTTCAAGGTCATTTAGCTCTCTAAAAACAAATCATCAGTAAATGAATGAAAAATACCAAATGAATTCAGAAAGGGCTGATAATTGATGATGTGGATTTGAATGGTGCATTTTGAACACACAAAAACTCTGGAGTTCAAAAAATTCAATGCCTTTGTATCATATGAGTTTTCGTCCTAAACCCTGATACTTCGAAAGAGATTGTCCATTTTGTACACGAAGTGCATCCAGTTTTTTCCGTGACCCTCTCTACTTTTTTGCACATTCCATGTGGGTGAAATGATAATACCATGCCAAGTTTCAATCTTT